>JAVXUP010000836.1:0-334614 GCA_033070095.1 Escallonia herrerae
GCATGCGAAGGGCCCGAAATGAATTTATTTTAAAATTAGATTTTTGAATTATTTGGCATAGTAAACAAAATAATTTTTATCCAAAAATTTAATAGTGATCTGATCTTACTGAGACACTTGAACGCATGAAATTTTGCAGCATTCTAGTGCAGTCTGATATACTTTCGACATAAGATCTTTAACGCTCCATTTAAGTAGCGTTTTAGGGTTCCGAGCCAAAATTTTCAAAAAAGGTCATCTTTTATCCGAAATACCTACCTAGTCATTTAAAGGAGTGTTTTGAGTTATTTTTTAGGGTGTAATAGTATGTTAGGCGATGGGCTCCGGGGGCATTTTGGTAATAAATAACATCCATATGATTTATCGTTTAAGTTTCGATAGTCAAGACCTAAGATCAACTTTCTAGCAAGTACCAGAATCAATTATAGAGTCAGGTAAGTACTCATGTCATGTCCTACCGTACAACCTATTTTCCAATATATGTGTATGTATACGTGATTTTGCCAGATGAATGTCTTAAGTAATTGTGATACTTCTGCTTTTGGGCAACTGGTTTGATGATAAAAAGAATTATGACTGTGATGATGCGGAAAAGGGGTTCGATGCTACGTGGAGGTGTCACAAAGGATGCAGTCTGAGTCAGCTTCTAGGTAGGCAACGCGGGAGACAGCAAGGACGGAGTGAGGGCCTAGAGCAAGGCTCCCCAGACAGGCCGCGAGGGCTGGCAGTGCTGCGTTGGCAAGACGAAGGCGAGTAGGGCCGGCGACCGACAGTCCGAGCTAGGGTCGGCATCAGGGGTGCAGCGTCAAGAGTCCGATGTCGGGGGTCCGAATGTGTTTCTCTCTCTAGAATTCTAGAGAGAAGAGTTTTTAGAGAGAGAAAGTGAAAATGACAAATGAGAGAGTTCTGTTGAAAATGAAATCCAAGATCCCCTATTTATAGGGAAAAAGTGCCGATGTCATCAATGTGTCATCAGCTGACACGTGTCACCCCCTGAGGGTGACACGTCACCAGGGGCCACAAATACCGGTTCTCCGTTGGACTGTCGGTTCCCAAATTCGCACTGCCTTGCCCCACACAGCATCTCTCTACCTGTCTGAGGAGACTGATCATGCCACGGTAGCATGGTCAAAGTAGCCCGTTGCCCCAGCCTCCAGTCCAAGCCCTTACTGAATCCCACAGGCCTGGTAGTGGTGGGGAAGACCCGACGCCCAGCTGCCAGGTGGACTAGGCGGGATGCCCTTCCGAAGACCTGCTCCCATCTCAGAGTGACCCGGGGGTCATAGTCCTTAGGGGTGCCGACGCGAGCCCCCAGTGCCAGAGCACGTAGGCCAGTCACGCAGGCACCCTGGCGGAGATAGTGTCCCGGAGGAGTTGCCTATCCCGCTGCGAAGGGTCCTCGTGCTGGAGCACGGAGCGAAGTCCCCCCGGAATGAAGACGGCGATGGCTTTCAGGTTGTGAGCCCATCCCGTTAGCATATAACGTGATTGTGGCGCATGGGCGCGGTGCCTATAGCACGAGACATTGATCGGGGCGCATGGGCGCTGCGACAACTGTCGCGAGTCCTTGCCTGGTGCCGGGGTACAAGTCATGGTAGTGTTACACAGGCCTGGTGAAGTGAGTGGTGCCGAGGGCACCGTTAGAGTGACAGAGAGCCCGGGGGCACGACTGTATTAGCGGCGCAGCGCAAGGGCGCGGCGGAGTGAGTGAGGTGCCGGGGGCACTGTAATGTGACAGAGAGCGCCAGGGGGCGCGACTGTATCTATAGAGCGGCGCATGGGCGCCACGGAGTGCGGGCGACCAGGGTCGCAGAGTAACTTCCTCCGAGCGACGGGGGTCGCGGATTGACGTCCGAGTAACAGAGGTCGTTGCGTGGATGGCGCGCGACCGCGAGCGACGGTCGTCATGGCGACAGAGCAGCCACAAGTGACGGTCGTCGTGACTATGAGCGACGGTCATCGTGACAATGGAGCACGGCCGAGAGCGACGGTCGCCGCGACTACGGCGGAGCGCGGTCGCGAACAACGGTCGTCGGTCGTCAAGGCAGGTGGCCGACCCCCAAGGGTGGCCAAGCCCCTCAAGGTGGCCGACCCCCAAGGGTGGCCGACCCCATCGGGTGGCCGACCCCTTGAGGTGACCGACCCCCAAGGTGGAAGGCACGCCAAGGTCGCTTCACGAGCAGTTCACGTGACTTGAGCATGCGTTGCTTTGACCGGCTCTCGAGCGTTGAAAAGTTGACCGCTGACTGGGTGATGTGTCGTGCAAAGTGGGTCCCTTAGCGGGTCCTGGGGTGCGACCAGAATAAGGTATGAACATAAGCCCCCTGCGTGTGGCGTGCGCGGAGGGGCAACCCGAGTGGGCGTCGCACGCATAAACGATGTGGCTAGAGCCCATCCTGCTGCGGGGGCCAGATTCCCTGGTGATGGAGCCGGCGATGACGCTAAGCCCGTGTAGCGGTTTGATTGAGCCGGCGACGGCACGAAGCCCGTCCCGCAGTTTGATTGAGCCGGTGATGGTGCTAGCCCGTGATGGCGCTCAGCCCATGCCGCAATTTGATTGAGCCGGCGAGGGCGCTAAGCCCGTGATGGCGCTCAGCCCATGCCGCAATTTGATTGAGCCGACGATGGCGCTAAGCCCGTGATGGCGCTCAGCCCATGCCGCAGTTTGATTGAGCCGGCGACAGCATACAGCCCGTCCTGCAGTTTGATTGAGCTGGCGATGGCGCTAAGCTCGCCATGGCGCTCAGCCCATGCCGTAATTTGATTGAGCCGGCGATGGCGCTAAGCCCGTGATGGCGCTCAGCCCATGCCGCAGTTTGATTGAGCCGATGACGGCATACAGCCCGTCCCGCAGTTTGATTGAGCCGGCGATGGCACTAAGCCCGCAATGGCGCTCAGCCCATGCCGCAGTTTGATTGAGCCGGCGACAGCATACAGCCTGTCCCGCAGTTTGATTGAGCCGACGATGGCGCTAAGCCCGCGATGGCGCTCAGCCCATGCCACAATTTGATTGAGCCGACGACGGCATACAGCCCGTCCCGCAGTTTGATTGAGTCGGCGATGGCGCTAAGCCCGCGATGGCGCTCAGCCCATGCCACAATTTGATTGAGCCGGCGATGGCGCTAAGCCCGTGATGGCGCTCAGCCCATGCCGCTGCCAGGGCTGGAGCCCCCCTGTGATTGTGCCGGCGACGAAGGTTGTAGAGACGGCACGCGGGCGCGCGCGACGGTCATTGTGGCATGGGCGACGAAGGGCGCCATACGATCGCGGTGATGAGCGGGCGTTATGGACCGTCGTGCGTGAAATGAGAAGTAACAATAGGGAGCGTCGGCGGCCCCCCGGGACCAGGGTGGCCGACCCCTTAAGGGGAAGGCATGTCGCGGTTCTTATTGTATATTTTCCGCGTGTTGGTGGCGTCGATGTCATCGCATTGGCGACAGAATAAGTTTAGTCGCACAGAAAGTCAATGAAAATAATGTGCGTAACTTGAGCGTGCGTGCCCCTGGTTTGACCGCTTTGACAGCGTTAGAAAATTGACTGTTGACCGGGCGACATGTCGAGTTGACTGGGTGACATGTCGATAGCGGTGAGAAGTCGACCGTTGACTAGATGACATGTCATGCGAAAAATGGGACCTCTGGTGGGTCCTTGGGTGTGACCAGAATAGGTTAGCAACATAAGCCCCCTGCGTGGGGCGTGCGCGGAGGGACAACCCAAGCGGGCGCCACATGCATAAACAGGAAGGGGAACAGAGAATGGAAGTAGTGAGGGAGCGAAAAAGAAAGAGGAACGGACAAAGCGGGAGAGGCGTCGGCAGACGGGAGCGTAAAAAAAGAAAAAAGAAGGGGAGCGCGAAAGGATGGGGAAGGCAGATGAGGGGCCAAGATTGCATCTTGGCCCACCCCTATATAAGGAGAGGAAGGGGAGGGGGGAGGGCACCGCCATTTGTGCCAACAAAAGCCAGAGAGAGAGAAGAAATGGTGAGAGAAGGGACGGAAGGGGGCGAGGGGTCGGCCGGGCCAGGGGGTCAGCCGAGAGGGGAGGTCGGTGGCTCAGCGAAGGGAGGGGGGTCGGCCAGTCGTGGGGGTCGGCCGCTCGAGGGGGGTCGGCCAGCCGTGGGTCGGCGGCGACGGACAAGGGGAAGGGCAAAGTGGGGGAAGGGACTGAGCAGAGGAGAGAGGGGTCGGCCGCGGAGGTAGGGTCGGCCGCACGAGGGGGGTCGGCCGCACGAGGGGGGTCGGCCACGCAAGGGGGGTCGGGCGCGCAAGGGGGGTCGGCCACGCATGGAGGGTCGGCCACGCAAGGGGGGTCGGGCGCGCAATGGGGGTTGACCACGCATGGAGGGTCGGCCGCGCAAGGAGGGTCGGCCATGCCCAGGGGGTCGGCCACCCAGAGTGTCCAACAGGCCCAAGTCCCAACCCTACAGCCCGGAGCGACGCCAGCAGCGAAGAAAGTTCGGCAGAAGATGTGGGCAAGCCGCGAGGGGCTGCGGTGGGCACGTCACGACTGCCACGGGGTATGACGACTGCACCTGTGCCGGCGCCGCCAGTTGATGAGGCCACACCAGCAGCGGGCGGCGAGGTGGCAGTGCCATTGACCTTTGACGATGGCGGTAGGAGGTCCTATGATCCGGAGCCGGACAAGACAAACACATTGCTGGGGGTGAGGGGAGTAGTACCGTGTGTACCGGACCGGGAGCTGTGGAGGGAGTTGGCTATCCGGGTGGCAGACGGAGCGTTTACGACACCGTGGGGTGGTCCGTCGATGGGAGAGGAGCCTCGGCTGTCGTCACCATATCTGCGCGCGCCGAGTTGGGAGGAGGCGCCTGTGATGTCGCCGAGGTATGTACCGGCATTGTTGATTGGGAGAGAGGATATACCTTGGTCGCCTGTGGTGTTCAAGGGCCATAGTGCGATGCCGGTAGGGTGGGACTTTTGGTGTGAGCATATGGTGGAGACGCCAGAGAGGGCGCAGATGTTGCAGGCACTGGGGCTGTTGCCGGCGATCAATATCACGGCGAGGGGACTGGAGTTATATAGGGATACACCAGGGATGACCCGATTGCTGGCAAGATGGAGCACGCAGTCGCATACGTTCGTGACCGAGTTCGGAGAGATCGGGCCGACGTTACTCGATGTGCTGATGCTGACAGGGCTGCCGATACACGGGGAGGTGGATGCACGGGTGACCCGGTTGAGTGGGGAGGAGCGGCTGTTGCAGACACAGCTACTAGACATCCTGGCTGAGACGAAGAAGCACCGGAAGGGGACGTACGGTGGGTGGCTGCGCCAGTTCTATGGTACGCCGCAGGCGAGGACAGGCCAGAGGTTGGGCAATGCTGCCCATTTCGTACTGTCATGTGATTATGCGTGAATATATCGTATGTCATGCTTGCCATGTAGAACGTCAAACTGATATATGTTGCCTGTCGTTGCTTGCAGGTTTGTGTTCGAGGGGACACCTGAGGACGGCATTTCCCCGAGGGTGTTTCCCTTGGCTATCCGGATGGCGCAGGGCAGGCGGGTCGGGTTGGCTCCGGTGTATTTGGGCACGTTATATTCGCGGCTAGATCAGTTCGTGAATGACGTGAAGCGGTCATATGGTCGGTATCAGGTGGCGACGTACGTGGACTGGATGTTCTTGCAGAGGTATCTGTACGAGTGCTTTCCAGAGTACCGGCCCGACGGATACCCACTCGCACATCCGTCACCGACGATGGGGACAGTGACCCGGCCAGGCAGATCACGGCAGGTAGCGTTGTGGTGCAGCGGGTCTCGGGCGTTTGCTTGGGCAGGCATCAGGAGGCCGGGGTGTCCGTTGGCACAGATCCTAGACAGACGGGAAGAGTGCGAGCGACGGCCCTATATGGAGATGCATGCATCATATGGTACGCCGCCATGGCTGCACGTGCAGGAGGTGACGACAGATCTGAGCAGGAGAGGCGACTTAGTGCCAGGACAGCTGGCGCTATTGGTTGCGTATTTTCCCGGCTGGCTCCCGGTGTTGACAGATGATGGCGGGAAGCCCGCCGAGTGCTGCTATTATGTGGCGAGGTATAGCCCGGACCGTCTGTCGTTGGCATTCGGGTATGACTTAGAGCCCCCATGCGGGTATGATAGCCCTTGGAGTGTGGCGACGGCTTTTGGGTATACACGATACGACAGAGCCCGCGAGTGGCCAACACCGACGACAGAGTGGAGGCAGCCAGGGACAGAGGTGGCAGGGGCAATGACAGCGGATTATGCACATTGGTGGGAGCGGCTGCGAGGGAGCTGGGCCGGATGGCTGGCACAGCCGTCAGGCACACGTCGACAGGTAGATGTGTTTGCATGCGACCGAGCCCTGAGTCTGATATCGGCCACAGTCGCGAGGCAGTCCGGGATGCTGTCACTAGTGTCCGGGAGCTCTGTTCCGAGCTCGGAGAGGGAGGCGGAGGAGGATGTCGGGGAGCCGGGGGACGCTGCCCCAGGGGAGGACCGCGGAGAGGAGCTTATCGCGGAGGTGCCGAGGGTGCCGGGGGCCGGCAAGGGTCCCTTATCGGCATTGCGAGTGGGGATGATGGAGACGGCGCGTCAGGCTAGTGCCGGTACATCAGCCCCACACACATCAGGGGCGAAGAGGCCGCGTGACGTATTAGAGGAGCCAGACTCTGAGGTTTGCTTCTGTCTCTTCTTTTGTCGTATGAATATGGTTTGCATATTGATCATAATTTATGAACTGACAGCGGTTTTGCCAGGGGGACGAGGAAGAGGCGGTCGAGGAGGGTAGCGAGGCAGAGACCGATGTCGAGGGAGAGGAGGCTATGGCAGCCGAGGCCGGCAGATCAGCTGACGATGATGAGACTGAGGCAGTTGAGACGTTGGTGGCCGGTGTGACGAGGAGGGTGAGTCCATTGCCTGTCGCTGAGGAGACGGTGGGGGCCCTATACGGCGGAGCAGGGAGTGATACAGTGATGTTCGATACTGGTGGGGACTGGTGGACAGGCATGGAGACACAGGTTGTGGGAGGTGATGGTGGTGATACGGCGGAGCCCGAGCCTATTGTCGCAGCCCCGGTTCATGAGCAGGAGACACCGGTTCAGGCTGGGGTGGCGCGACGGCACGACGCATTGCCGGGGTCCGTGGTCGAGGCTGGTGCTACTCTACTGGCGATGCATTCAGCCACGATTGGTGCGCAGAGGGCTGGTGGAATGTCAGAGATTTCTGCAGCGGGTGGCAGTGGCGCGTCAGCCGGAGAGATGAGTAGAGGGTCTTCGAGTGGTCAGGTGGATGTGGCGACTTGGGGGGGCCTCCAGCTACCGGCCGAGACAGTGCGCCGGTTGGAACTGGTGAAGGCAGTGTTCCCGCAGACATTCGAGAGGGTGGGGGTAGAGAACCCAGTACTACGGATGTGGGTGTCTGCCGGGTTCATGGAGTGGTTGCTGCCGTTTGCTAGTGTGCCGTCGACGGGTTGGACTGCAGAGTTCGTTGCTCGGTCGCTTTCGGAGTTCGCTCCGTTCACATCACTGGGCATGCAGCTGGACTGGCTGGCAGATTTCTTTAGGTCGAGGAGTGGCAGCCATGAGATGGATGAGAGGCGTGCAGTCGTGGACATGCGGGAGATGTTGCTGGAGCGGCGTCGTACAGGGTTGGAGGCGGAGCGGTCAGAGATTGCTGCAGAGTCGGCCGGGATTGACATGCAGGTAGCAGAGATAGAGAGACAGCTTGTCGACTTGCAGAGGCAGTTGGCCGATCTACAGAGGCGGCGAGGTGAGGTGGATGGGCGAGAGTCAGAGCGGTTGAGGCGACAGGCCGAGTTTGATGCTGGATGGTCAGAGCTACAAGCGGAGCGAGAGGCACTTCAGGCATTCAGCTCCCACCCAGTTGCATCACTGTTGTCTAGACTTCCATAGCTTGTATGTTACTTTGCCGTAGTTGTAGCGCTCGACGATGGCTAGTAAATGTTTGATGTACATGTATATATTTTGATGATATTCGGCGCGCAGTTACATTGTGTAAGATTGATCTTGGCTTGTTGCATGTTGTGTTCGGTTGCTTTTTGCCGTGTTTGAATGTCTTGCGCATGTTGGTTACCTGTGAATGTTCCCCCTTCCCAGCCCGTAGAAAGTGACTTAGGAAGCATAGGTTGAAAATGAGTGTCAGCTAGACAGAAGCTGAGGTAACAGAATGACTTTGTATTGATAGGACGTGGGACAAAATGCCATTACATGAGTAGCGTAGAATGCTATACAGATCAACAAAAATTACAAGTCTGTAAGCAATGACGCATGTACAAAAATGCTATGAGAGCGAGTACTATGATGCGGGCGGATAGGGCTGGGGGCACATTGCCGTGACTATGCATAATACTTCTTCAGGTAGCGGCCGTTGATGGGGGCCGTGATCTGACCGTCGTCGTGGTTGAGCAGGAGGTATGAGCCATTAGTGCGGGCTTCGTGCACCGTAAAAGGGCCCTCCCAGTTTGGCGTGAATTTAGGAGCTGACATGTTGGCTCGTACATGTTTGGCGGCTTGAAGAACAAGGTCACCTTCGATAAATGAGCGTGGCTTGACGGTCTTCCCATAAGCTTTCGTGAGCTGCTCATGATATTTCTTCATGCGGCGCAGGGCCGTGGCTCGTCGTTCGTCGAGGCCGTCAAGTGTCGCCAGTCGGGCTGTTTCATCTCCGAGACCGCTGCTTAGAGAAAGTCGAGCCGACGGCACTGCGATCTCGGCCGGTACCACGCACTCGTCCCCGTAGACGAGAGAGAAGGGCGTGGCCTTTGTCGCTGTGTGCAGGGATGTTCTGTAGGCCCAGAGTGCCAGATTTAGTTGTTCGGACCATGACCCGTTGGTGTTATGCACCATTCGCGATAATACTCGGAGCAGAGTCTTGTTGGAAGCTTCAGCTTGACCATTGCCTTGCGGGTAATAGGGAGTTGATGTAGCATGGTTGATGTTGTACCCTTCCATGAGAGCTCGAACCTCTCGATTAATGAATGGCGTGCCATTGTCAGATATAATACATCGAGGGATGCCGAAACGACAGATGACGTCACGTAAGAAGTTGGAAACGGCACCTCCCGTGGCTCTCCGCAGAGGTACGGCTTCGACCCACTTCGTAAAGCGTTCAGTAGCAACCATGATCCATGAATGGCGTCTGGATGGCGGGTGGATGGGGCCGATGAGGTCGAGGGCCCAAGAATGAAATGGCCACGGGGCTAAGATCATGCGCAAGTCGGATGCTGGCGTGTGTATTCTGTCGGCGTGCCGCTGGCAGGGTTGGCAGCGTCGGACATGAGAGATGGAGTCGGATTCCATAGTCGGCCAATAATACCCCAATCTTAGTAATTCTGCATACAGCTTCTGGGAGCCTTGATGTTCACCGCAATCACCATTGTGTACTTCGTTAATCACCTTGACTACTTGGGCACCCTGCAAGCATCGCAGGGTGCGTCCCGAAAATCCCTTGCGAAACAACTCGCCTTCCGTCACAAAATACTTGACTGCCTTGCGCTTGATGGATCGTGCTGAGCCGCGGTCAGGTGGTAGAACCCCGTGGGATAAATACTGGATGAAAGGCTGGCGCCAGTCACCTTCGACGTCAATGACAAGAGCTTCTGCATTGTCAGGTGCATACAAGCACTCGGGACAGTCCCTTTGTATATCCGAGGCATCCTTGGCCATGGATGGCCAATAGAGGCCCATACGCTGGAGGCGACGATATAGAGGGGGACCGTCGAGGCCACAACACTTCTGGTGGCCGAGCTGTAATTTGTGCTTTGCTTCTTCCGGGGCCAAACATCTGGCTAGAGTGCCTCCGGGACACCGCCTGTATAAGACATCTCCCATCATTGAAAAGTCTGTAAGGGTGGAGGCATGAGCAAGAGATGGCGCTTTAAGTTGGTCGATGATCGGCTGCCTCCAATCGTCTGCAGTAACGTCCTTCGGGACTAGGTTCAATGCTGTGCATGGTTCCATTCTCTTGACGATGGTTAGCATCCGCTGTTCACCATCGACTTCTATCTTTGACGCGATCGTGGCCAAGCTGTCCGCATGTCTGTTGTGGCACCTATTGTGATGTTCATACTGGACATGGCCGAGTCTTCCTTCCAAGTGTTGCACCAAGGCACGATAAGGTGCCAAGGCTGGTTCTTTGACCGCGAACTCTCCGTCCGCCTGCTTCATGACCAAATTTGAGTCTCCTTTCACACACAGCGCCTTAGCCCCCATACTGATGGCAAGCATGAGGCCAATGACAAGTGCCTCGTATTCAGCTTCGTTGTTAGACACCGGGAATGCAAGCTTGAAAGATAGTGAAGTGGTAACACCGTCTGGAGCCCGGAGGACTATACCGGCACCCCCTTGCCGGAGGGGTGTGCCATTGGGACCTTTGCTAGTGGCAGAGCCGTCGAATTCAAGCGCCCACAATTCATCGATGTCGGTGATCAGGGCTGTCTCCTCCCCAGGCAATTGATCCGAGGTCGGTTCATATTGTTGGCGTGGGAAGAAGGCCAGGAGGTCTGCAAGTGCTTGGCTTCGCAGAGCTGTAGGATTCTTGATAGATAAACCGAATTCGGCCAATAGCAACAACCAACGGGTGAGTCGACCAGACAGGGCGGGACGTGTAAGCATGTAACGGAGTGGGTCAGCTTTGGTGACGAGTGTGATCTGGTGCGCCAAAAAGTAATGTCTGAATTTCTGCGAGGCGTACACCAAGGCTAGACAGTGTTTCTCGAGCTCGGAGTAGTTGGCTTCGGGTCCCCTGATTATTCTGCTGAGGTAATAAACAGGACGCTCGACGCCTTCGACTTCTTGGGCAAGCAAAGCCCCGATGGATCTGGGTGTGGAAGTCAGGTAGAGTAGGAGTGGGATGCCCCGCTGTGGTATGACCATGGTTTGCGGTGACATGAGGACCGCCTTAATTTGTTCAAATGCTTGCTGTTGGGGCGCACCCCAACTCCATGGTGCGCTTTTACGTGTCAAGTGTTGGAATGGCGTAATGAGCTCGGCCAGCGCGGGTATGAAGCGTCGGAGGTAAGAGACCTTGCCGAGGAAGCTCTTCAGTTGCTTTGTGTTCTTGGGGGAGGGCATTTCTTGGATGGAGGCAGCTTTGGAAGGGTCAACGTCGATGCCCTGTCGACTGACCAAGAAGCCGAGGAACTTGCCGGAGGAGACGCCGAAGGCACACTTCAATGGATTCATCCGCATGTTATACTGGCGGCAACGATCAAAGACTGCTCGAAGGTCGGTGAGGTGATCACTTTCCTTCTTGGATTTGATAATAAGATCGTCGACGTAGTCTTCCACAGTACGGTGTATCATGTCATGGAAGATTGCTGTCATTGCCCTTTGATACGTAGCACCCGCATTCTTGAGGCCGAAAGGCATAACTTTCCAACAAAAATTACCCATAGGAGTGCGGAAGGCTGTCTTGGCGCTGTCGTCGGGGTTCATGCGAATCTGATTATAACCTGCGAACCCATCCATGAAAGATAAAGTTTCATATCCGGCGGCGGCCTCCGTAAGCATGTCGATATTGGGTAGTGGAAACTCGTCCTTGGGGCACGCCTTATTCAAGTCCCGAAAGTCAATACAGACGCGGACTTGGCCATTCTTCTTTTGTACAGGGACGACATTAGCCAGCCAAATAGGGTGAGTGATAGGTTCGATGAAGCCTGCCTGCAGAAGGCGTTCAATCTCTTGCTTGATCTTCAATTCGAGTTCGGGGCGGAATGTCCGCGGGTGTTGTCGGATAGGGATGGATCCGGTAGCAATGTTGAGATGGTGTGTGACTAAGGCAGGATCCAGTCCGGGCATCTCATTGTAGCTCCATGCCAAGACATCACGATACTCACGCAGGAGGGAAACCAATTCCTCTCTTCGGCCGGGGGCGAGTTTTGTGCCGATGTAGGTGTGCCGCGGTTCTTCGCCCGGGTCGGCCAGGTTGATTTCTTCAATATCTTCAGCCTGTGGTCGAGGGCCGTCCTCATAGCAAGGTGGTGCTGCGCCGGGGGTGAGGTCAGGATCTGGCGGACAATGCTCGGCCGTGCAGCACCATTCAGTCTCTCCAAGTGGGTCGGGGTCGAGGGGGTCCGATGAGGGACCACCTGGAGCCCCTGCATACCGTCATAATTGATAGATGATTTTGCCGTCCTTGACGATACGTTGAAAGGCCGGCTCAGCCTTTTGCTTCTTGGACTTGGGGGAAGAAGGGGGAATTGGTCGTGGCAGCAGGCGGAGGCGGCGAGGTTGATCCATTATTCTTGTTACTTTTCTTGGTTTTGGCCTTGGGAGGCTTGTCCCCGCACAGCTCATCCCAAGTTGGCAGCCTGGTAGAATGTATATGAGTAGCATTCTCACCATCCTCGGCAAAATTAGTGAAGAAGGAGGCCTCGGCGAAATAAGATTCGGCGCATTCAAAGGGGGCCTTGGTTGCAGGGATTGTCATTGCTACCTCATGCCCCGTAGAACCGGCTACCAGCTTCACACACTGGTGGTATGTTGAGGGAACGGCCTTGTTAACATGGATCCACGGTCGCCCGAGCAGGAGGTGAAAGGCAGACTCGCTGTCTATTACGTGAAAAGTAGTGTCGCGACGGACAGTTCCGACCATGAGGTCGACAGTGATATGGCCGAGGGTCGACTGAGGACCCTGTCCAAAGCCGGTAATCTTGACGGGGTCGCGAATGATTTTTCCTGGGGGAATCCCGGCCTGTTGCAGGGTGATGAGAGGTATGATGTTGATCGAGGCGCCGCAATCAACCAAGGCACGACGGAAGCCCGTGCCATTAACAGTACATTCTAAAAACAGCGGCCGATTGTGATGCTCGACCGGCGGTGAGTCTTCGTCCGAGAAGACTAAGGCCGTGGAGGGGATGTGACGTAATTCAGCCTGGACGGCGAAGCATTCGGGACCGAGGCCAGTGGTGACCTCGAGCAGGCAATCGGAAAGATAAGTCCGAGCGGCGGGTGAAAACCCCATTTCATCAAAAAAACTTTTGATCTTCGTCATCTGTCCAAAGGAAGGCATCGGCTGCTTAGCTGGAGGAGGCACGTCCGTCGGTATGGGCTCTGCCGGGGCTTCGGGGATTACAGGCTCGACATGGTCAGTGACAGCCGTAAGGACCTGGTGCTCCCTATTGTTGCGATGCGGTGGGTAGGGATCTTTGCGTACATCGTTGTTCTTCCGTAGCTGTAGGTCGCCCGACGCTACCTTCCTTGCAAAGATGGTTCGCAGTGCATTACAACTTTTGAGCGGATGGCCAAGGGCTCGATGGAAAGGACAGTAGGTGGGTCTGGTCTTTTCTTCGTCCGTGATGTTGGTCCGCATTGGTGGCAGTTGGAAATTTTTGTCATGCGCCACCCATTCCGCCAAGAGTTCCTTCACTGTATTCAGATCACATGGATAGTCAGGTGCAGGCCTTTGTTGCCTTCGCTTGTCGGAGCCTCGGTCCCCATCTGGAAGCTGACGCTTGAAGCCTGCATAGTTGTTGCTGTTGTTGCCACGCTGAGTGATAGGTGTATCTGCCGAGGCCAACAGCGTGCTTTGCGGTCGAGGCTTCCATGACTTGACAGGACCAACTGTCTCGTAAGTTCGTCGGGCTGTCTCCTTGAGGTGTCCCCATGACCTCAACTGTAGGTTCTCGATATGCACTCGGTAGACGTCAATCATATTTTTGATGCATATGGGAACCAACGTTTCGTCTTTGCTGAAATCCGTGCACTCAAGGCACTTGAGATGAAAACGATGCACATATTTATTCAAGTCTTCTCCCTGGTTCTGGCGAATGCCAGCAATATCAACAATAGTCACGCGCTCGGTCTCGTAATGAAACTTGTCTAAAAACAGCTGGACCATGTCGTTCCAGGTGTGGACGGTCCCTGCGGGGATCTGGTGATACCAAGTGTAAGCCAAGCCTGTAAGGGATTTGTGGAATTCCCTCAACTTTAAGCTGTCTCCTGTACCATACTGCTCCAAGGAGCCTGCGAATCTTGTCAGGTGCTCACGGGCGTTGCCCTCACGTCCGTTGAAGAGCACAAAGTTTGGTTGCTTGTACTTGAGGGGGTAGGGTGTGATGGCGATATCATTGGCGTACGGGGCGTGTCCGGTCAGACGGGTTGAAGAGTCTGGTTCGGAATTCCTCGACAGGCGATGGACGAGGGCTTCCAAATCTGACCGAGTGACATAGTTGGAGGATGGTGCCTCATTGCCGGTCAAGGGGTGATGACTGCCTGGGGCGTCGCGAGCCCCCGAGCCCCCAGATGGTACGGCTTGATGAACGGGGACATGGGAGGGTTGGTATAGTACAGGGGCTGGCAAGGGCAGCTGTGCAGGGGCGAGTGTGGGTTGGCGAGACATGTCCATCACTTGGCCGGCGGTTTGGTGCTGCTCAGGTAGGTAAGGATTAGGTTCCATCTCGATGGAGTCATGAGTTTCAGAGGAGCTTCTTGCCGGCACCGGATGAGATGGTGTGACAGCAGGGAGAATCTGCTGCAAGACTGGCCCGAGATCCGTGTGTAGCTTGCGGGGTGGCACTGCAGAAGGAGATGTATCCGCTACTGGTGGCGAGGGTGTTGCGAGTCCTACCGCCAAGGGTCTGGATACTCGAGGCGGCGGTAGTCGCGACACTGGGGCCGGGGCGACGTCAAAAGCTGGCCCCGGTCCTGAAGGCTGGATTGATGGAGCGGCCTGCTGCGAGGCCAGGGCTTGTATGGATTTTTGCATCTCCATAATGGCGGCTAATAGAGTGGTCTGTGAATCTTGCAGAGTGGTGATGGTTGGAGTGAGTTGCTGGATGGCTGCACTTACGATCACTTGCACGTCGGGGGTAGTGGTTGGTAGCTGGTCTCGGAGTCGCGTGGCGCTAGTCTCTTCCTGATCACCAAGGTGGTGTTCTTCTTGCAAGTAGGGTTGGGTCCTTGGCTGGTTGTCCTAGTAGCTCTCCGTTGCACAGGCATGATGCCTAAGTCCGGAAGATATGCCGACTGCAATACGATGCTCACCTCCCCAGCGGAGTCGCCAAAATGATGATGCGGAAAATGGTTCGATGCTACGTGGAGGTGCCACAAAGGATGCAGTCTGAGTCAGCTTCCAGGTAGGCAATGCGGGAGACAGCAAGGACGGCGTGAGGGCCGAGAGCAAGGCTCCCCAGACAGGCTGCGAGGGCTGGCAGTGCTGCGCAGGCAAGACGAAGGCGAGTAGGGCCAGCGACTGACAGTCCGAGCTAGGGTCGGCGTCAGGGGTGCAGCGTCAAGAGTCCGATGTCGGGGGTCCGAATGTGTTTCTCTCTCTAGAATTCCAGAGAGAATGAGTTTTTAAGAGAGAAAGTGAAAATGACAAATGAGAGAGTTCTGTTGAAAATGAAATCCAAGATCCCCTATTTATAGGGAAAAAGTGCCGATGTCATCAATGTGTCATCAGCTGACACGTGTCACCCCCTGGGGGTGACACGTCACCAGGGGGCCACAAATATCGATTCTCCGTTGGACTGTCGGTTCCCAAATTCGCACTGCCTTGCCCCACACAGTATCTCTCTACCTGTCTGAGGAGACTGATCATGCCGCGGTAGCATGGTCAGAGTAGCCCGTTGCCCCAGCCTCCAGTCCAAGCCCTTACTGAATCCCACAGGCCTGGCAGCGGTGGGGAAGACCCGACGCCCAGCTGCCAGGTGGACTAGGCAAGATGCCCTTCCGAAGACCTGCTCCCATCTCGGAGTGACCCGGGGGTCATAGTCCTTAGGGGTGCCGACGCGAGCCCCCAGTGCCAGAGCACGTAGGCCAGTCACGCAGGCACCCTGGCAGAGATAGTGTCCCGGAGGAGTCGCCTATCCCGCTGCGAAGGGTCCTCGTACCGGAGCACGGAGCGAAGTCCCCCCGGAATGAAGACGGCGATGGCTTTCAGGTTGTGAGCCCATCCTATTAGCATATAACGTGATTGTGGTGCATGGGCGCTGCGACAACTGTCACGAGTCCTTACCTGGTGCCGGGGTACAAGTCATGGCAGTGTTACACAGGCCTGGTGAAGTGAGTGGTGCCGAGGGCACCGTTAGAGTGACAGAGAGCTCCGGGGCACGGCTGTATTAGCGGCGCAACGCAAGGGCGCGGCGGAGTGAGTGAGGTGCCGGGGGCACTGTAATGTGACAGAGAGCGCCAGGGGGCGCGACTGTATCTGTAGAGCGGCGCATGGGCGCGACGGAGTGCGGGCAACGAGGGTCACAGAGTAACTTCCTCCGAGCGACGGGGGTCGCGGAGTGACGTCCGAGTAACAGGGGTCGTTGCGTGGATGGCGCGCGACTGCGAGCGACGGTCGTCATGGCGACAGAGCAGCCACAAGCGACGGTCCTCATGACTACGAGCGACGGTCATCACAACGATGGAGCACGGCTGAGAGCGACGGTCGTCGCGACTACGGTGGAGCGCGGTCACGAATGACGGTCGTCAGTCGTCAAGGCAGGTGACCGACCCCCAAGGGTGGCCGAGCCCCTCAAGGTGGCCGACCCCCAAGGGTGGCCGAGCCCCTCAAGGTGGCCGACCCCCAAGGGTGGCCGAGCCCCTCAAGGTGGCCGACCCCCAAGGGTGGCCGATCCCTTGAGGTGGCTGACCCCCAAGGTGGAAGGCACGCCGAGGTCGCTTCACGAGCAGTTCACGTGACTTGAGCATGCGTTGCTTTAACCGGCTCTCGAGCATTGAAAAGTTGACCGCTGACTGGGTGATGTGTCGCGCAAAGTGGGTCCCTTAGCGGGTCCTGGGGTGCGACCAGAATAAGGTATGAACAGATTGTCATGGAAAGTGTTGCTTTGGTTTTCGAGAACTCTGTGTAAATCATGTTCTATCGTGAAGTTAATATTGCTTGTTATGCCCCATATCCACGGGAGAAAGTGGATTCTGGGTCCTGGAACGAGACTATACGTTGACATACATTATTGTTGCATCGTGGTTCGCCTTTGCCTCCACAATATTGTTTATCCCGGGTAGAGAAGGGATTCTGGGTCCTAATCAGTGGGACCATACGCTGACCACAGCACACTGTGAGCAGAGTTAGAATATCACTCGAAGTTTAATCATTGCTGTTATGCATTCATTTTGGAAGAGTTCTCCTGAAGTATGATTTGCTTTTATAAAGTATATATGTATAGAGTATTCCCTGTGAATTTGTAACTAATTTTAAAACAAAGAAACGATAGTATGTGTTTTTGAATCCCAAAACGTATTTTAGGGATATGGTATGTGTATTAACTGTGTCCCAAGCTCACTCTGTTATAAATGTTGTCAGGGATTTAAGCCCTTTTTGAAGAATTCTTAACAAACAGCTATAATTGTAGTACTATTTTGTTTATGTTTTGAGATTTTCTATGATTTGTTTTAGTCATTCATGGAGGAAATAATTGAATACATATTTGAGTATGATTTTAGAATCTTGTTATGGTGTTAGTTTAAATGCATGGCTATAGATCTGTGTACAGGATGTAGTAATGCATGGCAGAGCCCTGAATGTATGTTCGAATAGGCCTCCATGCAGCCGGTCACGGATCTTGCTCATAGGCTCACCCGTGGGTTTGGGTCGTGACAAGACCTACCTGTGCAAACCCATTTATGCACACACGCCTACACATACCCACCCACATAGTTTTCACGCGCACACTCAGGTTACACACATTTCACGCATAGAACGTCCACACACACACTGCACTACATTGAACACACACTCACGGTAGTGCACTATCTCTATCTCCTTGTCCCTTACACACGCACATTACACCCTCACTACACCACCATGGCTAATCCATCTTGGCACACTCACGTCACACAGAACCATTTCACTCGTGGCAGTCACATAGAGTACACATATACTATAACTGTGATATCCCGAAAATACCGAAAATTAATCTAATCGTGAGTTTGATTAATTAAGGGGTACTATTTTTATTACGTAGCAATATGTTGATGATGATTAAGTGTTAGGGAGCTAAATGGGAGGTTAGTTTGACCTTGGGGGTAAATTTATGAAAAGTTAGGGGGCAAAAGTGTAATTTTGGAAAATATGATGAACGGGATGCATATTTTTATTAAGTAGCATTATTTTGATGATAATGAGGTGTTAGGGGGCTAAAGGAGGGGTTAGGGTGATTTTGGGGTCAAATTGTAATTTTACAAAGTTGAGGGGTCAAAATGCAATTTTAGAAACTTTGGGGCTAAAGTGCAATTTTGTAAAGTTGCACTTAAGTGTCAAATTTGGAAGAAAGTGGTGCCACCTTTGGCCAGCTGGTTAGTGACTATCTAATAATATTATAAAGTATAATATTAGATAAGAGAAAACAAAAGAAGGGAGAAGGAAATTGGGGGAGGAAAATGCAAATAAAGAAAGAAGAACAAAAGAAGAAACAGGAAGAACAGAGAAGAAACAGAGGATGAAAGGAAGAAGAAAAAGAGGAAGAGGAAGGAAGAAATCAAAGAGAAAGAAAAAAAAACCCTAAGGGTAATCTCTCTCCTCCCTTTCCAATTGATTGATTAGAATTGTGTATGTGGATTCATGGGTTTGGGTAACCTGCCATGGGTGGGTTTATGGTGTACGGTGAGTGTGTTTTGTGGGTGAGAGGACAAAACGATGTAGGGGAAAGAGGGAGGGGTGTGAGAGGTGTATGCGTGTGTTATATGCGATGTGTGTGTATGTGTGTGTTATATGTTGTGTGCACGGAGAAGCACACTGCTGCTATAGCAGCAGTGTTGCTGTGATATATACATGTATTTTGATGGTGAGAATGTGTATATGTGGGTGTTATAAGATGGGGTAGGTGTTAGTGGAAGGTGTGGGGTGGTTGTAATGTGTTTGTGAGTGTGTGAGGGACTGTGCGTGAGATGGGTGAGGGGCGAGGGGGGGCAGCAGCTACTGCTGCTGCTACTGCTCTGCTACTGCTTTGCTGTGTATGTTCGTTCATGTTGATGATGAATAGTGACTGTTTTTGTCACTAAAAATGGAAATTAAGTGAGCAGGTTGAATTTGAATTTTTTAAAAATAGTTAGGATCATATTTAGCCAAAGTACAAAAAAAAGACCCTAGTTATTTTGAGAGACCTGTATCGTGGAAAAATTTCAGATTTTTCCAAGATCGGGAAGGGGGTGAACGGATGCGGGAAGTTTGGAACTTTATGGTGAAATTTAAAATATCAAACGAATGCGGTTTTGACCGAAAATTTTATGAGGACTCTGGGACACTGAGAAGTTATATTTTCCAATATTTTGGGTCATTCCGAAGTCATTAGCTATTTTTGGCCGAACGGGCTTTTAAGCGCTCGGTCCGGACACCGGTTCGGGATTTTTGGGCAAAAATTTTGTAAAATACTTTTTAGCTCAAGAATGAATGTAGGAGGTTTAAAATATCATTTTAAAGTGGTTTTGAGATTTTTATGGTGCCGGGAACCCTCAGGGGGCATTTTGGTAATTTGCCACCCGGAGAGGGGTATTTTGGTAAATTTCCTGGTAAAGTTTTTCAAGGGACTTTTTAGTCCAGAAAGGATTGTAAAACACCTAAAAGGTTGTTTTGAAGCTGATTCGGGGCGTTGCGGTGATAGTGAACCCCGGGGGCATTTTGGTAATTTGCCGCTAGAGGGGGTATTTTGGTAAAGTTTTTTTATAAAATGCTTCAAAGGACTTGTTAGTCCGGAAAGGGATGTAAGACAGTTGAAAAGTTGTTTTAAAGTAGTTTTGAGACGTTTGTTGGGGCGATGGCCGCTAGGGGTGTTTTGGTAATTTTCCCTTTAAAATTTTTTGAGGGAATATTTGGTCTATAAATGATGCAGTACATCTAAAAAGTAGTTTTAAAGCGGTTTTGGGGTGTTGGTGGGGGTGTTGGTGATGTAGCGGCCATCAGGGGGTATTTTGGTAATTTGCCATGTTGGCGCTAAATTTTTTAGGACGCGCATAATTTAGCGTTCAGAGGGGTGGGAAGCAAGGAATAGTGGTAGTATGTCTAAAATGAGGGTTGTTATCGATAATAAGTCGATAAGGCTAGATTAAGGATCCAATTATCGGATCGAATTAACTAGCTATCGTAAGATGCTATGAACGGTTAAGTGGGAATGGGTAGAATAAGGAGTGCGTATATGATGAATGATGACTAACGAGCATGATATGATTTGACTAGGTGATGCAGCTCGTTGCGATCAGAGATTGCGAGTTGCTTCGGCTATAAGCCAAGCAGGTAAGGACAATGCGGTTCTATTATGCTAATGCATTGTTTCGATTAGCATACTATGTTGATGACGTTTATGTTGGACTCTTGCTGTTATGGGTTGACACCGGTAGTCATTGTGACCGGTATACGTATATTTGAATTGTGCTGTTGAGGACTTAGGGTAGAAGAAATTCCCTTAGTCCGCCCTGTTGATAGAATTTAGTGAGGATGATGGGCGTCCTTGTATGCTATGACTTGATTTGATTAGCATACCTGAAGTGGATGATGATGTTGTGTAGGGTTGTTGTGTGGTGGTTGTGAGATGCCGGTAATTATTGATAGCCGATATCTCTTCTCTTTGAGAACACCATTGAGGACTTGCGGTAATCTTCTCCCGAGTCCGTCCTATCGTTGATAATGATGTCGTTGATGTTGTTGAGGTCGTTGCGTGTTGTTGTGAAATGTTGGTATTTATTGATAACCGACATTTCTCTTATGTAAGAACGTTGTTGAGGGCTTGCGGTAATCTTCTCCCAAGTCCACCATGTTGATGATGTTACGTTGAACTCTTGTTGTTAGGTCTGAACACCGGTCGATCTTCTGATCTGGTATTCCTTGTTGAGCTGTGTTGTTGAGGACATAAGGTGGAATAAATTTTCCCTTAGTCCGCCCCGTTGATGATGTCTTGTTGCTTGGCTGTAACGTGGTTAGGGAAAGCACTCTAAATGAGTTCCCTGCTTGTTGACAATGTCTCTTTTATTTACTTGAGACTGAGATGAACATCCCGTAAAATGGGACATCAATATGAGGAGGATGGCCTGTGAAATATGATCACTGGCAAAGAGGATGTAGGGCGCGCGAGTCAAGTCTGTCATGTCTGGTCGAGTCTAGTCTGTCGTGTCTGAGTTGCATTGCATTTGATTTTCTTTTGATGTTAATGATGTTAATGACTTGTATTTCGTTGATGTTTATCTTTCAATTTCCTATTTTAGTATTCACTTGCATAGTCAGTCAGTCAGTCTGTCGGTCAGTCAGTCCAGTCCATGAGGAGGTGGCAGTAATGCTGTTCTATTGGGCCTTAAAGCCGCTCAGTCTAACGAAAGAAAACTTTCGTTTGACAAGTTATGTTGATGCTGAAATTTATTGACTACTCTTGATTCATTGCTATCGTTGAGATGATTATTATTCCTCCGAGTCTTTTGAATCATTTGTACACGATATTCCTCGTGTTGTCTTTACTGGGCGATTTGCGCTCATTCCTTATGTTGTATTGTGCAGGCTATAAGGAGAACCCTCTAGAGAAGGGAAGAGAAACAAGTTAGAAAAGTTGAGCAAGGGGATGCGTTGTGTGAGGTAAAGATTGAGCCGTGAGATCGGTTGTTAAGAATCCTACGACTACAGTCGTATATTAGGTTGTACATATGCATGTTGTTCATAGACTTGAGAGTCTTCCGCTGCAGTATGATGTATGTTTGTAAGAAAAAAATTTGTAAGGACGCATTTTGGAGCGTCTATTAATGATGTGTGAGTATGAGGATGTAGTTGCTCTGTATTCAGCACAGGGTTTTGAATGTGATTATGGTCGATAACTCAGCCCGGTGACGTCACCAGGGTTGAGGGTGTCGCAAGTTGGTATCAGAGCTTAGGCAAATGATTCTGTAGACTTTTGAAATGTCTGGTGGAAGGCCTTAGTTGTTGATGAGAGAAGTAGAAGAAAAATCTTGATGATTTGGTTAAACTAGGAGGATCGTTAAGATATGCGGATTGGGGTTGACTAAGGCATATATATTATGACCTTAGCATTTCTACTATTGTTGTAGGGAAATGAAGAAAGAGTTGGTTGACCTAGCTTTACAAGAATGGTTTGAGGATGATAAGGTTGCGGTGTCGGATCTTGAAAAAGGATCCTGATGAGAAGGTAAACGAGATGGAATTAGGGATGAAAGAACGAGATGAAGGTCTAGGAGGAAGTGAATTTGTAAGAACCACAGGGAGGATAGATGAGGTTGAACACTTTTATTGTGTGAACTTGGAATGAAGAAATGAGGAGCAGAAAGTGAGAATGAGTAAAGTTTTGATGGACTTTTGGAAGAGAAATTACTTCCAAGTAATGAGGAAAAAGGGACTGATCAACAAGTCAGCTCGAGTCCCAAATTAGCGATGTTAACTAAACGATAGAGAGATTGAAAGTTGAATGAGAAGACGTGAATGAAGTATCAAATTAGCTATTAAAGGAGACGATGGACACCAGTATGCGGGTCACTCGAAAGAACATGATAGGTTGTTCGTGATTGCCCTCCTGATAGGGCAACACCTAAAGACAGGCAACAATTGATTCTAAGAGGGAGTCATTGAAGCCTGAAATTGTTATAAGAGCGTGATAGTTCCTCTGAGGTTGATGAGGTGTACGAGTAGGGGTGGAGTCCGCTTTTGAAATCGGACCTAAAGTATGATTGAGAAAGGGAATGATGATGGGGAAACTAGTATTATTTACATACTATTGTAGAAAAAAAAAGGTTGTTTAGTGATGAAAACCATTAGTTGTCTGAGCGTGAAGGTTAATATTATGTTGTGCAATTTCAATTATCGTGATACTCCTTCCTCGGAAAAGAGAGAGGGTTCCCAATCGAGAGGGGCCCTCAATAGAAGTGAATGTTGAGGATGTAGGTGGAAGGAATAAGCAGAGAGTTGTATCAGGTCAAGAAGACCTTAAGAAAGAGCTGGTGAGACTTCTACAAAAAGATTGTGGGAGTTCTAAAGGTACGACTGGTGGCTGCTGTTATGACAGCCCCAGTAAAAGGAATAAAATAATGTAGATTTTAGCACTTTAAGGATGCCCGTTGAGTAGAATCTCACGGGAGAGAAAGTGGTTAGTATAGACAAATACGTTGAATTGAGAGATGGAGAAGGTAGTTGAAATAACAAGACGTGGGAACATATTAAAAGATAATGTTCGCCAGCTATACCTAAAAAGAGGGTGACAAGTGATTAGAAGTGCGAGAACAAACAAGTTGAGACAGTAAGAGTACCTATCGAGCCTATATTATTGTAATAGGTTCAGGTAACATGTTGATGATGTATATTTCTGCTCAAATTGCAGAGTAAGTTGGAGACAGGTTTCTCATACTAAGCGGAAAGATAGAAAGGTGAAAAAGCATATTAGGGCAATTGGTGAGTTGTCCTATTATTATTATCCCTTATTAAGTGATGATAGAAATGTTCTAAAGGTGGAACAAGTTGAAAAAGGGTTCGAAAATAATTTTCCAAAGGCTAGTAAGGAGGCTCTGATGGAGAATTGCTACGCTACTGGATTAGTAGAAACACCATACGATGGATGTAAATAATAAAGAGGTCTAGGAAGAAGGAAGGAAGCAAGGACGGAAAGGAGGTAGAATCCGGGAACGAAACTAGAAGGGTGAAAAGAAAGGTAAGAAGAGAGTAGATGAAGAACAGCCCGGACAAAGTTCAGAACCAAGAAGAGGAGATCGAAAATGTAGATGATGTGGATTGAGGCACGAGGGTGTGAACTACGCTAAGGCCAGTAAAGTAAGTATGAGAGCAAGTCACTGAAATAATGTTTAAGATGAAGCAAAAAAAAAGGGGGGGGCTGTTTCAAATGTCAACAGCCAGAGTATATTGACCGGACAGAGGTGCTCTAAAGGAGGGTGATGGTCATTGAAGTAAGAAGAAATGAGGGGTTTATGAGACTAAGTATTGGCTATCAGAAGCTGATTAAGATGATTAAGATGAGAGTTAGGAATAATTACTCATTTTCTGAACTAGAGAATATGTTGATCAATTGCAGGGTGCTAAGTATTTTCTTTCTATGGTTGACCTTAGAGCGGGTCATCACCAGTTAAGGAATGAGGAAGGATAAAGTTGTCAAGATTGTGTTTAGAAACAGAGACAGGCATTATAATTTTGGTAGTGTCAGGTGGATTCATTATGGCCGCTGTGGCAGTTATAAATTTGAGGAATCAAGTCTTTTGAGAGTACTTGATTATCGTGTCGTCGCCTTATTGGTGCCCTTATGAATGATGCTAAAGACAAGAAAGAACTTGCACAATGGCAAGTTTGACCAGTTTTAAGAAAGTTAAGTTGTATGTCAAATTCGAGGAATTTGAATTTTGACTGGGGGATTGGATATATGGGATTGATGTAGAAGTAAGTTAGGAGATTTGGAAAAAGTTGAAAAGGTGACAAATGGGGAAGTCGTAAAACAATTGACGTTGAGATTAGCAGCTTCCTATGCTCAATCAAAGGCTACCGGAGAGTAATTGACAATCTCTCTAAGATGCCCTATTGGAGAAAATGAACTGAGATGATTACTATGCCAAATAAGTCAGAATGTGAACAACTTGAAATCAAAGTTCGAGTAAGGAGAAAAGGAAGTAATAATTTGTTTCATATGGAAATGCAACCAGTGCATCTTAAGCAAATCAAGGAAGCTTAAGGTAAAATGCAAGGATGTTGAGATCCCGCGGGGATTTGAAATGAATAAAAAGAAATTTTGATTCTGATGAGGGTGGTAGTTACAATGTGAAGGTCGGACATATGTTCCGCCTAATAATGAATTGAGGAAAGGGATTTTGTAGGGACTCATAGTTTTAAGTGCTGATTCACTTAAGGGAGACGGAAGTATACCCTGAGTTACGGCCCAAAGAATTTTGGTGGCTTAACATGAAGAGGGATATATAAAAATTTGTATCCCGATGTTTGACCTGTTCATAGGTAGAAGTGGATCATAAGATCGCCAGATAGTGGCAACCACTCTTTGTACCTGAATGGAAGTGGGAACACATTATGATGAATTTTAGTGTTAAGGTTGCCACGAACAACTAAGAGATATACATCCATCTGGGTTGTAGTGGGTAGGCTGACTAAGATGTCCCAACTTATTTTATCCTGGAAGAAAAAATTTTCTGAACGACTTGCCCAAACTTATGTTAAGTGAGTGGTTTGTTGTTATGGAGTTTCAGTAACTACTGTGTCCGATAGAGATGTAAGGTTCATCTTTAAAGTTTGGAAAAGTTTTCAATAAGAAATGAAAACAAAGTTGACCATGAGGACGGCCTTTTACCTCCAACAGGTGGCCAATTAAGATGTATGATATGAATACTGGGAGAGTGTTGAGGGCCTACATTAATTATTTTGGCAGAACATGGGGTAAACAGTTACCCTTAGTCGAATTCTCCTATAAAAATGGTTATCGGTCGAGCAAATAAAATAGCTCCTTATGGAGTGTTGTATGGCCGAAGATGTCACACGCTTATTTGTAGAGTGTGGTTAGAGTCGAGACTATTCTGCACGAGATTATGCAAATAAATAGAAAACAAGGTGATCGATATTAAAAAAAAAAATCTTACTGCGCAGAATTAGCAGAAAAGTTGTACTGACAAGAGGTATAGGATGTTGGAATTTGAAGTAGGTGACCTATTAAATTTTATAAGTGTCACCGAGGAAGTGAGTCATGCTATTCGGGAAGTGAAGGAAGTTAAGTCCGGGGTTCGTCGGACTGTTTAAAATCATGTCTAAGATTAAGAAGATAGCATATAAACTCGATCTACGTTCAGGATTGAGTTAACTACATAGCGTGTATCGTGTGTCAATTGTTGAGGAAGTATGATCTCGACCCTACACATGGGATCCAAGAGAAATAAGTTGAAATACGAGGTAATATCTCGTATTAGGAGGCATCGACAGGGATGACTGATAAAAAGAACAGGTTTCACGTGAATGCTAGTGGTCAAAGTTGATTGGGAAAAATCATGCGGTCAAGGAAGCTACCTTGAAACTCGAGGCGCTAATGCGGTAATATTCCGCATCTAGTTGCAGAATGAGGTTGCCCCTATTTCGAGGACGAAATTTATTTAAGGGAGGGAGGGTGTGATATCCCGAAAATACCGAAAATTAATCTAATCGTGAGTTTGATTAATTAAGGGGTACTATTTTTATTACGTAGCAATACGTTGATGATGATTAAGTGTTAGGGAGCTAAATGGGAGGTTAGTTTGACCTTGGGGGTTAAAATGTAATTATGAAAAGTTAGGGGGCAAAAGTGTAATTTTGGAAAATATGGTGAATGGAATGCATATTTTTATTAAGTAGCATTATTTTGATGATAATGAGGTGTTAGGGGGCTAAAGGAGGGGTTAGGGTGATTTTGGGGCCAAATTGTAATTTTACAAAGTTGAGGGGTCAAAATGCAATTTTAGAAACTTTGGGGGCTAAAGTGCAATTTTGTAAAGTTGCACTTAAGTGTCAAATTTGGAAGAAAGTGGTGCCACCTTTGGCCAGCTGGTTAGTGACTCATCTAATAATATTATAAAGTATAATATTAGATAAGAGAAAACAAAAGAAGGGAGAAGGAAATTCGGGGGGAGGAAATGCAAATAAAGAAAGAAGAACAGAGAAGAAACAGGAAGAACAGAGAAGAAACAGAGGATGAAAGGAAGAAGAAAAAAAGAGGAAGAGGAAGCGGAATGAAGAAATCAAAGAGAAAGAAAAAAAAACCCTAAGGGTAATCTCTCTCCTCCCTTTCCAATTGATTGATTAGAATTGTGTATGTGGATTCATGGGTTTGGGTAACCTGCCATGGGTGGGTTTATGGTGTACGGTGAGTGTGTTTTGTGGGTGAGAGGATAAAAAGATGTAGGGGAAAGAGGGAGGGGTGTGAGAGGTGTATGCGTGTGTTATATGCGATGTGTGTGTGTGTGTGTTATATGTTGTGTGCACGGGGAAGCACACTGCTGCTATGGCAGCAGTGTTGCTGTGATATATACATGTATTTTGATGGTGAGAATGTGTATATGTGGGTGTTATAAGATGGGGTAGGTGTTGGTGGAAGGTGTGGGGTGGTTGTAATGTGTTTGTGAGTGTGTGAGGGACTGTGCGTGAGATGGGTGAGGGGCGAGGAGGGGGGCAACAGCTGCTGCTGCTGCCACTGCTCTGCTACTGCTTTGCTGTGTATGTTCGTTCATGTTGATGATGAACAGTGACTGCAAATGTTGATGATGAACAGTGACTGCAAGTGTCACTAAAAATGGAAATTCAGTGAGCAGGTTGAGTTTGAATTTTTTAAAAATAGTTAGGATCATATTTAGCCAAAGTACAAAAAAAAGACAGTTATTTTTGAGAGACCTGTATCGTGGAAAGTATTTCAGATTTTTCCGAGATCGGGAAGGAGGTGAACGGATGCGAGAAGTTTGGAACTTTATGGTGAAATTTAAAATATCAAACGAACGCGGTTTTGACCGAAAATTTTATGAGGACTCTGGGACACTGAGAAGTTATATTTTCCAATATTTCGGGTCATTCCAAAGTCATTAGCTATTTTTGGCCGAACGGACTTTTAAGCGCTCGGTCCGGACACCGGTTCGAGATTTTTGGGCGAAAATTTTGTAAAATACTTTTTAGCTCAAGAATGAATGCAGGAGGTTTAAAATATCATTTTAAAGTGGTTTTGAGATTTTTATGGTGCCGGGAACCCTCAGGGGACATTTTGGTAATTTGCCACCCGGAGAGGGGTATTTTGGTAAATTTCCTGGTAAAGTTTTTCAAGGGACTTTTTAGTCCAGAAAGGATTGTAAAACACCTAAAAGGTTGTTTTGAAGCTGATTCGGGGCGTTGCGGTGATAGTGAACCCCGGGGGCATTTTGGTAATTTGCCGCCAGAGGGGGTATTTTGGTAAAGTTTTTCTATAAAATGCTTCAAAGGACTTGTTAGTCCGGAAAGGGATGTAAGACAGTTGAAAAGTTGTTTTAAAGTAGTTTTGAGACGTTTGTTGGGGCGATGGCCGCCAGGGGTGTTTTGGTAATTTTTCCTTTAAAATTTTTTGAGAGAATATTTGGTCTATAAATGATGCAGTACATCTAAAAAGTAGTTTTAAAGCAGTTTTGGGGGGTGTTGGTGGGGGTGTTGGTGATGTAGCGGCCATCAGGGGGTATTTTGGTAATTTGCCATGTTGGCGCTAAATTTTTTAGGACGCGCATAATTTAGCGTTCGGAGGGGTGGGAAGCAAGGAATAGTGGTAGTATGTCTAAAATGAGGGTTGTTATCGATAATAAGTCGATAAGGCTAGATTAAGGATCCAATTATCGGATCGAATTAACTAGCTATCGTAAGATGCTATGAACTGTTAAGTGGGAATTGGTAGAATAAGGAGTGCGTATATGATGAATGATGACTAACGAGCATGATATGATTTGACTAGGTGATGCAGCTCGTTGCGATCAGAGATTGCGAGTTGCTTCGGCTATAAGCCAAGTAGGTAAGGACAATGCGGTTCTATTATGCTAATGCATTGTTTTGATTAGCATACTATGTTGATGACGTTTATGTTGGACTCTTGCTGTTATGGGTTGACACCGGTAGTCATTGTGACCGGTATACGTATATTTGAATTGTGCTGTTGAGGACTTAGGGTAGAAGAAATTCCCTTAGTCCGCCCTGTTGATAGAATTTAGTGAGGATGATGGGCGTCCTTGTATGCTATGACTTGATTTGATTAGCATACCTGAAGTGGATGATGATGTTGTGTAGGGTTGTTGTGTGGTGGTTGTGAGATGCCGGTAATTATTGATAGCCGATATCTCTTCTCTTTGAGAACACCATTGAGGACTTGCGGTAATCTTCTCCCGAGTCCGTCCTATCGTTGATAATGATGTCGTTAATGTTGTTGAGGTCGTTGCGTGTTGTTGTGAAATGTTGGTATTTATTGATAACCGACATTTCTCTTATGTAAGAACGTTGTTGAGGGCTTGCGGTAAACTTCTCCCAAGTCCACCATGTTGATGATGTTACGTTGAACTCTTGTTGTTAGGTCTGAACACCGGTCGATCTTCTGATCTGGTATTCCTTGTTGAGCTGTGTTGTTGAGGACATAAGGTGGAATAAATTTTCCCTTAGTCCGCCCCGTTGATGATGTCTTGTTGCTTGGCTGTAACGTGATTAGGGAAAGCACTCTAAATGAGTTCCCTGCTTGTTGACAATGTCTCTTTTATTTACTTGAGACTGAGATGAACATCCCGTAAAATGGGACATCAATATGAGGAGGATGGCCTGTGAAATATGATCACTGGCAAAGAGGATGTAGGGCGCGCGAGTCGAGTCTTTCATGTCTGGTCGAGTCTAGTCTGTCGTGTCTGAGTTGCATTGCATTTGATTTTCTTTTGATGTTAATGATGTTAATGACTTGTATTTCGTTGATGTTTATCTTTCAATTTCCTATTTTAGTATTCACTTGCATAGTCAGTCAGTCAGTCTGTCGGTCAGTCAGTCCAGTCCATGAGGAGGTGGCAGTAATGCTGTTCTATTGGGCCTTAAAGCCGCTCAGTCTAACGAAAGAAAACTTTTCGTTTGACAAGTTATGTTGATGCTGAAATTTATTGACTACTCTTGATTCATTGCTATCGTTGAGATGATTATTATTCCTCCGAGTCTTTTGAATCATTTGTACACGATATTCCTCGTGTTGTCTTTACTGGGCGATTTGCGCTCATTCCTTATGTTGTATTGTGCAGGCTATAAGGAGAACCCTCTAGAGAAGGGAAGAGAAACAAGTTAGAAAAGTTGAGCAAGGGGATGCGTTGTGTGAGGTAAAGATTGAGCCGTGAGATCGGTTGTTCAGAATCCTACGACTACAGTCGTATATTAGGTTGTACATATGCATGTTGTTCATAGACTTGAGAGTCTTCCGCTGCAGTATGATGTATGTTTGTAAGAAAAAAATTTGTAAGGACGTATTTTGGAGCGTCTATTAATGATGTGTGAGTATGAGGATGTAGTTGCTCTGTATTCAGCACAGGGTTTTGAATGTGATTATGGTCGATAAATCAGCCCGGTGACGTCACCAGGGTTGAGGGTGTCGCAATAACACTCACAGAACACCCAAAGCCCTCACACTCATTAGCACCCAAAACACACCCAACACACCGGGGTTGAGGGTGTCGCAATAACACTCACAGAACACCCAAAGCCCTCACACTAATTAGCACCCAAAACACACCCAACACCATTTCAATACATTGGCATATTGCCTATCAACAGTACTATTAGAACCAGCATATTTAAATGCTTAAAAAAAAGAAATGAAAAGAATATAAACTTTGAGAGTTTGGGGACGTAATGGGTATTTTAAAATTATAATTGTTTTAGGAATATAAGTGTATATTTTTAGGTATCTGATGACTCACAATATATTCTTAGGGGTAGAAGAAACTTCAGAGCCTCCAGAGAATCCCTAGGAAGAGAGTTTTAGAGATTTTGATCATCACTTTGAGGTAAGTTTATTTTTTATGTTGAAATTGAGGTTTGAGATAAGAATCATATAAATTATTGTGATTGATAGAGTTTTAATTGAAATTTTGGATATTTTTACATTAGGGTTTCGATACAATTTGTTTGAAAGGATCAAGACTTTAGGTTGAATTACGCGATCAAAGATAAGGGTTTACTTTTAAAATCTGATTAAACATCGAACTAATCATTTGTGTAATGGTTTACTTTTACAAATTTAAATCAGCATTGGCCGTATTATTAGCCCCCGTTTCTGTGTCGTACCGTTGCATAAATTGATCTAACCACCTTGTTTAGACTATCGACATGTCAGTCGCATAATTTAATTTTCTTCTCCTTTCCATTTGAAATAATGGCTGAGGTCATGTTCCATGTCAGGTGGGTATTCGTGCCATTTGACTTCCATGTATCTTTCTGTGGCTTCATTTTGTTTTTATTACTTCTTATGTTGACCGACCACCACAGATTCTCCTAGTTGGCCGTACATGCACTTTTAGCCAGACTCATATTTCACCTTTTCATTGTACCTTGAATCCCTTCATTTTATGTGGAAATCCTTGTATCCGGCTCTTTTCTTTCTTTTAGGTAGCCATGTTGCACTCATGTTACAGCTATTTAAATTTTGTTGAGTCCGTCATTTTATCCTCTTCTATTTGAGTTTAATATTGGGTTAGTTCTAAAGTCGTTTGAAATGTCGTGCGTGAATTGGTTGTAAATATATGTTTATCTTTGTATCGTATCACTTTGCATAATTTAGAAAAGATATTTATTAGCTTACCTTGTCTAGACAACTTGTTCGTATCGCGATAAATTATTAGATCTAAGTGCTATTAATTCTTTGAGCCATGTCACTGTGTATGTGACTTTACTATTTCTGATTTAGCCACGTGGATTGGAACATGGGCTAGCTCAGTAGGATGAGTTAGAGATCGCAATTTTATTTTCTGAACCTTGTCTCACATGTCAGTGATGGCACGTATGACCTTATTCTGAATGGCTCTCTAATGTCTGTCTCTGTACATGATATGTTTTTGACATTTTGTCTTTGTACGAAAACGTATTTTTGGCATTTTAAAATTATGTCTCGTACTCATTCCGTTAAAGTTCTGTACCTCCGTAATTTCTTTCTTTAAACATTTTTGTATGCCTTTTGGTTGGTCCGTTGAGCGACCTTACTGGGCATTTGACTCACTCCCTTATGGTTTTTCCTTTCTAGTGATCAGTAGGTGAAATTGAATTACAGGGATAGCTGTGTGGCTGAGAGCTAGCGATTTTTATCTCAGAGTCAATATTAGTATTTTTTTAGATATAATAATTAAGAAAATTAACTTTGTTTAAAATTTATTTTGAAACTCCGTATCGAAGTAATTTAGATTATATAATGCTTTAGGCCGCTATGACATTTATTGATATATCTTTGGGGTTGATTAGTAAATGCTTTGAATGACCATTTCGTAGACCTCGTGATATTTTGGGGATTTTTTTACTTTATTTATTTGATAATAACACTCCGAAAATTTGGGGCGTTACAAGTACCCCCGTTTCCTTTCCCCTTCACGCACAAGTTTCACACTGTCACAAAATTTTCGCTCACATCTGTTTCTACCCCTGCCCTTATTTTCTCACTACTATAGACAAACGCACACACATATCTTACTCATGCTTACATAGTTCTAAACACGCATATAAAAATTGTAATTGTAATGCTAAAAGAAAAACTTACCGGATATCGAATCACCTCGTTGGAAACCTTGTCGGCAGATCCCTCTCTCCCCCTTTCTCGCAAGTCGTCTCTCTCTCTCTCTCTCTCTCTCTCTCTCTCTCTCTCAGGCTGTAACCGAAAATGACTCAAGGAAAGACTAAATTTTCTCACTAATTCCCCTCCCTTATTCCCTCTTTGATTTGCTTCCAAAAATAGAGAGTTGACTATATAAATGAATCAGATCATTAGCTCCTTAATTACTTAATAACCCCAATAAAATTTTAAATTTTAAACTATCATAAATTTGCCTCTTTTACTCTGCTTCAAAATTGTTGTTGTAGGTTTCCAACAATGTCACTCACGCTAACGTTGCTTAAGGTCCCAATTAGTATCACTTATAATGGCTATCGATAATTTACAACTTATGGTACCTAAAATTTGTCGCTAAAAGTTGCCAATAAAATATCATTTATGCAAATCGACACTACATATTGCGTATGAAAATCGTCGCTCAAAAAATAAATTAATCAGCTAAACAATATTAAGGTTCAAGGTGTCACATTCTCCCCAACTTATAAATATTTCGTGCTCAAAATTTGATGTTCCTTAAGTAGCTGCTCTTAATCATGTCCGCTCTCATATATCCAACGGCACACCTCAAATGCTTATATAATATGATCCGTTCAATGGTTGGCAAAACAATCCAAATACAATTCTAAGTGACTAACAAAGTATATGCGTTAAAGACCTCAAAGTCAAAGCTAACTGATGTGTTTAACACACTTTAATTCACCGATAAATATTGCCTTAAATATCAGTACTCTTAAATCACAATCGCTGCTACACTGTAAATTCTATCTCTGCATTTACACTTTCTCCATTTCTACCATTAAATCATTGCTAATACTCCAAGAAATTTATCATAGTTAATCCTAATCTCAATTTGGGACCATCACTTATGTTTTAACATTCTTAGAACCTGAAGTCCAAAGTTTATGAAGTTTGAGAGTCAGTTTCTTTCCAAAAATTTTCACAATTAAAGAATAAAAATTATAAGTCTTTAATCGATACCTCACCTCACGGAATGCAAGCCTAGCCTTTGACTTCCACCCATAGTGCATTATTGTAGAATCAAGACTACCTAAGTACAAAACCCATTTTGTTTTTTTTTTCTTGTTCCTCCAAAAGACACTTAAGCACAAAACTGATTCTATCAATAGCACCTGCTAGAAGAGCTAAATTTGGAGTTTACAGGACCTATGATTGATGCTTAAGATCTTGTTTCTCATCCTGCTGATAGCTCAAAAAATTTCATGACCTAAGAATATTGACCAGCCACTGCCTAAACGAAATTCTTACAACACCCAGCTTCTATCATCCACTAACTTCTAGAACAATGTTGTTCCTGAACTTCTCAAATCCAAAACATCAAAATACGCTGATATCTTAATGGACCACTATGGTTTCGCTGCACACTCTGATGTCAAAGCAAACCAGTTTAAACTATTACCAAATCCATCACATAGAAAGTATTACCTTTAACCCAAAATTCTGATTCTGCACATACATGTATCACACATCAATTAGTAATCACAACCTTCACCGTTCATAGATTCTATTTGATGGAGCTACTCAAGGAAACCTAAAGATTATATTCTTATTTTTCAGTCATCTTCTTTGGTTACTTAAAATCCTAGAATTTGAAGGTGAGTAACATGTCTACTATTGCGTACTCAGCATAATCACAACCTAATGCTAAAGCATCAAATAAGTTTTCAAAATCTAATACTCCCTCCGTCCCTAAAATAATGATCCATTTGACTTTGCACGTCTATTAAGGATTTATGTTATATATTTTGTGTCTTTCCCATTTTATCCTTTAGAGTGGGCCATGAGAGAAAAAATTGGTTGATATAGTGTTAAATGTGGAGAGAGAAATATAATAAAAAAAGTATAAAGTGGTGGGCCAGAAGAAAGAAAATTAATTGGTAAAGAATTAAATGTGGTGAGAGAAATAGAATAAGAAAAGTATAAAAAGGGTAAATATGTAAAAATATCTACAGAATCTTTCCTAATTTGGAAGTAATCAATTTTTGTGGGACGACCCAAAAAGGAAATATGATCAGTCTTTTAGGGACGGAGGGAGTCAAGTTTTAAATGTCCAATCTCAGTCACAAATTATCTTAGGCTTATTAGTCTACAGAATCTCATACCTAAGCTCTGATACCAACTGTAATGCCTCGGAAACTCAGAACGTTAGACACTCACTCAATCACTTACACTAAGGCAGTAATATACTCAAACTCAATCAAAGTTATACAACCGATGTGTCAGATCAACTAAACCATCAATTAATGTATTACTCTCAGTGTTCAATCATTATTGATAAACTAAATTTAAATCTGATATTGAGCTACGGAAGTTCACCCACGCAGGGGTTCTAATGAGTAATACTAAAACTTAAATTTATATGCTCTCCTTAGGCTCTAATCCATACTCGGATAACCTAGTGTTGGTTATTACCTGCAAAAGGTAAGTCAAAGGAAAGTGAGCTTTTGAGAGCCTAGTAAAGTCGATCAAGGATTAAAATAGTTCGATTCGAACGATTTTACATTTAATTCAAATAATAGTTTCAAAAGGGATTTTAAATAAAAATCACGACATCTCAATACAGATATTGGGAAGACTATCAACTTTATCCCACAAAATCAACAAACAATTCAAAACATTTCAGATACAATAAACCAGAACTAATTACATTCAACATGAGTAATACAGATTAGCAAAGCCACCCCGAAAGTACTCTGATACACTCTACATATGCAGATGTACACTAACTAGTCCATTTAGGTACTAGTTTCAACCCAAACCGAGCAGACCATCCTTATAACAACAATATTACACAGCATTCTTATACTGCCTCAAATTTACTATTTCGTGTCAATGTTCAAAATAAATAATTACAATTCAACATGTTATATGATAATCGAATCAATAAAGTAGATAAGTGTTAAAAGAATTTTAAACAGTCACTTTAAGGCTCAAGATAGGGTCTCATAGGCAATTTTAAAAACATTTTATGACAAAATCTAAGTTATAGGAAATTAAATAGCAAATTAGAATAAAATATATAAAATCAATTATGATAAATTGGGTTTCGGGTAGAATCCCTTACATTTTAATGACAATTATAAAAACAGAGTTCAATGAAATTCATAAAATTGTTATAAAAAACATTTGAATTCAGAGCGATGAAATAGGGTTTGGATGATATTCCTTACATCGATCCAAATCTATGTTATGCTAAACAACCACAATCTGGATCCTTCTAAATCAACCTAAATTCAGTAATTTCACTATCAGAATAAATCTAACATCTTACCACTATGAGTCCAATACTAATTGCTTAAACGTTACTCACTCCGACACTCTCAACTCAACCCAAATCAAAATGGGTCCCACGTACGACAAACCTAACCAAAAACTCCAGACACTTAAGGCCTAATGATAACCCAAAATTGATAATAAATTCTAATAAAATATTTTTATAGCTTAAAACGTCATAAAAAGTCAAAATATAAACTTTTCGAAATCTTTTTACTATTTTTTAATCAAAATAATTTCTTAATATACAAGAAAACCTCAAAATTAGCCATTAATAGTTCTAGCTCAGATCAAAGTCTCATAATTTTTATACGTACTTTACAATATATAAGAAACGTACAGAAATTGAAGTCAGAATTTAAAGAGTATCGAAATTATTTAAAATCATTCGTTTCACAAAATCAAATGCGATACGGATAATAGAACCAATCAACTCTAGAATTTATGAAACTGAAACAGAGTCTTCACTATACTAGAAAAACTTTACTAAAATTTTTCTAGAATTTAATAAGAATTTTAAAGACTAAAAATAAATTTTAGAAAAATTAAAGTTGTGGAAAATATTAAAGTACCAAACAATATCAGAAAAATATGAAATTTTAACATTAATCCTAATATTACCTTAAGAAACATCGTGTAAAATTTTAGCAATTTATGACACTCGCACGATATATTACGACCATATGGTACAACTATGCAAGCACAATGTACCACACCTCATTGCATAAAACCATTACCTACTTCCATCTTCTTTTCTGCCCACTACCCCAAACATAGCATATTCACTCCCGAGTGTCCCTCCCATTTCTGACAAACTCACACACTATTTTCACGCCCACATACACATTGAATTACATACGCACAGCCTCACATACACTAGAACACACATACATCACCACACTACACATACCTTTCATGGCAGCCTCATACACATATGTGTTGTTGTACACACACATTAAACGCACACATTTCACACACAATCATCGTTTTACACCCACACATTCATCACACACCAAACAAGCACACACATACACCTCTCTTGCGGCAAACCAACCTGTGCAAGCCCATTTACCCACACACACCTACATGGTTTTCACGTAGACACACGGGTCACACACATTTCACGCACATTACGCCAACACACACACGCGCGCGCATGCACGCACTCTCACACTACACTACATTGAATACACATTCACGCCAGTGCGCTCTCTCCATCTCCTTGTCGCTTAAACACATACATTACACCCACACTATACCACCATGGCTACTCCATCTTGGAACACCTACACCACACAGCACCATTTCACTCAGGGCGGTGACATAGAGTATACACATATTTTATAACACTCACAAAACACCCCAAAGCCTTCACACAAATGGGCACCCAAAACACACACAACACCCTCTCAATATACAGGTATACAGCCTATCAGCAGTACCCCTATTTCCTTTTCCCCTCATGCATAAATATCACATTGTCACAAATTTTCCCCTCACGTCTATTTCTACCCCTGCCCTTATTTTCTCACTGCTATAAACCAATGTACACACATGTTACTCATGTTTACACAGTTGTAAGCAGGCATATAAAAATTGTAATTGTAATGCTAAAAAAACTTATCGAATATCGAATGGCCTCACAAAAAACCTTGTTGGCAGATCCCTCCCCCCCCCCCCTTATAGGCTATAACCAAAAATGACTTAAGGAAAGACTAAATTTTCTCACTAATTCCCCTCCGTTGTTCCATCTCTGATTTGCTTCCAAAAATAGAGAGTTGACTAAGAAAAAATAAATTAGATCGGTATCTCCTTAATTACTTTATAAAGTAATTAACGAGATAGTTATCAGAGTTCCAACAATGTCAGCTCTCCTTATAAAGCAATTAAGGAGAGCTAATTTCCAACAATGTTAGTCATGCTAATCATTGCTGAAGGCCCAATTAATATCACTTGTAATGGCTATTGGTATTTACAATGTATGCTTCCTAAAAATTTATCGCTAAAGGTTGCCGATAAAATATCGTTTATGCAAATTGATGCTACATATTACATACCAAAATCGTCACTCTAAAAATAAACTAATCTGCTAGACAGTATCAAGGTTCGAAGTGTCACATTAGACAATTATTACCTTGCACCAAGAGGCATTATTTTTCGTTATAGCTACTATGAGATAGTTATCAGAGTTCTGCAACAAAATCATGATACGTAGATGTGATAAGTGATAGGATATCCGAGAGCAAATTTCGAGGATGAAATTTTTATAAGGTGGGGAGAATTTAATACCCCGAACTTTGAGAGTGGGTTAAAATGGCTATCGGAGACCCAAAAAAATAAACGGGCATTAAATTTGAGTAATTCTCGGGTATTAATAAAATGTTTAAGCTTAATAGAATTTTGGGGCAAAAATACAATTTTTGAAATTTTTGGGGGCATTTTCGTAACTTTGGAAAACTTTGAGGCCATTTGTGTAATTTTATGAAAATAACCTAGAAACCATATTTTGAAACAGTGACACCTCCTCCACCTCCTCCTTGATTAATGACTCAGCTACATTAAAGACTTAAAATATTGGATGTGAATAAGTGAAGTCTCGGGTAAAGAAAGAAAAAAAAAAGAACAAAAGAGAATAAAACCAAACCAAACCAAAAAAAAAAAAAAGAAGAAGAACAGAAACAGAGAAGAGGAGAAAAATAGGGGACTTTCCTGGGGGGGAATTTCAGCAGAATAATTTGGAGAGAGAGAGAGAGAGAATGAAGAAGAAACTTGAAGGTAATCCTTCCCCTCTTCCTTAGTGTGCAATTTCAATTTTTGGGCGAGAGTTTGAGTTTCGCGTAGTGGGTGGGGTGGCCATGAACATGGTTGGACACTGGGAGAATTGTAGTGTGTGTGGGTAATTATATGAATAATCTCATGGGCGTTGTGTGTTATGAAGAGATTAGGTGGAATTGGGGGTTTTCAGTGTGTTGGGAGGTGTATGTGAGTGCTTGAGTATGTAACTGTGAGTGTCGAGTGTGTGTTTGTGACTATGTGTGTGGTGTGTGTGTGTATTACGGGTGTTAAATTGAGTGTTGAAGTGTATTTTGTAGTGAATTTATGGTAATGCAATGAGTGTTGTGGTGTTTTGGAATGAATGGGAAGTGAAATGGGGTGTGTGTGTGTGTGAGAGAGAGAGAGAGAGAGAGAGAGAGAGAGAATTGGTTGTGTAGATGGGTCACGGCAGCTAAGTGGAGAAGACAAGTGCATGTGGGTGAAGGTGTAATAGTGTGTGTGGGTAATCTGAGTAGTAACAGTAATCGTTGCTAAAGGTAGAAACTTAATTAGGTAATTTTTTTTCCCAAACTTTTATAAATAATTAGGGTCAAAATTCGACAAAGTGCGAAATAGTAACCCCTATTAATTTTACTAGACCTATAACTTGGAATTTTTTGGAAATTTTTGGTGTCGGCGAAGGGTGCTAAATTGATCTGAAAATTTTAATGAAATCTTATTTTACTGTACAATTCATATTGTAAAGTTTCGGGTCATTCTGAGGCCGATAAGTATTTTTCAAAAACTGGCCTTTTAGCGCTCAGTCTAGACACCGGTTCGGGATTTTTTTGAAAATTCTTTTTACTCCACAAATGACATCAGGATGCTTAAATAGCGTTTTAAGATGTTTTGGGATTTTTTTCTATTGTCGGAAACCCCTAGGGGTATTTTGGTAATTTGTCACCCTAAGGGGATATTTTGCTAATTTTACCCATACAGGGTATCTTTGAGTAAATTTGCATATGGTAAGGATATTTTAGGGATTTTGCTTATAGAAAGGTCATTTTGATGATTTAAGTGTAACGAGGGGTATTTTGATAATTTATCACCCCAAGGGGGTATTTTGGTAATCTGATCTAAGAAAATTATTTTTAGGTAAAATTGTGTACGGTAAGGTTTTTATAGTGATTATACCTATGAGAAGACCATCTGAAAGGGGCGTTTTGGTAATTTTACACCCCAGGGGCATTTCAGTAATTTTACATACCCGATTGGAGGGTCATTTTGGGAGTATGTGTGAGTCTTATTAAGTTATAATATTGTACTATAGACTGTGTTCTAATGATTCAATTATTTTGTTTAAGGTAAAGTTAAAGACTTTCTTATTAAGATAATCTAGCTGCGGATCCAGGTAAGAGATTCTATCTGAACCCTAGGTAAGGATTTTCATCCGAACCTATATTTTGAAAACTCGTACCGATAAGTACTCCTTTGATTTAGTTATGACTAATGTCAAACTCTAAAGTATGAATTGATATCAGCATGTTACTGCCCAGAAAATCTCAATATTGAACCTGAATCAGTTATTTAGAAATCATGTGATTCTTGCTTGTTATTGCATGCTGAGCAAATTTGATAATCGTATGTTATTCTAATTTGTGATCGTTATTCGTTTGGACTCTATTATGTTGATACAAGTTGCATTACTTGACTTAAAAACCTTTCATTGAGCATTAAAACGTTTATTGGAACTCTTATCGATGCTCATTATCTACTACTCATTGAGCATTGAGTAACATGTTGTATTATCGAATTGTTGTCATTCTGTACATTGACATGAGATTATGCATTGGTGTGTTTTGGCAAGAATTGGTGTGTATTGGAGGATTTGATGTGATTGGAAACTATCTCTAAATGATTTGTGCTTGTGTTGAAATCCGTTGAGAAAGTTTTGTGGTACTTTGGAAATGATGACTTTTAAAGTAATCTTTTACTGATCGTTTGGAAACCGTCGTGATTGTTATTGTTATTTTGGTATATATTTATGATGAATTTTGATCATTTTGGAAATCATTGAGCTCTTCAAATCGTTTCAAGTATTTCAGAAATCATTGTCAGTCGAATTCTTTGGAGCCGTTTGGTAATTCTTTTTGTAGCCCTTGTACGACCTTACTGAACTCTCAAAAGCTCAACTTTCATTTGACTCCCTTCTGTAGGTGACGATCAGTTGTCGCATGTTCGGGAATGAGTTAGAGTCTGTGTCGTCGGTTGATATTTTTTATGAAAAGGTGTTCGGGTGGTCTTGGTGCGATGGTCGTGCTACCATGAGTGATGTTGACGTAAAATAATTGGTGACTAAGTCGCGCATGAGGTGTGTGAAGCAAAGAATGCATGTGACTTGGGCACGCGCACTTTGAACAGTACGAAGCGTTAAAGAATTGACCGTTGAATCCATTGACGTGTTCGCGTGAAATGAGACCCTTATTGGGCCCTTGGGTACGACCAGAATAGGTTGGGAACATAAGCCCCCTGCGTGTGGTGTGCACGGAGGGGCAACCCGAACGGGCGCCACACGCATAAACACTTGGAAGAAGTTTTGATGTTCTTTGGCTGGAAAGTAGCTGACGTCATCTCTGAATGACGAAGGTGAAGAGTATGTAGCTCGAACCACCTCGTGCACCACCTATTAAGACGATGGGGCACACGAGCATGGTCATGGAGTGAGCGCACGAGCAACGGGGGTCTCGGAGATGACGTTCGGGCAACATTGGTCGCGGAGATGACATCCGGGTGACGAGTGATGCGGAGATGATGTCCGGACAACGGGGTCACAGAGTGCAGTCCGGGCGATGGGGGTCACGAAGATGACGTCGGGGCAACGAGCGTCGTGGAGATAATGTCCGAACGATGGGGTGGCAGAGTGCCGTCCGGGCGACGGGGGTCAACGAATGACGTCCGAGTGACGGGGGTCGCGGTGCCTGGGTTTGGCGACTGTCATTTGAACAATGAATAGAAGTAGGTGGTTTGAGCTGCCTCGCGCACCACCTACCAAGGACGTTGATGTCAGGGACGTCGTGATGAGGGGCGCGACAAAGGCGTGGTTGGGCGTCGCGATGCGGGGGCAGTCCATGACAGGCTCAGGGGCGCGGGCAATGCAAGGCGGTCAATGTTGCAAAAAAAATTCTGGTATGGAAAAGAGTAACGAAATGGGTAAAGGAGTCAAGAAGTACTACTCCAAAGCATATGAAGCTTTAGTTGTAGTAAAATTGGTATGTTAGTTTTTGGTTTGGTTAGATAGAAAAAAAAGTTAAGTGTTGTGTAGGGTGAGTATAATGGAATATGAGAAAGAAAAAAAAGTTGAGTATGAGGGGTGTTGTATTTGTGAAGTAGTGTAAATAAAGTATGTGTAAGTATGAAATTAGGGTAGTAGTGAAGGGAGTTAATGGGGGTGAGGTAGAAGAAGAGAAAGAGGGAGGGGGAGGGTGAGATGAGGGAATTAATGGGGGCATGTAATGTGAGATATATATATATATATATATATATATATATATATATATATATATATATATATATATATATATATATATATATATATATATAGGGAGCATTCATGTGAGAGGGAGAGAGTGGGTGTAATGATGAGTGAAAAGGAAGAAAGAAAAACAAATGAGAAGAATGAGAGAGGAACCCACATGTGGAGGGGGTGAGTTAATAAGAGAGAATGTGTAAGAGTGTAAGAGAAAGAGAGAATAAAAAATGGGGAAGTGGGGAGTGGTCTCGGGTGGAGAGGGAGAGAAAGAAATGTGTGGGAATTGGTGATGTGAAAAAAGGGAGTGAATGAAGAAAGAGAGAAAGTTGAAAGTGATTGGAGAGAGAGAAAGGAAAAAAAGTGGGGAAAAGGGAGAGAGAGAGAGAGAGAGGAGAGAGAATTAAAATTGAGAGGAGAGTGGGGGGAAGACCCACATGAAGGGGAGAGGGGCTGCCCGAGCCTGGGAGCTGCCCAGGCGCCGGGGTGGGGGGGAGGTGGGGGTACCCCCAAAAAAAATTTGGCCTTCCAAGGAGGAAAGGGAAAGATGAAAAATTTTGTTGAAAATTTTTTCAAATTAATGGAAAGTGAATGCATGGGGTGGCGGGGGATGAAAAATTTGTTGAAATTTTTTTTTAAGTGTCAAAAAGTGGAGAGTGGGGCTCAGACAAGAGTGGCGATGGGGGAGAGAAAAATGTTAAAGGGAGAGTGATGAGAGCATGAATGTTGGGAGTAAGTGGGGGAGATGAAAATTTTGAAAAAATTTCTAAGTGTAGAACAAGGGTGAGAGGGTGGTGACCCGACCACGAGCAGGCAGGGTGAGAGGGAGAAGGGCCAAAGGGGAGAGAAAATTTTCTAACTGTTGAGAAGTTTTTTTGAGTGTTAGAAGGAGCATAAGATATAGGGTGTGAAATTATTTATTTCTAAGTGTTGAGCTCGGACAAGGGTGCCGAGGGAGACCGCTGAGGGTGATCATCGATGACTGATTGCGAAAAAAAATGAAAACTTTTCTAAGTGTCAAAAAAAGGATGAGGGATAATGATGCAATGTAGCTTGAAAATTTTCTAAGTCTGGAAAAATGCGACTTCATGGATGGCTGGGTTGAGGTTGTGATTGGTGCGTTGTTGACGCATGGTTGCTTGGCTGTGTCGGGTACAGAACGAATTGCACCGCGATGCTCACCTCCCTAGCAGAGTGGCCAAAATGATGCCAATGAAAGGTGGGTTCGCAGTCGACGTGGAGGTGCCACAAGGAATGCAGTCCGAGTCAGATGCCAAGTGTGATGATGTGGGACACAGCAAGGGCAAAGACCAAGGGCTTCCCAGACATAGCCTGAGGGTGGCAGTGCTACGAGGGAGATGGCGCAGGGTGAATACACGGCGACAGTCACTGTCCGATTCTTATGTCCAGAGTCAGGGTCATGTATGTTTCTCTCGCTAGGATTCTAGAGTGAGAAAGTAAAAGTGTTTTGAAAATGTCCAACCGTCCAAATGAATTCTCAAGACCTCTATTTATAGAGGTTGAGATAATGATGTCATTACGTAACAAGTGGCGCTCCCTGGGAGTGACATGTCACCGAGGGGTCCACAGCTGTCGGTGCTCCATGGACTGTCGAATCGCATATTCACCTGGCCTGCCCTGCATAGCGTCGCTCTGTCTGTCTGGAAATACTGGCTCCCACAGCGTTGGTGTGTCCAGAGAACCCCCTTGATCTAGCCTCCAATCCAAGCCCTTGCAGAGTCCCACAAGCCTGGCAATGGTGGGGAAGATCCGACGCCCAATTGCCAGGCGGACTAGGCGCGATGCCCTCCGAAGACTTACTCCCGTCTCGGAGTGACCCTGGAGTCATAGTCCATAGGGGTGCCGACGCAAGCCCCCAGTGCCGGAGCACGTAGGCCAGTCACGAAGACACCCTGACGGAGATAGTGTCTTGAAGGAGTCGCCTATCCCGCTGCGAGGGCCTGAACCCCCCATGATTATGACGGTGATGGCTTTAAGGTTGTGAGCCCATCTCGTGGCGCCGATGACTATAAGGTTGTGAGTCTATCCCGCTGTGAGGGGTCCTCGTGCCGGAGCCCCCCGTGATTGTGACAGCGATGGCTTTAAGGTTGTGAGCCCATCCCGTGGCACCAATGACTATAAGGTTATGAGTCCATCCCGTAGTTGATTGTGCCGGCGATGGCTTTAAGGTTGTGAGCCTATCCTGCAGTGAGGGGTCCTCGTGCCAGAGCACTACGAACGGAGCCGCCCGAAAGCATGTAACATGATTATGGCGCATGGGCGCGATGACTACTGCCGCGAGACAAATACTAGTGCCGTGAGCACATGTCATGGAAGTGACGCATGGGAGCGGCGACGAACGTCGCGAACCAATACTTGGTGCTGGGGGCACGCATCATGAGAATGGCGCAAGGGCGCAGCGACGAACGTCGCGGAACAATACTTGGTGCCAGGGGCACCTATCATGACAATGGCGCACGGGCGCAGGCGACGAGCGTCGTGGGGATATACTTAGTGTCAGGGCACATGTTATGAGAATGGCGCAGGGGCGTAATGACGAACGTCGCGGAACAATACTTGGTGTCGAGGCACATGTCATGGAAGTGGCGCATGGGCACGGCGACGAACATCGCGGAGTAATACTTGGTGCCGGGGCACATGTTATGAGAATGGCGCAAGGGCGCAGCGACGAACGTCACGGAGACAGCGCACGAGCACACGTCAGGTGTCCCAAAGATGGGATATGAGTTGAGTGTGCCTGTTATAACAAAATAATGAATGCAAGATGTAGTAATGACAAAGTTGGAAGTGATGGTATGTGGTCATCGGCGACAGTTCATTCGGTGGTAATGCGCGACTTTGGGCGATGGGCATCACGGGAGCAGCATGTGGTCACGGACGACGGACGTCACGAGGTTGATTCGCGATGGGCATCACGGGAGCAGCATGTGGTCACGGACGACGGACGTCACGAGCTTGATGGACGACGGACGTCACTAGGTTAATTCACGACGGACGTCGAGAGGTTGATGCACGAACGTTTGTAAACATCGCGGAGGTGCAAGGACTCGAGAAAATAAGTGCGCGCGAAAGAAGAGGCCATAGGCCAACAATTGGGGGAAGGCCGAGGTCGACCCTAGGGGGTGGCCAAGGCCAATGGCCAACTCCCATGAAGGGAGGCCAAGGCCACTTCCCCTTTTGGTGAACTTTGGGCGCGCCGACAATAGATGTTTCAATAGGCAATGACGAATTCGAAAGTTGCGTTACGACGAGCATGTCGACGTGAATTGTACCCACATGACGAACAAGGTGCCAAAGTCACATAAAGAGCGTACAGAGTGAAAAAAGTGCGGAAGGGGCTTTGAGCAAAAAGTGAAGAACCGGGGGGGAGGCCAAGGCTGACCCCATGGCCTTGGGTGAGGCCGAGGCCGACCCCATGGGGTTGGCCAAGGCCTTTGCCCATTGACCCCGTCGTTTCGGTTGCGCCGTCGATCGACATTTTTGATGAAAAGGTGTTCGGGTGGTCTTGGTGCGATGGTCGTGCTACCGTGAGTGATGTTGACGTAAAATAATTGGTGACTAAGTCACGCGTGAGGCGTGTGAAGCAAAGAATGCATGTGACTTGGGCGCGCGCACTTTGACCGGTTCGAAGCGTTGAAGAATTGACCGTTGAATCTGTTGACGTGTTCGCGTGAAATGGGACCCTTATTGAGCCCTTGGGTACGACCAGAATAGGTTGGGAACATATATATATATATATATATATATATATATATATATATATATATATATATATATGAAAAAAAAAATTGTGAAAAATTTTATTCTTAAAACTTAATAGAAGAAAAATAAAAAGAAATTACCTAATCATCCGGAAGTACTTCAATATCCGAGTCACTGCTCTTCCTATCATCAATCGGTTTATCTTGCTCGCGGTATTTCGCATCAAGATAATCCTTCCAACATACACATAGCTCGAGCGACTCGGGGTTAAGACGACTCCTCCTGTCATCCAAAACCCTCCCGCTCGCTGAAAATGCCGACTCTGAAGCAACCGTGGAGGCTTGCACTGGCAGTACATCCCGTGCAATTTGGGATAAAGTTTTATACATGTTTTGATTTTGTTTCCAAAAATTTAACAAATTAAAATTAACATGTTCTTGCATTGATAAATCAGAATAATGATCAGTATTTGGATATACACCAATCTCATTAAAAGAGGAAAAAGTAGACGAACCTGCCGAATTAGAAGTACCTTCACCTGGTAGTTGTCTTGCTACTAGATGTTCAAAGCCCTTAAGGTATGGCGCATAATACCTCTCAGCAGTCGATGATGAAGCTCGCCCGCGCACGTCAGCAGAATTACGATAGAGGTTGAACAGTTCCTCAAATGTCTTGCTCACTTTCGCTGTGAGTGCGGTTGTGTCCTCTACTGGGTAGCACATTAATCTCGATATCTCTTGTATCGAGACGTTCACGCCATGCAACTTTAACCTAGGATCTAAACAAGTAGCCACAGCAAAAACAACAGGCAGTTCACTCCAATATTTATTAAACTTTTTATCCATCACTTTTACTATTTCCTTAAAGGGTCCTATATATCTCCATTTTGTTAACATTGTAGCCATCTTGAGAATTTCTATTACAGCGAGAGGAGAGGTGGGATAGTACGTACCAGACAATAAATTGGTAGACGTGTAAAATACCTCCAAAAATTCAGCTAGGTATGTGGCCATCTGCCATTCCTCTTGAGTTGGCAAGCCGGCTGGGAACAAGGTTAGTAGAAAATGCGTATAGACTTCTCTGTATGCCAGAATGTGTAAAAGCATATGGTATGTAGAGTTCCACCTGTGGACCACATCTGTAACTGCTCTCCTGCGAGGCATATTATATTCAACACACAACGTTTTAAATTGTTGTGTTCTCGGACTCGAACTATTAACATACGCTGTCATACCCCTCATTTTGACAAGAATATCTCCTGCAGCAGCTAAACCATCTTGAACAATTAAATTAATTATATGACAAACACAACGAACATGAAATAATTTACCAGAAAGTACAGGTTTGAGGCTCTCCTCTAAAGCATCAACAACAGTTGTATTGTTAGAAGCATTATCAAAACTAATACTCATAATCTTATCCTTTAATTTAAACGTGGTACATGCTTTTAATATAATAGTAGCAATGTTCATTCCATCATGCGGAAAAGGAAAGAGCTCGAAAGCGATGATTCTCTTGTGCATAATCCAATCTGCATCAATCCAATGGACCGTCACACAAGTATAACTAACAAAAGTAAATGGAGATTGCCAAATATCAGAAGTAAGACTAACTTTACCGTCAAAATTATCGAAATAATCGATCAGGCGTGCTTTAGCAGCATTATACTGTCGGAGTGCATCGGATCTAGTTGTGTTTCTATGAACCTTTTTGTACAAAGGTTGAACGTATGTGTTCATATATCTAGAGTGCTTAGCATTATCGGCAAAAGAAAAGGCTTGTTCATCGTGAATAACAAATTCAGCGAGACCGTCTCTTTGCTCTCGCTGATTATAAACAAATAACTTACCGTCAAAAGATAACTGCGTTTGGGTAGGTTCGACGTGGCCTTGTCGAGGTGCACACTGAGGGTAATGCCTGTTAAGATGTCCATTACCACTACCAGACGAAAATAATTTAGCACAGTACTTACATCGAGCTTTTCGGATGCCGTCCACCATAACTTCATCAAAATGATTCCAACACTCGGCTTGTTTTTTTTCCCCTTTTGGACTTCTGGCTCATTACCGGAGGCATTGCTCGGCCCTTCTTCATCATGACCAGGCATCGGGTTAAGATTATGCCACGGAGTAGTAGCTTCGCCAACCGAGCTGCGTCCTTGACTATAATGCGGGGGGTCTTGTGAAGGCGTGTATTCAAGATCTGGAATGTTTTGATTGAACTCCCAATTGGCTTGGGTATCTATCATACAGCCTGTACTCATTCGTCCAGGAACGAATGGTTGTGGTGGTGCTTGGATTGGTGTTTGTGATGACCGTGGTGCTGGCGCTTGTGCTGGTGGTGGTGCTTGTGATGATGTTTTTCGTGATGATGATCCACGCTTCAGTTTCTTCAGTAATCCAGCCATATTTGACGCTAAACTTTTTTACTAGATTGGAAAATAAAAATAGTAAGAGTAACTAAATACACAAGTATAAGAGCAGTAATTAGTAATTAGAAATAACAATTAAAAGAATTAAAGAGTAACAAATGAATCACTGAGGGTAATTCAAAATTCGGAATTGAGAAAGTTAGTAATTAAAAAGAATTTAGTAATAGTAATTAATAAATAAAAATTCACTAATTACTAATTACTAGACAAAAGAATTAGAGAGTAACAAATTAATAAGAGGAGTACTTAGTAATTAGAATTTAGCAAGAGTAGTAATTAGTAAACAAGAGTAGTAATAAGTAAGAGTAGTAATTGGAGAGGGAAATAGTAGCAAAGCTTGTAGAAATGTAGAATGTTTAGATAAGAGAGAGTAAGAAGATTGGTGTGAAAAATTAGAGAGAAATTGTGTGAATTTATAAATTTTTAAAACTTCACAAAAGACCAAAATGCCCTTAAAAACTATCCGTTTATAGTTGTTGGGGAGGGTAAGAGTGTGAAAACCCTTAAAAGAGTTGAAAAAATTAAGTTAGACAAAAATACCCCCCAAACTAGCCGTTATATTACTGTTGGGGGGTAAAAGTGGAATTTAGGGAAATAATGGGAAATATAACTGTTGGGGGGAAAAGGGGGGAAATTAAAATTTGAAATTTGTGGGGCCTGTCAGAATCGGGCTTTTTCGGGTCGGGCCAGGCCTGGCCCGGTCCAAGCCCAGGCCCAAAGCCCAATATTTTAGGACCGTCACTATTCATCGAGAGGGACGGGCTAGCCCGGGCCAGAAACCGGCCGGGTTGGGCCAACCCGCGGGCCGCCCGGCCCTTTTGACACCTCTAGTGAGAATCATCTTTTATTCACATACAAGTTAACTTGGCCTTATTATTCCTAAAGTGGCTAGTCATGTGAATGTGATTTAAATACTATGCAAATGCCACCACCTCACCTACTTCTTCTCCTATAAAAGGAGAAGTAAGCAGTAGGCTTCTGCACATTGAGGCCTTAGCCAGTGTGAGCTAAAGGAATTGCGAGTTAGAGACTGAGAACTAAAGAGATTGTAAGGCAATCAGACCTTATAATATTAGCTCAATGCTAGCTTGTTAAGTGCTTTCATAATAACACTAGTGAGTGAGAAAAACCATAGAGAGTTTTTATCTACTGAGAAAAAATCCCGACGAGAGTTTGGGTGTATTTAGGAATTGGGTCTGAGTGAATGAGTAAAAGTTCCCTTCTAACTTCCCCACTTTATATGCAACATTTTTGTGTTTTCCCTGTGGGTTTAGGTAAGAGGCCAAACCATGTTAAATCTCTGGCAACGTTGAAGCAACTAGCCTCCAAAAAACCCGGCCTTGATGGTTTCTACGTCGGCTTCAAGCTAACTTGGACTTAGTAAAACTAACCACCATCTTGTAGTTCAATTTTTAGATTTGGCAAATTATTAAGATAGTAGAATGGATCGTTTTGACATATATACCCAAGGTGGATACTTCAACTACCATGAAGGATTTTAGAAAATATTAGACCCATTTCCTGTTGTTATGTTATCTAGCATTCGTGATCAACCTCCTCAACTGTGTATTAATCAAAAGGCAAGGCAGCACAGCCCCCAACCAAGGGAGTGGTTACATCTTCTAGGTCCTTCTGTCAAAGTTATAATTTCAAAGGATAGAATTTCATTTGGACACTAACCATTCAACTAAAGAACATGGTAACCGCCCTCACATGATTTACTTGATCCCTAGAAAGAAAGATAATAATTGCCTGAGTTAAAAAGAAAACATTATTCATTAAAGCCAGATCCGAAGTCCATCCATATATGAATCTTGGTCAAAAATATTATGCCCTACTTGAAGCCATTGATGAATCAGACGATTAGCCTTCATTACTAAGAGGGATATTTATGATAATATACTGTTATGCATGAGCTACTTAGTAGTATCATAGAAATAAGGGTATTTCTAAATGTGCTATTACCATGAATGTGTTGTATACATATGACTCGGTTAGTTGGGGTTTCCTTTACGAGGTGCTTCTAGTGGAATTCCTAGGGCAAATGAGTCGATGGCTAGCTCAATGTATTCAGACCCCTAGCTTCTCCATTATTCTCATGTATTTTTCCTTCTAGGTAATCCTCAAGGGCATTGAGGATTGAGGAAAGGGTAGCCAGTGTATACTTACCTATTTACACATGTGATAGAAGTATTTCCATGTATTCTAGAGTCCAAGTATACCTCACCTGGCTTTAGTTACCATTCAAATGTAAAAAGCACTCTGGTATTCATGCCTACTTTGTTGATTACCTCTTTGTTCTTTTTTTGGAGTTACTATCCTCATTATTTACCTTACTGAGTAGCTTTACAGTGGCTTAGAGTGCTTTATGGTCTTCAAACAACTCTAGTCAAGAGCTCAGTATTTTTTTGGGGGTTGACTTGGACCTAAAGGAGGATCTATACGATATGCTCTGAATACATAGTGGTGTGGAGTGTTTTTTGTCTTCAAGCGACTCTAGGTAACAGTTCAATGTACTTTGCGAGGGTTGACTTGGACTGAAGGAACTTTATGTGCTATGCTTTGAATACATTAAAATACTCTCCCTGTAAGGTATATGTGTCCCAATTGATTACTAGCAAGTACATTAAGGTGATTGCAAAGTTCTAATCGAAAAACTGCTCACCAAAGGCAAGAGCCAGACATCGAGGCATTTAAGTTATGCTGGGAGATTATTGCTAACCATTGTTATCTTTTAGAGCACTTACGCATACGAGAATAGTTTGTTTACCCTCTCCAAAAGTTATCAAAGGATTTAACAAATTATAAGGGACTACTAGAGTGGTACGATATCACTATGATGGAGCCAAGGTGACCTAGAGAATTTATGTTTCCAAAATAAGATGGGGGTTAGGTTTAGAGGATCTCATACGAGGGACTAAAGCCCTTCTGTTAAAGCATCTCGGGATTTGGAGCATAAGAAAGATAACCCTTGGAATAAGTGGGTCATACATATATATATATATATATATATATATATATATATATATATATATATATACAATAATAACACATGGGAATAAAATATGCATCCTGAACTATGAAGAAACGATTGCAGCTTAGGGATGAAGTTAAAATGCATATGAAACGTATGGATATGTTCTATAGCAATACACTTACACAAAACTCAATTGGCTATTGGTAATGGTGGTGGTGTAAGGCAATGGTCTAATAATTGGCACTTGTTCGGGCCTTTAAGTCGGAGGGGTAGCCTTATATCATATAGTTAGCTCACCAACATCCCATGTATCTAGCACGACTCACTTTCCAACATGATTTCTTTTTATCCTTGATCTTCTGATTATGATAATCAATAAGCATCTCATTGAGGTAGAAATCTACGTAAATAGAGCTGATTTACTCACTTTGTCTGCTACTCCTTCTGGTCTCTTTAACGTTGGCTCTGCTTATGAAGTGATGCAAAATCGTGTTGATAAAGTTGATTGATACCAAGAATAATACTTACCGAATGCTTCTTTGTTTTTTTCAGTAACCTTCTCAAAGACGGCGATTCGATGCATCAAGGAATTTCTATCCCCAAGAAAGGGCAAACGGTTTTAAAAAGTTTTTGGTTTATCCGGGCAGAAGCTTCATGAGCTATGGAAGAAGGGTCAAGATGTGATCTAGAAGTAAAGAAAAAAATGCCTACTGCTTAGACTTACAGGCCTAATCTCAAAAATAGGTTTTGAACCAAAGGTAGGGCTATGGGTATGAGCATTCCTCAGAATGATAAATGTGAACTGCTAGCTTGCATTGTCAATCTTATGATCATACTTCTATGATTGCTTGTATTTCGAACACCTACAAAAAATAGTAAGATTAACACCTTGGAGCAAAGACCAACTGGGAAGTCACAAGGTGAAACGTCCTTACCCTTGCTCATTATGAAGGAACTAGTTTAAGGATGGGCTAGCCATCTACTATTTTCAAGTACTTTTTATCATATCTGGCTAGAACAAAATAATCAATGATTATAGCAACAAAGCAAACCTCATGATGTGGTCGTTAGAAAGATAACTTGGTAGGTTCAGTGCAAAATAATTGCTTTGAACCCCCCCCCCTCCCAAGATAGGTATCCCCAAGGTATGGATGATTGGAGGTTAATGACCCTTTAAGCTTTACTCATTTATTCATGCTTTACTTACCTCAAAAACAAATTGAACACTTCATTTGCATGTTATCGAAACCAGTCAACCCTTTTGATGAGTTTGTCATTCTCAATAAGCTGGCTCTGATTGAATTTTCAGCAATAACTTTGGCTATGATTTCCTCATTATATTCATTGTTGAGAAAATCAACGACTGTTGTGTGAGCTTAAAATATCTCTTTACTTACCTAAATTCAAAGTAGCTTAACTTATGAGGCTTCTTTGTAAAAATACTCTTTCAAGGAGGATTAACAGATTATATCTAATTTATTTCTACATATTGTCTCATAGCCAGGGTCGGGTAATGCTCATTCGGGGTAGCCAAAAATATGTGCTCTTTATAAAGATAAGAACGTCAAATATAACCTCAAAAAACGAGGTCTGTTCTATTCAAAATTAACAAGTACATTAAGAGTTTTACAAATATTCTCTCTTTTGGTTATATTAGTAACTTAATTTATGCGGATATGAGGGTGGCCCGCTATAGGAATATGGTTTTAGCGACAAAATGAGTGAAAAAATAGACAGTAGTGACATGTATAGAATGGAATGGCTTTTTGTCATGATATTGACCACATTTCTAATCCCTATTTGGATTTCAGTGGGTCTAGTAAAAAAAAAGAAGGGGAAGCCTTGACCTGAACCCCCCGGCCCTATAACGCATCCTCCCACTCTCACGGGCCTTGAGAAAGGCTCAATCATATTGTGGTTTGCTCTAGCGGATTGGTCTAAGTCCATGGAAATCTAGTAATGAAAAGAAGTAATGGAAATCTAGTAATGAAAAGAAGTAATGGAAATTTAACTATTGATTCCTAACTTGTTTTTGTAACACTCCGGCAATCCAGAGCTCTATCACCTCAAACTTTCAGAGCGTTAGCCTACCATATCACATCACACCTGTCTAGACCTATTTATCAATACATACTTCAAAGCAACTAATTCGACATCAACTCAAATTCTTCAAAATACAAGATTACAACCGCTTAAAGTTAAGCTATTAAAACTCGGGTCCTTACAACCTCAAGTTCCTAAGAACGAGTTAATAGTACCGACCCGCACAAGGGTCCTAATATATAGTAGTGGTGGACTCATCGGAACCTCACATAGTCTCTAACACGTTCTTGAGCAATCTGCTGTTGATCATAATCTGCAGAAAGGAGTCAAACGAAGGGTGAGCTTTTGAGAGCTCAGTAAGTCGTTCAAGGACTTTCAAAGGAATTATAAAACGATTCAAAGAATACATCCGGCAGTAATTTCTAAAGAATATTTCAAACGATCTAAATAGATTGGAGATTTCTAAAATGATCAAAATTTATCATAAATAGATACCAAAATAAACAATCGCGACGGGTTCCAAACGATCATTAAAAGATCATTTCTAAATACATCACTCCAAAATATAATATTGGTTTTCAAAGATTTGAAAACAAGCATAAACCATTTGAGACAATCCTTTCCAGTCATTTCCGCAACACTCGCAGTAAGGCACAATATCAATAATTCAAAGATGTTGATCTTGGGCGATCGCGATGCCATTCAGGCAAAGCCAGTATAGTGTACACATGCATGATATACCAGAATAATTAATAGTCCCACTAGGTACTACCATGAGTTCCATGCAGGATTCAAACCAACCTTATAACACCTCCCCACAGAACAGTCTCCCAGGTTAACGCAAAATCAACAATATCAATGAACATTAACATAAACTCAAATCACCGAAATCAATTTGAGCTTCAATAACAATAAACATATTGATATAAGTCATCACTCGAAATTCTAGAGTAACCACAACAGCAGCAAGAACTATCACGAATGGTTACCGAATTTAGGCACAACAGTTCAGAAGAAAGAACGCAAAGAATTATGGAATATACTCAGCATGTAATAATAAGCGAGCATTGTTACGATTTTCAAATAATCGATTTAAGTTCAATATTGGGATTTTCTGGACAAAAACATGCTAATGTCAATACATAATTCAGTGTTTGACATTATTGATAAGTAAATCAAGGGAGTACTTATGAGTATACAGTTTTAAAATTAGGGTTCGGACTAAAGTCCTTACCCAGGGTTCAAATAAAAATCCTTATTTGGATCCGCAGTTAAATTATCCTAACTGAAAAGTCTTTAGCTTTAACTTAAATGAAATAATTGAATCATCAGAACACAGTCCACAGTAAAATATTATAACTGAATATGGACTCACGCATATTGCAAAACAAACTTCTCTTACCGGGTATGTAAAATTACCAAAATGTCCCTGGGATGTAAAATTACCAAAAACACCCCCACACCTTAAATCACCAGAATAGCATTCTCGTAAGTAAAATCACTCAAACAACCTTAATGTATGTGAATTTACCCAAAAATATCTATTTTAGGTCAAATTACCAAAATATCCCCTCGGGGTGGCAAATTACCAAAATACCCACTGGGGTTCCTGACATCGAAAAAATTTCAAAAATATCTTAAAACACTATTTTAAGCATCCTAAAGTTATTTTTGGATTAAAGAGTATTTTAAAGAAAATTGCATGAAAATTTCGAACTGGTATCAGAACCGAGCGCTCAGAAGTTAATTCAGTTAAAAATAGTTATTGACTTTAGAATGACACGAAATTTTAGATAATGAAACATATCAGTAAAATAAGCTCTTTCTTAAATTTTCAGATTAAAGTACCTTGTTCTAGTATGCTAATTAAATTGTTAATTCTCATTAATTGATGCCCTAATTTAGCGCACTTCGCGGACACCAAAAATTCCCAAAAATTTTCAAAAAGTACGTATTGTAAAAATATTTGGGGTTACTGTTTTAGACTTTATCAAATTTTGATCCTAACTATTTATAAAAATCCAGATTAAAAACTACTTATATTAATTTCCCATCTTTAACGACAATTATACTTACTATTCAAATTAAGACACACACTAAAACACCTTATGTACACACACTGTCTTCTTCAACCTCACTGCCGCACCTATTTTCACACACACCACCCTCGAACACACACTATCACACTTCTAACCACCTAAATCCCCTAATTAACTTCTAACCCACATCTAATACACCTAGTATACACCAACACACACATACCCCCGAAATCATCGTCCTTATAACCTGAAAATATACCTGCATATATACACTAATAACTTAGTAAAAAAAAACATACACACACACACGGATCCTCGATTTCACACTAAAGAACACACATAATCTTAATTAACACACGCAAACCTATACATACAAAAACAGCCCCATGGTTGTTCCCCCTCCCCTTCTTCAGTTAGGCCCACACACAGTAAACGTACACACACACACACACTGCACAGTTTAGACACATACAGCCCCACCAAAACACACATTGATACACCTACTAAGGTAGGAAATACCTTACGAATTTTCTTCTCTCGCCCTCTCCTTTCTTCTTCCTTTTTCCCCTTCTCTCCCCGAGCTCTTTGTTTCTCTCTGTTTCTTTCTTCAAGTTGTTTCTTTTTTTCTTTCCTCTATTTTGTTCTTCTCTTTCTTTCCCTTCCTCAGTTTTTCTTCATGGTCGAAGCCCATCTTTTTTTCTCTTCTTCTCTTTTTTTTTAATTTCTTTCTCCTTGTAGATGCTGACCGTCCTCCTCACCTCTTCTCTTTTCTTCCATCTTTTTTTTCTTTGCTAGCCACGTGGATACATGAATCACCCAAGTATATATGGGCTGCCAGATGACAAGTGATATCTAAGCCCCTTTAATACTATACTATTTTTCACTTCATTCATATATTATCCATTCTAATCCAAATGCATTAGTCAAGACTTTGCCATCTTATGACTTTAGACCACTTCACGTTGTGGACCTACAAACTAGATAAATTTAATATAAACTTTAGCAACACTAACTAGTCCAAAGTGTCACTAAATATCCAAGAAATATTAGACACCTCTAAAAATTTGGGGCATTACGTTAGACACCTCAATTCTTGATTATTGACAAAAAAATAACGCCCTTTTATTTTTCGGAGCATAAATGATTATATTAAACGGCTCAAAAAAGTATGAGATATTACAATCTCCCCATCTTATAAAAATTATGTCCTCAAAATTTGCTCTCCGATTTCCTATTACTTATAACGTCTAGGCTCTACACTTCTCGTTGCAGAACTCCGGTAACTATCTCATAGTAGCTAAGCTACCTCAGACTTTCACGCCTAGAATCCTGTCCCATAGATACTCAAAGGTAACTTTTTAAATTTCACAACGTAGTGTTAAACTCAAACCCATAAAGTTATCATTTGCACTTTAACCATCCGGAACTTCATGAACCGTGACTTAGCTAATACGAAACTCACTGAACTAAATCTGCACCGCTCCAAATTTCATATACAAGGAATTGAATCAATCTCTAATACAACAGGCTTCCGCTGCACTTTGCTGATACTATACCAGAGACTCTACCCTTGGTACAATTTACTTAATGATGGTAAACTTAACTGTAAGCTTAAGGGTTACTAAAGTACTAAGCAATGGTTGCACATGACCTGCACTCTAGCAAGCTAACAAGGATAACCAACAGCTGTTATAAGCCCTCACACATTACAAAGACAACAAAAACTGCAGCCACTAGGCTTCAGCTACGCACTCTGATATCCAAGTTCAACGAGTTCAAACTGTTACCGAATTCATCATAGAGAGACATGCTACCTTAACATGCAAAATACAGTTCTGCATTCTTACGTGTTCACTTTCCTAATAGAGTTTAAAGCCCTATGTTATCGCATCACTTCCGATTCACAGTCACATTATTTATAAAATCTTACAACCTTTTCCTTTAATCATCTGCTTCAGTTAAATATTTAGAATTCTTCAGTTCTAAAAGCAAGTAACATATGGTCTATCATCATGTGTTCAGCCAAGATCTCAATCTTATACCGAATCATCGAATAGCCTATCCAAACCTAATCCACGTTCTAAGAATCTACTCGCACTTATCGATTATCTGAGGCTTCAAAGTCTACATAATCCCATATTAGGACAGATGAAACTATGCTAATCCTAAATTGGTAAAGATACACGTACTTAACATATTGTCAATTTTAAGATCATTTGTGAACAGAGCACAACAAAATTCTAATAATCGGATTAGCTACAAGCAACAACTATGGCATGTTACCATTTCGGAACATATCAACACATATTGAGCAAACACCAATCACAGAGAAACAGTGATGGTTATGCAGCAAAGTATCTGACGTTAATCACAATAGACAATGATCTCAATCAAATATTTAGGAATCATATAATAACAATGATTGCAACGCAGTGATCAAAACACAAAAATCTTTAACAAAAATCATACCTATTAACTCTTGCGATTCACAACAAAATATTACGACATTCCAGAAGAAGCGACGGACATAGAAACAATGATATAGGTTTGACAAAGTAAAGTTAACCCAATAACTCCGAGCATTTATAATCAGTAGGAGTGATTGGTCCTCAATGGAATTCGTAGCTTTCCCATGGCCAGTTACCATCCCACCAAGTCCAAATAGATTCGAAAGAAATAGATAAATACCCTGAAAAGGGATAAGACGACTCAGTGTGAATGACATCTTCTCTGACGTCTCAGCGTAAGTTGGCATTCAATTAAGTCGCCTTTGAATTCAACAAACAAAAGAACGAACAAAATGACAAGGTGGGATTCCAAATTTCTTATCATACTTCCAAACTAATTCTCAGTACCGGCAACAATCACTATCCAAAAACATCATTCTCACACATAAACTGAATCATAAGCTTTACCATTATTCATACCTTACGAACTTCCAAACACTACTAGCTTTTTCCCCTACCAACCTACAGATGCGTGATTAGGGTACAACCAATTCATGCCTCACATTGATATCAAACCTCGAACAAAAAATGGGATAAGATTCATACGAAGATCTCTATCCCTAACGTAAACAGTACAGCCACAGAAAACTGTAGAAACAGTAAAAAACTCTCCTAACAGGACGCTTATCTCAAGATCAGTTCCTAAAGGACGAGTCTTCAACCCCAATCATTATGCCCAAAATAGGGGATGCAAAGGTATTTGACACTCCAGAATCAGAAAGTATACAAACATCTAATGGATAAACTTGTAGTATAGCTGATACCAAACACTACAAGAAACAGTGCCTTTAGCGACCGCGCCTGGCGGTCGCTAAAGGTGGCAACGTGGTCGCTAAAGGGTTTTAGCGACCGCGTTAGGGCGGTCGCTAAAACGATCGCTATAGCCCTGGTCGCTAAATTTTAGCGATCGCATTTAAAATTCGGTCGCTCAATTTAGCGATCGTGTTGACTATATTTAGCGACTGCATAAGGCGGTTGCTAAATATTTTTTAATTTAAAATTTTTCTTTTTTTAATATTTTTTATTAAATTATATTATATATTTAGCGACCGAAATAGCGACCGCGATATTTAGCGACCGAATTAGCAACCGCAACTGGTGGTCGCTAAATAATTAAAATATTTTTTTAATTTTTTATTATTTTTAAAAAAATAATAATAATAATATTTAGCGACCGCACTTATTTAATTTAGCGACCGCAAATGTCGGTCGCTAAATAATTTAAATTTTTTTAAAATATTAAAATTAGCGACCGCTTTGTTTTATTTAGCGACCGTATATCGCGGTCGCAAAACCTGGCTTTGCAAAAAAAAAATTTGCAGGTCAAATAACCTGTCCAAAACCTGTCGCATAACTAATATCAATTCACATCCAATCCAATCGATCCAAAAACCGATTTAACCTCGGTCGAAACGATTTTGAATGAATGCGTTGAAAGCTTTCAACGCATTCATTCAAAACTGTTTTAACCCCCTGTCCCGCATTCATTCAAATAGTTGCTCGCATTCATCAAAGTATAAATAAACGTTAACATATGCATTAAAATAATAGAATTCATACAGTTAAGTACCGATGATCAATTCAAAACAAGAGCATAACATTCATTGCATAAATCAAACCAAACCCCTATCTAAATCACTCGTCGGCAGAACAACCAGCCCCGTCATCATCTTCTTCATTCCTCAATGGCACGTTCGATCCAACAACATCTTCATCGCCCCGGGAGTCACCGACACTAGGATCATCGGTATCGCCCTGCACGAAGCCATACAAATGATTCAACATCATATATCAAATCAAGATCACATATACTTGTTGGACACCATACCTAGACTCATAGTGCTAATTAGGGCTATTTAGTGTCCGTCAGTGTTACTTAGGGCTAATCAAAGTTGATTAGCGCTAATTAGGGCTATTTACTATTAATTACAGCTAATTAGAGCATAATACTACTAATAAATGCTAATTATTGTTAATTAGCACTAATCAGGATTAATCAGTGTTGATTAGGGCTAATCGGTGGCGGAACCAGAATTTCACCCCATGGAAGATGATTCTTATTAACCTAATTATCCTATGGAAGATGAACCTAATTAACCTAATTTCAACCCACCATGTCATGTTTCATAAGTGCGTTAACCTAATTTCAACCCACCATTCAACTAAATCACATATCTGATCGCCTCAATCCAATTGGGTCCCATCCTCCATCAACGATCTCAATTCTCAAATGCTCAATGCATAATTAATAACCTAAAATTAAAAATCAAATAATAAATGCTCAAATGGGAAAAAAAAGCTGTTCAAAATGCACGTATCCGATATTTCAATCCAATTGGGTCCCATCCTCCTTCAACAATCTCAATTCTCAAATGAACAAGTATGCTTTTAAAAACTGTCAAACGAACAAGTATGCTTTTTAAAATCCTAAGACAGCTAATCCAACATGCACTAGTAACAACCATCTGAAATACTGTGTTGTCTTGAAATTACGAGACATTCTAAAGACAACTAATAAGGCATGTAAAGCAAAACATAGCATGCATCCAACATATCCATAAGAACAAAGAAACTATGGCTCAAAACATAAGATATAGACTTCATGCTTTACACATACTGCATGCTTACCTAATGAATTAAAACGACGTTCTCTGCCCGCCACATTAAAACCATTAAAATCAAAAGTAAGTAGTAGAAAGAAATGCATACCCTTTGGATTCTCTTCCCAGTAAGTGCACACTTAGGTCCAAAAGAACAGACTTTAAGCTATCAATACTCCAAACTGAAGAAGAAAAGAGAATTAGTATGTGAAGTATGAACTCTGAAAAATGCCTTAGTATGTGTGAGACCCCATGTGTAATTGTTGTGATGCCTTGTCAGCGATTGTACCATCTTTCTTTTCCCCAGAGTTATTAACGACTCTATAGTACTATTAAATATTAGAATTTCCTGATTTCCAAAGATGTCTAGTTTTTAACATTGGACATAATCATCCTCCATGGTACCACCACAATTCCAGCCACCACCAGTCCACCATTATCAAGTTTTCAACTGCAGCAATAGCCAGCTGCACTCATTGATGGATAAGACTAAAGCCATACTTGAAACAATTCACACAAAGTTCTAGTTTGTCGGACTAAAGAAGCTCGTCTGATCAGCCGAGTTCAGTTCCACACCTATTAGAATACTATCATATATTCTCTCTGCAACTAGGAAAGTTGACATGAAAAAACCATAGAAAGCAATGCCAACGACGTGCCATTCTGAAATAAATGCATCTCTTTGATTCTCATAATAATTACTGTTAAAGTACAAATCAAGACATCTTTTTTATTCTCAAAATTCAGAAATTCTTTCACATAGAACGACAAAAGCAGAGATTTCAAGTTGTATATAGTCTTACTATATTTGCTTATGTAACATGCAAGGTTACAGTATAACCATATAATGAGTGTACCCTTCGGATGACATGAGGAGATACAATTTACTGTCATGTCATGCATTTCAATTGAGATGCAGACATTTGGGACATTAATAAGCAAATTCTATTTGTAATGAAGCTATATATAAGGACTAAAATGTGAGATAGAGAAGAGGGGGAATATTCCAATCACCAACAACCAAAAGTTGCCTACTCATCAATTCTTACCGATGTCTACCCAGGTAATGTAAGTACATTTCTACACGCATTTATGTATTATAACATGCAAATGACCATCAACTAATCTAATTTGTTCATCACCAAAAGCTTTAATATTACAATAAGAATTCCAGAATCAAAGGGCTGTTAGAGTTTCACATCTTTCAGAAATTCAGTAATGCTGAAATTGCAATATTAATATTGCGTTAATATTGTAATAATGCTGAAATTCAGAAATCGGGCATTGATATTAAACACGTTTTAGATCAATATACTAGAGTTTCACAATCAAATGGATGTTCACAACGTGAAATTACATAAAGTTAACTGATGCTGATTATAAAAATCATAAAAGATAACCATATAACATGGCGTACAACTTGTACGTGCTTCATAAGTGATTCCATGCAATCCCATATTGATCACACTAAATAAGGCAAAGCAACTACACTTCTTCGATGTAAACGTATCATAGAAGAGGCTTTACCATTACGCTTTCTATATCCTCATATAATCAGAAAATTTAATTACAGAAAATGCAAAGAAAGCATTACTCCTTATGTCTTGGAAAATTTAATTACAGAATTCAAGTATTGCCTATTATAATGTTCATACTTTAATTTAAGACATTCAGTGGATTATAATAAGTAGCTTAGATTTGTATCAAGGCTACAAGTTTGCTTTGTTCTGTTGCCAGAGCCTAAGCAACAGTCAGCCTTAGATATTCCTTTTACCAAACAAAGATTCTTAAAAGTAAGAAAGAAGAGAAAAGGGTAAGAAATTGGAAGTAGGAAAGAAGAGGGGTGCTGGTGATACTTTGGCTGCTAAATGAGAGAGAGTCTGAGATGGATAAACAACATGGCTTTTTTTTTGTAATGGCATTTATTCCATTTTCTTATGTATCCTTTAACCTCAGCATCCCTTTACTTAAAGACATGAGAAATGTTATGATTAAACTAGTTAACTACCCGCTCGTCAAGTAACCATATTATTATGAACGAATAATGAATATCACGCTTTAACACTCCTCACCTGTGACTCCCCTATCACCATTGAGAGACATACCAAGGTACTTTACGGGGCATAACCATATAAAAGCCTAGACACCCAACTGAAGACCTTGCTAATCAGAGCTTTAATACCGTAAATATGTCTTGCTTAACAGTCATATTTTACTAGCATTTTCACAATGTTTTGAAAAGTCAAAAAACGACTCCTAGCCATAGGCTGCTGTTTTTGGCTTGCATACTGAGAAATGCTAGCAATTCTCATTCCATATTATTTACATCAGCAACCAATGAATAATATCGATATCTGGAAAGTAGGCCAATGTAGAAAATATGCGGACCTGTATCCATGTGCATCTACAGATATGTTTGTGTTGCTTGTAGTCTTAGTCGTTTACTTGCTTCCGTTCTATTCTTTAAGAAATTTGGCATCATTGTACAAGGAAAGAATAAGATGAAGAGCTCAAGGAAAATGGATTCAGAAGCCAATGTTATTTCATATCTTAATCTTCTATTCAAGCAATTGAAGGGTCTAATGACTAACTCTATACAATTAACTCACTAGAGGGCACACAGAAGTGAAAAAGTAGTGCGCTCATTCCTTTTGACAGCTGCATTACCTTGAGAGCACCAGTATATGTCTAAAACTTCAAAAAAAACCCGTCATCTACTTGACGAACCCTCATTTGTTTTTACTTGATTCCTATCTGACGAGTCACCGCGATATGAAGACTAAGAAGGTATTCTGGAAGATGTTTTCAACAAGGAACAATCAAGGAGGACTTACATCGGGTAGAGAAGGTCAGCAGCAGCTAGGGCGGCATGTTCGAGGCAAGGCCGGCAGCAGCGACGACGTGGGCTTCTTGGACAGGTGGCCTTGGTCGACGGTGGTTGGTCGTCGCGATGGCGGCGGCAAGATGTGTACGGTGGTTAGTGGCCGCTAGAAAGGGGGAAAGAAGGGAATTTCGGGGAAGTGAGGGGAAAAATTGGGGCAAAGTCAAAAAGAAAGGAGGTGGACTATTTCTAAACCATTAGCGACCGCATAAGGCGGTCTCAAATGTCAGTCGCTAAAATAAGTTCTGTTAACTTTTAGAATATGTAGATATTTAGCGACCGCAAAAAAATGCAATCGCTAAAACGGTCGCTAAACTATAATTTAGCGACCGCGTATTTCTACGGTCGCAAAATGCGGTCGCTAAAGCCTCTCATTCTTGTAGTGAAAACAGTGGATGTAACAAAATCCTGAACAGACATAGAATAAACTTTAGCCAATGTCCCCGGCCTCTGCCTCTGCGAGACTTGGGGTTGCTGGGTCTGGCCTTACGGCCTTGTCCTCTTCCTTGATGAGGAACACTACTCATCGATGCACTAGCTATAGGTGCATGAGAAAAAATGACTGATTATTTCTCACAAATGGACAATTTTGTACTTAATGCTCCATGCTGTCGTGCCTAACACATCATCTGGTCAATTTACAACATAACTCTCCACTCTGACTTCTCCCACGCATGACACATGGGGTGGTCGAAAAAGCTGACTTGCCACCCTAACCAGTACTCTACGTAGGTCAAACTCTGAAAACTCTGCGATGGTTTAACTCTAGTACTCTAAACTGATCGGCCTACGCCCTGCTCTCCCCTAAATCCCATATCATGCCCCGGTCGAATTTCAAAACTCTGTCCAGATCTCTATATCACTGAGCTGAAGTGGGCTTGAATCCCTGATTTTACCCTAACCTTTAACCTTGGGCATTGTGCTGTGCCGACCGTAAAAAAAATATATATATTTGCTCACGACTGTCAACTCCTACAAATTTGTTTTGGGAAATTCTTACTTATCTTTCTTATATCTGCCTTATGTTTATCCATGCCTTCCCCTTCCAAAACACAAAACACAGGCCAAATAAAGACATTTCATATAGCTCATCAATCGAGCTAGGATCACTCTATATCTCAATTTAGGATTAAGCACCCAGTTAGACTTCCGGCAGCTATCTACCTCCATCAATAACATCTTTACTGCAAAATCTAGCAAAATAAGAAATCTCATCTCAACCTTGTCTATCGAATCTTAATCTGTTTGTCTCACATTAACAAACTTCCTTAACATTTGTTCATAAAATCTCGCAAAAATACCAGTCAAAAAATAATTCCTTAAACTGTTCCCAAGTGACATCAATCAGTTGCTATTGAGTCAAACCCTTCGCTACCATTTTCCACCCCTGATTGACCTAGCCACTCAATTTATATACTGCAAATTCAATCTTTTTTTGCTCACTACAATTAGTTGCTCAAAATTTTCTCCATTTTGCTAATCGAGTTCGCTGCCACTATAGGGTCCAATAACCCCTACAGCTAGTCATATTTTATTTGCTCACCCATGATACTCTCATCTTGAGGTTGTGGTTATGGTTAAACCAGATTTTGCACTCTTTGTTATTGGTTAGACAAATATTATGTCATCAGGCCAGAATCGGGTTCATAGTATTCAGAACCGTAACCATCGGTTCTGGATTCTACTATTCCTCCCTATTAGGTAAAGATGCCTCCCTACAGTCATAAAACCTTCATACAGTGCATCTTATACAAACCAATTAGAATCTTATCGAAGGACCTCTATGCCCTCTGTACTATCTCCCTTGCCAGTGCTCCAAGTGCAGACCATATTGATACAATGTACAATTATCAGGGTTATACTAACACATGTCTAAAGAACAGTACAATTACAAGTTAAAGGCAGACTTCTTAACTCTACCATCATCCTACCCCACTCTCATTAATCAAAATACGATTCTTCATATTCGTATTACCTACACTCAGTAGTTCTGTGCCTACCGAATCATTTACCTATGCTCAATTATGTGCCTACAGAATCATATACTTATACTTTTAATACCACCAGACTGAACTGCTCTGATACCAATTGTAACACCCCCGAAATCCGGAGCTTCATCGCCCGGAGCGTAAGCCTATCAGCTCACATCACACCTGTCGAGTCATGTTTACTAATACATACTTTAAAGCATCTAATTTGATAACAACTCAAATTCCTCAAAATACAAGATTACAACTACTTAAACTTAAGCTATTAAAACTTGGGTCCTTTACAACCTCAAGTTCCTAAGAACGAGTTAACAGTATCGACCCACGCAGGGGTCCTACTATACAATAGTGATGAGCTCACCGAAAACTCACACAGTCTCTAACCCGTTCCCGAGCAATTTGTTGTTGATCATAATTTGTAGAAAGGAATCAAACGAAGGGTAAGCTTTCGAGAACTCATAATGTAACACTCCGACCCATGGTGTAATGCTAGCCGGTTAGTTTAATTTAAGCGATGACTTTTATACGTGAGATTTAGCATCGATATAATTTCTTTAGCGACAATAAAAAAATTTCTTTCTGTATCGGTGTGATTATTAGCGACAATCTGTGAAACGAGATAGCGGAATAGCCAGTTAATAATTTTCCTAGCTTGTAAATTGTTGTAAATTTTTATTTTTGAACCATTTTTGCGATAATAAAGTTTGGGTAAGAAACATTTAGCGACAAAATGAAGGAGTAGGGGTTTTCTAAAAATTTTCTAGCTAGGGTTTATATATATATATAGACACTATTTAACTCCTAGGGCAGCCGCCCCACATCCATTTTCTTTGCCGTCTGGCCTGTGTTGAGAGAGAAGAAAGCTTCAGAGAAAGAGAGAGAGAGAGAGAGAGAGAGAGAGAGAGAGAGGGAAGGCTGGGTTGTGTCGTTAGAAGAGAAGGGAGAAACAGAGTAACAGAGAAATAGAGAGAGAGGGGCTGAAAAGATCAATGCGAGAAATTAGCGTAGGAATGTGGCCATTTTGTGTTTCATTACCTTAGTTTTGAGTGTATCATAGGGGTGTGCCCATTTTGTGTTTGGGTTTTGTGTGATCTGGGAGTTCTATAAAAATGTGGCCTGAGATTGGGAGAAGAGAATGAGGATTTCGGTGCAGCCACAGTGCAACGTAGGAGCTATTTCAGTCATGGTGTAACATGTGAGTATTGTGTGTTTTGGGTTTGAAATTGTGGTGTAATATATGGGCGAATATGGCTGCCGTGAGTTGGGGTTGGTGTGAGTTTTGGGTGTGGGTGAGGGAGTCATTGTATGTGTGTTTATAGGGGTAATGAGGTAGTAAAAAGGCTTCATGGCTGCCCTAAAACAGGTGTAAATATGTGTGTTGTGTGAGAGAACATGTGTGTGTAAGGAAGGTGGAGAAGCTGCAATGCCAGCCCTGAAGTGGTCCATGCGTGTGGGTAAGAATGTGCAGTGTGCTACATAGTGCGTGTGTTTGTGTGTATTGAACAAGGAAAACCAGCTACTGCCTTTAATGGAGGTTGGGCAGTTGTGTTATGGTTGTGTGAGTTGCTTTGTGAGTGGGTGCATGCTTGAAGCTGTTTGGGTGTGTGGATGTATTTTGCTGTGTGTTGTGTGCTTCCCTCCTGTGTGCTTGAATGTGTGTATGCACGGTGTGTGTAATGTGGGCTGTGTAGGGATAAGAGAGTGCATGTGTTGTGGGGTGGTGAAAGGCTGAAAAATTCAGCCGTGTATTGTGAATATGTGTGCTTGAGTAAGGCTGTCTTGAAGACAGCCATTTGTGCGTGTGTATAGCCATGTGTGTGTGTGTACCGATGTGAGTGGAAAGGCTGCCAAGAGACAGCTGGGTGTGTGGTAGTGCATGTGTGTGCGCGCGTGAGGCTGCCAAGGAGGTAGCTGGGTTTAGAATGTGTGTGCTGTGTGCGTGAGTAAGTTTTTGTGAGTGCATTTGTAGCCTGTTGTGCAGCCATGTGTGAGTATGTGTGTGTGTGTGTGTGTGTATTTTTCAGGTGTATGTTATGTGTGTACCGTGAGGATGTTAAGTGTGTGAAAAAGGGGTGAAGGGGAAGGGTGAAAAAGCAGAAGCACTGCTGTTGTGCTATTGGGTGTGTGTGTGTTAGTGAGTGTAATTATAATGTGTATTTGAGTGATTTTAGTGGGTGCATATGTGTGTGATATTAGTGTGTGTAGTGTGTTATTGGTGAGCTAATTAGTGTGGTGAATTCTCTGTGAGGAAGCAGTGAACAGAGAAGTGTTACAAAGGAAGGAGAAAAAGAAGGTGAAATGGGTTTCTGGGCACTAGCGGATTCGGTAGTACACAGGTGTACCTTGGTTAGCGTTAGGTACGATACATGTATAGGGTGGCGTAAAGTGATCATTAATGCATCAAATTTTAAAGTATGATACTTCAGAGTATAATAGAATTTCTGGTAAAGTTTTACAATTTTCTGATATCGTATGTATTTTTAATATTTTCTGTGATTTCAAATTTGTAAAATTCTTTTGGAGCCTTTAAACCAAGAAAATGTTCAGGAAAAAATTAGAGTAATGTCTTCATGGTATAAATAAGACTCAGTTTGAATTTAATGATTTTTGGAGTTGATTTTCTGTGGTTTCCGTATCGCATTGATTTTAGCAAAACAAATATTTTAAAAATAGTTTTAATATCTTTTAATTTCTAATTTAATTTTTTCTAATTTTTATACATATTTTTAAGCTGTTACAAAAATTATGGGACTTTATCTTCAGCTAAAAGCAATTTTGATAATTTATGGGTTTTTATTGCATTTAAAAAAATTATTTTAATTTGAAAAATATTCAAAAATTCAGAACATTTATATTTTGACTTTTTATAATGTTTTAAGATATAAAAGTGTTTTATTCTAATTTATAATGAATTTTAGAGTATTATTGCACGTTAAGGAGGGTACACGATTTTTGGTTAGGTTGGCCGTGTGTGGGATTTGCTTTGAGTTGTGTAATTTCGGGGTTAGAAGCGAGCGTCATTTGGGTAGTTGATATTAGGTTTATAGTATATTAAATATATATTGTGTTCTAACAAATAAATTGTTAATTTAGGTTGATTTAAAGGATTATTGATCGAGGTTTGGTAGCAATATTGCTTAGCTTGGACTGAGGTAAGGATTTCTATCCGAACCCCATTTCATCTTTGATATCAAATATAATTTTTTGAGTTGTTATCGAATTTTTAATGAACTCTGATATTTTATTTGTCATGAAAATATTTTCAATTGCCGTGTAACCGTGATTTGAGCCATATAACGATCGTTTGAAATTCTGGTTCATTCTCATATTGGAATTCATTGTTCATTTCATATGTTTATTGATTTCTCATCGTAAAGCATTTTTCAATTGTATTTACTTCTTCTAAATGTTGACATGAGTTAGTAACTTGGAAGCCATAAGGATGGTCTGTATTGTTAGCATTGTAAGGATGGTCTGTTGGATGGGTTTAACTAGTTCCTAGATGGACTAGTCAGTATACATATGCATATATAAAGCGTATCGAGCACTGTCGGGATGACTTTGCTACAACGTACTACTCATGTTCAATGTTTCATGTGTTATGTTTTATTGCACTTGAACTGTTTTGAATATTATCCATTCATGCTATATTATACCTGAAGTGTTTCAAATGACTATTATTTAAGAGATCGAGTTGAATACTCGTCCCTATATTTATATCGTATTGCAGTGATTACAACAAAAGCAAAAATCCCTCAAAAAGATGTTATTGGACTTGAATGTAAAATCCTTCGTTTTGTTCATCTTTATCGAAATGCTGTCTTTTTATTGAAAATACTCTTAAAAAAATTTGTTTGACTCTATATGAAAACTCTTCCGAATCGTTTTGTTATTTTAAATCCTTGATCGACCTTACTGGGCTCTCGAAAACTCACTCTCCTTTGACTTCCTTTCTACAGGTGATAGCCAGCATTTAGGTTGAGGTTGACTGTGTGGATTAGAGCCGAGCGTAAGAAGAAATTTGATCTTCATATTTATCATTAGAGCCCATGTGAGGGTGAACACTATTATTTAAATTTTTATGACCTAGTTTGATATTTCATCTAAAATAGTTTACTAGGATTAAAATTTTATGGTTTAGTTGCTCTGACAACTTATTGCATTATTTATTGAGGTAGAGGAGATTATTGTCTTAGTAAATTGATCGATTGAGTGTCTAACGTTTTGGAAAAAAAAATTCTAGAATGTTACAAGTAAGGTTGTGCAAGGACTTCATAAGGAATTATAAAACAATTTAAAGAATCCATCCGACGGTAATTTCCAAAGAAATATTTCAAACAATCTAAATAGATTGGAGATTTCTAAAATGATCAAAATTCATCGTAAATAGATACCAAAATAAACAATAAAAATCTCGACGGGTTCCAAATGATCATTTAAGATCATTTCCAAAGCCATCATTCCAAAATACAATAATGGGTTTCCAAAGGATTTAAAAAACAAACACAAACCATTTGGGACAATCCTTTCCAGTCATTTTCGTAACAGTCATAGTAAGGTACAATATCAATAAATTCAAATATATTGATCATGGACGGTCGCGATGCCATTCAGGTAAAGCCAGTATGGTATACACGTGCATGATGTACCAGAATAATTACTAGTCCTACAGGATACTAGGCTGCGTTCCACGCAGGATTCAAACCAGCCTTATTACCATAGAACGGTTTCTCCGGTTAACACAAAATCAACAATATTAATGAACATTAACACAAAGTCAAATTTCCGAAATCAATTCGGGTTTCAATAACAATAAACGTATTAATATAAGTCATCACTCAGAATTTCAGAGTAACCACAACAACAGCAAGAACGATTATGAATGGTTACCGAATTTAGGCACAACAGTTCAGAAGAAAGAATGCAAAAATTATGAAATATGCTTAGCATGCAATAATAGGCGAGCATCGTTACGATTTCCAAATAATCAATTTAGGTTCAATATTGGGGTTTTCTGGGTAATAAAATGCTAATGTCAATACATAATTCAGTGTTCGACATTAGTCATAAGTAAATCAAAGGAGTACTTACGAGTACGAGCTATCAAAATAAGGGTTCGGACGAAAATCCTTACCCAGAGTTTAGATAAAAAAATCCTTACCTGGAATCGCAGTTAAATTATCCAAACCGAAAAGTCTTTAACTTTAACCTAAACGGAATAATTAAATCATCAGAACACAGCCTACAGTCCAATATTATAAGTTAATATGGACTCACGCATATTTTCAAAATGAACCTCCCTCACTGGGTATGTAAAATTACCAAAATGCCCCTGAGATGTAAAATTACCAAAACACCCCTCACACTCTTAAATCACCAAAACATCATTCCCATAAGTAAAAGCACTCAAATAACCTTATTGTATGTCAATTTACCCAAAAATCACCCTTTTAGGTCAAATTACCAAAATAACCCCTCGTGGTGGCAAATTACCAAAATACCCTCTTAGGGTTCCCGACACAGGAAAAATCTCAAAAAATATCTTAAAACACTATTTTAATCATCCCAAATTCATTTTTGGGCTAAAAAGTATTTTAAAAAATTATCGTCCGAAAAACCATAACCGGTATCTGGACCAAGCACTCATAAGCTGTTTCGGCTAAAAATAGTTATTGACTTCGAAATGGCACAAAATTTTAAATAATGAAACATATCAATAATATAAGATTTTTCTAAAATTTTTAGATTAAAATAACTTTATTTGGTATGATAATTAAATCGTTAATTCCCTTTATTGATGCCATAATTTAGCACCCTTCGTGGACACTAAAAATTTCTAAAAAATTTCAGAGCGTATGTCTCGTATGTTTTGAACTTTATCAAATTTTGACCCTAATTATTTATAAAAATTAAGATTAAAAACTGCTTAAATTAATTTCCCATCTTTAGCGACAATTACACTTACTATTCAAATTAAGACACACACTAAACACCTTATTCACACACACTATCATCTTCAACCTCGTTGCCGCGCCCATTTTCACACACACCACTCTCGAACACACACTACCACACTTCTAGCCTCTAAATCCATCCTAATTAACTTCTAACCCACATAACTTGAATATATACCTACATATATACACTAATTACGCATCACGCGTACGCACACACACAGAACTCCTCAGTTTCACACTAAAGAAAGCATATAACCTTAATTAACACACGCACACCTATACATACACAAAACAGCCCTATAGCTGCTCCCCCTCCCCTTCTTCACTCATGCCCACACACAACAAACACACACACACACACACTGCACAGTACATACACACAGCCCCACCAAAACACATATTGATACACCCACTAAGGTAGGAAATTCCTCACGAATTTTCTTCTTTCTCCCTCTCATTTCTTCTTCCTTTTTTCCCTTCTCTCCCCGAGCTCTCTGTTTCTTTCTTCCTGTTGTTTCTTCTTTCTTTCCTATGTTATGTTCTTCTCTTTCTTTCTTTTTTCTTTCCTTCCTCTATTTTTCTTCATGGCCGAATCCCATCTCTGTTTCTCTTCATCTCTTTTTTTTTTATTTCTTTCTCCTAGTAAATTAGGCTAGTCGTCGTCCTCACCTCTTCTCTTTTCTTCCATCTTTTTTTTTTCTTTGCTAGCCACGTGGATACATGAATCACCCAAGTATATATGGGCTGCCAGATGACGAGTGATATCTAAGCCCCTTTAGTAATATACTATTTTTCAGTTCATTCATATATATCATCCATTCTAATCCAAATGCATTAGTCAAGACTTTGTCACCTTATGACTTTAGAACACTTGACGTTATGGACCCATAAACTAGATAAATTTAATATAAACTTTAGCGACACTAACTAGTCCAAAGTGTCACTAAACATCCAACAAATATTAGACACCTTTAAAAATTTGGGGCATTACCTTAGACACCTCAATTCTTGATCATCGACAAAAATTAACGCCCTTTTATTTTTCAAAGCATAAATGGTTATATTAAATTAAACAGGTAAAAAAGTATGGGATATTACAGTTTTAGAACGGTAGGTCAAGAATTTGAAATGCATAACATGACTTACCATAGCTTGATTATGCAGGGTAACGCCTATCTAATTTTGATCTTATTACACTCTTTACCCCACACATATGAGAATCACTCAATTGGGTCCACGTATTTGATGGGGTCAAAAAATTTTATAACCCAAAAATGCCCTTAATGAGTCATTAAATGTTGACATTGACCACTGGTGATGGCCATAATATGATATATCAATTTTAATTGGGTACTTCAACATGGCATCGAAGTGGTCGATTTAGGCCTTGCAAATAATTAATATTTAATTTAGATCGTCATTATCCAGTATAATTTATCTACGTGTTTAGCCAACTCGAACATGGATGTTCAAATGAGGAGGCGTGCACAAGCACATAATTCCACATAAGAAAAAAAGAAAAAAGAAAAGAAACAACAACGTATAGCAATAAAGTCTCGTGGAGCTCCACTCTAGTTTTTTTTTTCTCTTTTTTTAAATGAGACTTTTTGCTAATTAGTTTTGAGTCAGAAGCTTATACATGCATTAAGGTGGTTCGTGTTACAATTCTCAAACTTCATGAGGGTGTTAAGCCGAAACTCTTTATTGAGCTCAATGACATATACCTGAAAAAAATAGAATCGAAGGTGCAAAAACGATAAATAATCTTAGCACAACAAATATTCTCATTTGGGGATAGACCCGACAAAAATTAAATCATATTCAAAAAATATTCAAACAATTGAATTAATAATCAAAGATAATACAACGACATAGTACGTATGTATAAAGTTTGTTAATCTAAGCACACAAAGGTTTTAAGTTCAAAATTTACATACCGATAATAATTGTCGTATTGTATCATGGCATCACGTTAACTTAAGTATATGAATGTTTTAAATATTAATTCATTTAAAGGGAATTCAATGAATATCAAAGCATCTCAAATGCATAGGAGACACAAAGCATCAAATTTTGCATTTCAAGTAGGATAGTTTGACGATGTCAGAATAATACTCGATTCTAGAATTAAATCTTGATTGAAAGACGAGTTCAAACAAAGTCTATGCACTTGAATTCGAGTTGGTACGAACACGGAATGAGCAAACAAAGGTAGTCCAGATACAAAACAATTCACAAACTTAGTGCACATTAGAAGCTTAACACGAGGCAAATCCACTTTTCACTTGGACGATATCTTCTCACAAAAAGTTTATGAATGGCGAACTACGAGGATTTGATTTACAATGATTGGTGTTTGGAATCAAAATATAAGAACCACGAAAGAAACATTAAAAAAGATATGTCACAAGGCATCAATCGATAGAAACAACAAAAATGCACACTAAACGAGGCATGAATATTTTTTTAAAGAGTCATACTGATACAAAAATAAGGTATTAAAGCAAAAGATGATAATTTGGACAAAAGGCAAATCATCAATCCAAGGTCATAGAAATAAGATTAATCAAAAGCACAATGCTAATGAGGTGGATATACCTAACAATCTTTGTAATGTTGTATACTCCTCCATTGAATTCAAAACCTAAATCAAATTAACCCACTATATACAATCTATAAGAACACAATTTAGTGTTGATCATTGCATTAAATCCTGCTTACAGAACCAACTAGGTATACAATAACTTACCAGATTTTAGTAGAAGGTTAGAATCTACAAAGCCCCATGTTTCTCTTTTTTGTATCTCTGTAAGACAAAACTCTTTTTATTAGTAAAACACAAATTGACTAGTCCTTACTTCTTTAAACTTGCAAAATAACTCAAAGCTACTTTTGATATCATGCGTTGCACAATAGAGCACTATATGACAATTGCTAAATACTAAACTATGTATAGATAGTATTCTTTTCACTTCATGTTCGTCGCTAAAAAGCTAACAATAGTCTTGAATGTGTACTTAGCAACAAAAAATAGTGAAAAATATATTAAAGGGTGCAAATATTAGTATTTTCAACTTCTTGATAAGATTATTATAATGTTGCTCCTTGACCAATGTGCAAAGAAGCACTGTCAAATGTTATCCCTTCAAAGAAAAGTAAGGCTTTTCCTTTTTGAAACTTAAGTAACATGAAGTTTGTATCTCAAATAAGAAAAAAGAATGTGTAGAGAGATAGAGCGAGAGAGATACACACTTGCAAGGAAAAGAGGGAATTACTGATTTGATTATCAAATTTAAGGGGAAAATGGAAACAATTAGTGATTGATCTACAAAACAAATCGTAAAATTAGATTGTAGAAAAAATATAACTGTTATAATTCATAGATATAAATAAAAATGCAAAAATGTTGGAAATAATGGGGATTAGTTTACAAAATTGGAATAAGAGGCCTTCTATTTTCAAACAAAACCATCAAATTAGCTTGGGTTATATGCATATATGGTATTGGAAGAAGTATATTGTGATGAAATTTTGAGAATGAAGTGGAGAGAAAAGAAATATGCATGTTCAAAAAGTTAGATAAGAAGAGAGATATATGAGGCACTATTTTGTGTTTATTTATGAGACATAAAAGAATTTTGAGAGAGAGAGAGAGAGCGAGAGAGGAAAAAAAGGAACTCAAATAAAATTGAATAGGAGAGAGGGGGAGAGGGAGAGAGAGAGAAGAGAAGAGTAAATTCGAAATGGTTTCAAAATGTCAAAATTAAAAAGTGTACATGACGAGTGAAGAGAGTGTTCAAGTAAGCGGTGAGTGAACAACATTCTCTCGGCTTCGATTTTACTATGTACATACATCATAGTGCCCTAAAGATATATCACTTATTTAAAAATGCCGCAATGTTACTAAGAATTAGGAAGATAAGGATAAAGAACAATTAATAATAGATTATTTGGGGTTTTACACCAGCTTTAGATTTTGGAGAGGTTTAAGCAAATATTCTTCAACAAGACTAATGACATCAACAAAGCTAAAATAGTTAAAGTATCTAAAAAAATCACTTACCATGTTTAACAATGTTAATTGTCGCTACACAATCTAGAATTTAATCACGTGTCTAAGAACAGTAGAGTGATGGACCCCTTGCCATATTAGAATTCAACAATATCCTTGGTCTTGCAACCACATCACGCATTGGATCAACTAGGCCACGTGCACGTGCACGGCCAAGATCAAACAACCATCCTAGGCACAACTTGTCCAAATTATATCTGATAGAGAGAGATTTACGTCCCCCACACCCTATTAATTGACCCCTCTCTTCTATCCAAATTCATTAAAATCTCAGGGAGAGGGAAAGTGTTGCACACTTGCACGCGCGCAGGTGCACACACTAACACACATGGCGAAGGCTTGCAAGCAAAAGAATGGCTAAGGAGAGTAGAAGGGCGGCGACAATTTGGAAGCAGTGGTCTGGCAACAGAAGCTCTGCCTCTCCATCGATGTGGACATGCGTCGTATCTACGATGCGTTGTGTTTGTCTTTGCATCTTCGCTATGAATTTCCATCTGTGTGCCGCTAATTCGCTCGTATTTAGACAAAGTTTTGTAAGTTCATACACTTGTTAAAGCAAGAGGTTGTACCCATGCACAGTTGCCGTTTTGTGCAGCAAAAAATTGCATTTTTTCTTACTTCCTTATGCAGCAATACTACATACATATACCTTCCCTCGATTTGCTACTTTGTTTTCCTAATCTTTTTCATCTGCATGTCACTAATTTAGACTTTGATAATCCAGATGGTCATTTTCCGAATGTTCATATCTATTCTTGCTAGAATATCACATTCTTGTACAGTACAATCATTGCAAAATGGTAAAGCTAACAAAGATTGTACGTGGAAGTGCTATAGTGGAACTACCAATAGCACAAGTATTGAATACCAGATTAGGTGGCAATTCTATGTTGTGCATTTGGATCCACCTATCAACCTGCATGATCTCTTCGTCCACTTAATGGTCAAAAAAATTTCATAACCCAAATATGCCCCTGCTAAGTCAACAGGTGTTGACATTGACCACTGGTGATGACCATAATCCGACAATACCCAATCTTAATTGGGTGCTTCAACATGGTATCAAAGTGGTCAATTTAAGCCTAACAAATAATTATATTCAATTTAAATCGTCATTATCCAGTTTAATTTGTCCACGTATTCAGCCAATTCGAATAAGTAGGTTTAGTTGAGGAGGTGTGCAGGAGAACCTCATTTTACAAGAAAATAAAAACGACAACATATAGTAACTTAATGAAGTAAGTCTCGTGGACGCTCCGCTCGATATTAGTTTTCTTCTTCTTCTTCTCTCTCTCTCTCTAATGAGACTTTTTGCTAATTTATTTTGAGTTAGAAGCTTATGTGTAAGGTAATTCGTGTTACAATTCTCAAACTTCATGAGGGTCTCTAGGCAAAACCTTTGCATTGAGCTCAATGACATATACCTGAGCAAAAAACACACAACATATAGTATCAAAGGTGCAAAGACGATAAATAATCTTAGTACAACAAATGTTCTTGTTTGGAGATATTGACCCAACAAAGATTAGATCAAATTTAAAGGAGCATATTTGAACAATTGAATTAATAACCAAAGACAATACAACCACATTATACGCGAGTTTAAAGCACGATAACCCAAGCACACGTAGGTTTTAAGTTCAAAATTTGTATACCGGTAACATTTACTGTACCATATCATGACATCATGTTAACGTAAACACGTGAACATTTTACATGTTAGTTCATTTCAAAGGGAACTCAACGAACATCAAAAGCATGGCAAAGGCATACATCCACAAAGCATCAAACTTTGCATTTCAAGTAGGCGGCAAACTTTGCATTTCGAGTAGGATAGTTGCAAGATGTCAAAATATACTTGATTTTAGACTTAAATCTAAAAAAAAAGACAAGTTCAACCGAAGTTGATGCCCTTGAACCTGAGTTCGAATGAGCACAAAATGAGCAAACACATGTAGTATAAATACATAGCAAATCCACTTTTCACATGAACGGTATCTTCTCACAAGAAGTTTCTGAATATTATCGGTATTTGGAATATGAATAAATAAGAAACAAGAGGGTAATGGTTAAAAGGATATGCAGTAGGACACCAATAGGTGGAAACGACAAAACAAGCACACCAAAAGAGGCATGAAAAAGTTTCCAATGTATGATTCTGATACAGAAATATGTTATCAAGTAAATGATGATAATCTGGATGAAAGAAAAATTACCGACCCAAGATCGTTGAAACGAGATTAATCGAAGGCACAATGTTAATGGGGTGAATATACCTAACAATCTTTGCAAAGTTATATATTCCACCAATAAATTCACAATAAAAACCACATTAATACATTGATAAATCTATAGGAACACAATTCGTAATTGATTATTGCATTAAATCCTCTTTACAAGCCAATTAGGTGTACAATAACTTACCACAATGCCCTAGGTTTCTCTTTTTTCTCTCCATCTGCAAGACAAAACTCTTATTATCGATAAACACAAATTGACTAATCCTTACTTCTTTAAACTTGGTAAGTAAATCATAAGTAGTTTTGACCCCGTGTGCTATACGAGAGCACTATATGAAAATGACTAAATTACTATACTATGTAGAGATATTGTTTTTCCACTTTATGTTTGTCATCAAAAAGCTAACAATTGTCTTTAATATGTGTTTAGCAATGAAGAAAAGTAAAAAATGCATGAGAGAATGCAAATAGCAGTATTTTTCAACCACTTGATAAGAGTGCTATAATGATGCTTCTAGATCAAGATACAAAGAAGCACCACTTAATGTTATATCTTCAAAGAAAAATGAGGCTTTTCCTTTTTAAAATTTAAGTAACATAAAATATGATAATCTAACTTTTTAAACGGATGGATTTCTGTACCACAAGTAAGAAAAAAAATGTGTTGAGAAATAGAGCGAGAGAGATAGCACACTTGCAAGAGAAGAGAAGAAAAGGAGAGAATTATTGATTTGATTATCGAATTTAAGGAAAAAAATTTGGAAACAATTAGTTATTGATTTACAAAACACAAATCGTAAAAGCAGATTGTAGAAAAAACATAACTATTGTAAAATCATAGATATTTATATAAAATGTTGGAGATAATATGATTACTTTACAAAACTGGAATCAGAGCCTTTTATTTTTCAAATTAGCTTGGATTACGTGAATATTATTATGATATTAATGCAAGTATATTGTGGTTAAAATTTTAGAGCAAAGTGGAGAGAAAAAAAAGTTTGCATCGTCCAAAAAGTTAGATAATAGGAGAGATATATGAGGTACTATTTGTGTGCTTTCATGAGAAAGAGAAAGAATGTGGCGTGAGAGAGGTTAAGAGAGGAAAAAAGAAACCAAATTGAATAGGTGAAAGAGAGATTAAAAAAATAAAAAGAATCCAAGCCGTGATAAAAAAAAGTTGAGTAAATTCGAAATGGTTGCAAAAAGTCAAAATTAAAAAGTTCACGTGACAAGTTAAGAGAGTATCCAAGTAAGTGGTAACTGAACAACATTCTCTCAACTTTGGTTTTATTATGTACATATGTTATAATGCCTTACAGATATATTCAACATTACTTACTCAAAAGTATCTCAGAATATTACTAAAAATTATGAAAATTACTTAGGATATATAAATAATTAAAAATAGAATATTTGGGGTCTTACGTCAGGTTTAAGTTTTAGAAAGATTTTGGTAAATCTTTCACAAGATGGATGAATTGCGTCTGTAATTGAAGATAAACGACAAACTAGTTAAAGTATATGTATATCTAGAAAAATACCACTTATCATGTTGAAAAATGTTACTTGTCGCTACAAGATCTAGAATTAAATCACACGTCTAAGAATAGTAATGAAGCAGTGGGCCATATTAAATTCAACAACAACATCCTTGGCCTCACGACCACAATACCCGTCGGATCAACTGGGTCACGTGCACGTGCACGTGCACGGCCAAGATCAAATAACCATCCTAGGGCACAACCTGTCAAGTGAATCCAATACATCCCCGCACTCTATAAAATGACCCCCTCTCCTCTGCCCAAATCAGCTAAAATCTCAGGGGGACAGGGGAAGTGCCGCACTGCACTGCACACCCGCACGCGCGCATACACACTCGAAGACTCGCACACAGGCATATGTGAAAATTGAAATGGCGAAGGCTCGCAAGCAAAAGAATGGCGGAGGAGAGCAGAAGGGCGGCGACAATTCGGAGGCGGTGGTCCGGCACCAGAAGCTCTGCCTCTCCATCGACATGGACAGACGTCGAATCTACGGGTGCGTTGTGTTTGTATTCGCGCTGTGGACTTCCATCTGAATGCCGCTAATTCACTTGTTCATTTGTGAAATTGTTAAAGCAAGAGGTTGTACTGTGTGCCCAATTGCCTTTTTGTACGGCAAAATATTGCTTCTTACTTCCATATACAACAGTACTACATACGTATATCTTGCCTCATTTGCTGCTTTGTCTTCCTAATCTTTTTCGTCTGTGTGTCGCCAATTCAGACTTTGATAATCCTGTCGGTCATTTCTCGAATGGTCATGTATATTCTTGCTAATTCTTGCTAAAATAGCGCAATCTTGTACAGTACAATCATTGCATGTGGTACAACTGACAAAGACTGTCCCAGTTTAAAATACTTGGCACATACTTCAGAGTCGAAGATTGGGAAGTCACAAGATAGAAAGTCACCAGTTGGAAAGTTTAGAATAGTTAAACTGAAGTTCTTCTGAAAATGTTGACTGCTGTATTTGACTTAGGATTTTTGTATTCCTATGTTTAGTTACACCGAGCTTGAGATAGTGGTACCAGACAATGGAATAGTCGGGTTACATGCGGACAACTTAGCCATTGAGAGTGTGACGGTGGATGGAGACGCGGCGGAGTTTGAAGTCTTCCCCCATTATTTACATTTGGATAGCGAGAACAGATGGTGCTCCGTTTCATCGGCTAGTTCAGCTGCTGATGCTGCAGGCTCGGTTTACTTGTCATCTCTAGAAAGAGAACTGGTTCCGAATTTGCTCATCATGTGTTGTAAGTCTAGCAAATCAGAGAGCGGGCAGCAAGGTCCAACCAATTCAGAGAATGGTGTGAAATCATCGGGTGAATGCAAGCAGGTAACAGCTCCTTCTAGAAGACTTAAGGTTATGATAATTGGATTGCTTTGCTGTCTGTAAATGTCACCTATATTTTGTCTTATTTTCCTATCATACGGGTGTCTTTTTTGCTATGAAAGTGGATATTGTATGTATGTACGCGCACTAGTTGCATGCACGTGCTCCGTGTTTGCTGTGACATTGTTACTGTGTTCATAATCGTACAATATATCTCAGCCAAAAGCTTGGAAAAGATGTTTTCATCATTTTTGTTGGGGCACAGGTGATCGTCTGTTACATTGCATAAGTTTCTAGAAACGTATCTTAGGTACATGCTTTGCTATGCTCATTCCTATTTGCAAAATTTTAGTATCTGGTACGTGGTGCCTGAAGAGCGAACATGGTGTTGGACTGGAGTGCACAAGTTATGAGAAGTGTAAGTAGATCAGATTCTTTGAAAGTAAAAGGAAGATGAAAATAATAATTAATGGGAACATTAATTAACTTGAACCATAAAGTTCTTGAGTGAGTGTAAGTCACAAGGAAAATCTTCTCATCTCGTTTTCCGAAAGTCATTGGGTGGGGTTGCTTTAATCTCTGCCTATTCAACTCTAGAACAGATAAATGGAGCCGACTCAGCTAAACAAATACAAGGGAACTAGCTACTCTTAAGACCAACATCAAGAAACCAATACGGATCGAGGGCCACCTGGCCTAAAAGACAAGGAAACAAACAGCAGGATATCCCCCAAAACAAACAATAGAAGCATTGCCAGCCACATGGAGGCACCGTTTCCTATATTTACTCCAGTAAACACATACGTAAAATTATTCCAACATTCAGCATATAATCTTACAGCTAGAAAATTCATCTAGAACTATACCTTCGTGTATGAATTGAAATATCAGCTCATTAAATATCACACATCATTTAGAATATACACAAAATATTTTAATGTTTTACATTGCCAGAATGTGATTTTTTTATTCAAACCCATTTTTTGGTTAAGGTACAGAAAGAAGAGTACCTATCAGATAGGTTTGTAAATAAGGTCGAAGACGTTGACCTATGTTACTCTAGACTGGCAAGCTTGGATGCTTTAGGCAACAAAAAGAAGGAAAAGAGATGAGAGAGAAAGAAGAAGGTGCCTTTTGCTGGGTCGATCTGATTAGGGTTTGGCCTAAAAGTTCATTTCTAAAAAACCCCAGATTTATCCCTCAAATGAATATGAAATATTGTATTTTGGCCCCATACAAGTGGACACTTCTTCAAGAGGTGTCCGACATGGTGTCCGGTAATGGAAAAATAAATAAATAAATTCGGACACCGCTGAGAGGTGTCGGACACGTGTCCGGACGTGTCGGTAAGGTGTCGAGGTGTTGGACACCATACCTCGACCTATAAGAGGTGTCGATGCTTCCTAGGCTAAAAGATTGGAAACACCCCCATGGTTAGGGAAAAAACCCCATGGTTAGGGAAAAAAATTGAAAAATTGAAACTGAAAAACTACTCCCTCTATTAAGATTCATGTGCCCCGCGGCTTGTTGCACAAGTGGGCCTTCTGAAGCCCGTGGAAGGCAGTTTACGTGCTCATTAGTGTCCGGTACTCAATGTTTAGTGAACTGGATTCAGCAACATTGAGTTTTGAGTCTTCTCTCTTTCCCTCTCTTTCTCTCTCTATATTTGTATACAAATATATCAGCATATAAGCACAAGTATATATCTCGCTCCCTCTCTCTTAATGATGAGGTATACTCTTTTGTGGTTTCTCATGTAGGTTGTGTTGGGTGCAGAATGTGAAGAGTAAGCTGGTTCGCATTGATTATTGGGTAGAGAAAGCAGAAACTGGAATTCATTTTGAGGGTAATGTTCTACACACTGATAACCAGATAAGGCGTGCACGCTGTTGGTTCCCGTGTATGGATGATAGTTCACAGCGTTGCTGGTAAGTGTAATCGTAATTATGTACTTCTTTGTATTGCAATCATTTTAGTATTTGGTATTCATTCAGATGTTTTGCTTTCCAGCTATGATCTGGAGTTTACAGTGGCAAATAATCTTGTGGCAGTGAGCACTGGGACTCTACTTCATCAGGTAAGCTAAAAAGTGAAAAAGGCAAGCATCGACCACTGTGTATGGACTTGATACTGAGTTGTTACTTGTGCAAAAAGATTTGTGCATCAAACAAACACTATATTCCATCAAAGCATATTGTCAAATGAATGCGTAGTAAAATCTGCCAATAAGACAGCCATTGAGTTACGCCTTTGTTTTTACTCCCAAGACACTTTACATTTTCTATTGATGTATGCACATACATGTATAGATAAGTGCATGTGTGTGTGGTTTGGGGATTGTGTAACATAATCAGTAGCTAGATATGGTTTGGGGGATATGGCATACATATGGTGAGCTACAAGGGTAAGTGGTAATTGAGGGGGCAGGAGAGGAGCGCAATGTTAACGTAACTAGGGTAAGTTATAATTGAGAGGGAGATCGGAGGGGAGAGGGAAGGAGGGAATCTTTGCTGCCTCAGGTCATACTTAAGCGTGAAAGGCCTATGTCCGGCATGAGCTCACCTTGCCTCGCCTCGCCTCGCCTCGCCTCGCCTCAAGTGCTTGCTTGGGTCGCCTTTGACAAATGAGGGAATGAATCAGTAGAAAAATGCATGAAAAGTGGGAATTGCTAGAAACACTAGGATAGTTGCCGCTTCTTTGCTTGGCATGTGCTATACTCTCTCCCACCCGCCCACATTTATGGCTGATGTCTCTCCCCCTCCGATATATATGGCTGATATCGCTATTGAAAGTGCTAGGTTAATTGGAACAAAGACAACCCTACTCCCCCCTCCCAAACATCCCACCCACCCCACCTTAAGAATAAATAAGAACAAGTTATCATGACAAAAATAATAATAAAAAAAAACCGTGAATAATGGTTTTATAGGAAGTGCAAAACAGACGATGCAACCATGACATGACTGGTACAGATGCAGTTCTACCTCTTCAAGTTTGCACTGTTTAGATAGCCCACTAAAGATAGAAGGGTGGTACCCTGAGAGAAGAGGGAAAGGGGAACCCTGCTGCTGATATGACGCTTACCTATTGAATGAAAGGCCTGATTCAGTTGGTTCAGTATGAGTGATGTAATCAAAATTTTAAAATGAATGGCCTCCTAGTCTTGCATTTGACACCCAAATTATATCTTCTTGGTCACATCGGATCCCTACTTCGAGAACCTACCGTCGTTTTTTGGCACGAGGAGGCTTATTCAACTGCTAAACCTATCTTTTATGGTCTGTAATTCTTTCCCCTCTTTAAATACTTGGTTTTTGTAGGTCTACTGCTGGCCTCAAATTTACTTTGCAAAGTCCTTACATGATATAAGCTCGTTGTTGTGGATCATGCAGGTTTAACTATTGACATTTTAGAGTTTGTAGTGTATCTTCCTGCTGCACAGCCTGATTTTATGATTGTATTATGTGGAATTGAGCACAAGAGACCTAAGAATCTGTGCCTCTTGCTTAATTTTGCCACTATAACTGAGTCAGAACATTATTCTCCTTTTCTCAGGAGTGCTCTCTCTCTCTCTCTCTCTCTCTCTCTCTCTGTGGGCGTCTTTTATCAGGAGGTTTATTAATTTCATGATGTTTATTACCAGTGCTTCTAAATTTCCAGCTTTCTTTTGACTGTTGTTCTCTTTGGCAGGTTTTGAGCAAGAATGACCCTCCATGTAAAACATACGTTTACAAATTAAATGTTCCAGTTACTGCTCGGTCGATAATGCTTGCGGTCGCGCCATTTGAAATCTTTCCTGATCGACATAGTAATCTTTTAACGCACATGTGTTTGCCAGCTAACCTACCGATATTGCAGAATAGTGTTGGATTTTTCTTTAGTGCATTCAGGTTTGTCTTCTTCCTTATACGGACTTCCTTTCCGTTTTCTTTGGATGGCGTTTTTTTTTAATATTTCTTTACATTTTGGGTAACCTACAGTCACCACCTGATTTTCAGGCAAAATGCACAGGGTGCCCCAGTAATCTCCTCTTATTAGGCTCTCAGAAGACTATTTTGCTTATGATGTATCTTATCTTTCACCCTCATTATGGCTAAGTTCGAGTACAAACTTGTGATAAATTTGCTCTGCCTTGGTCAGTCCAACTCAGCGTCTTGTCCATCTCCCGTCTTCTGCCGTTGCGTACCCATCACCATGAACAATCTCTCTTGCACTGAACTGTCCCCTGCAATATGTAGATGTGACTCCCTTCACTCCGTATACCTTTATTCCATTACACCCACTAAAGTGATTAGTAAGTACCTACAACTCCCTTTGCCAGAAAACTTGCAGTTTTGGGGATCTCTGTGAAGAAGTATGCAAGATCTTCACATCAATATGTCGTTAAGTCGCCAAAATAATGTTCTCTATTTTGCCTCCATCTTTTCTGGCAACTGGGAAGAAATTTAGAGAGCACTCATAGAGCAACATACATTTGGGGAAGTGTAAGCTACCAAGAAATACAACACTATGAACCATTATCTACCCACCAAAACTTAGAAGTGACTGGAAACTTATCACTATTGTAACAATCTATGAAAATATGTTCTGCATTCAGTAATTCAATGATTTTGAATTTAAAATCCAATCTCTTGGGCTTCAAGAAGGAAAATTGGGGTCTTTTACAAGCTTGACTGATGCTTTTAAGCGGACAGTTCATGGAGGTGGAAAGGGTGTAAGTTTGTGTGTCACACCATGTGCATTTTGCTCGAAACTGGGGTGCATGTACTTTACAATTCTTCATTTCAATTTCGTGACTGTGTGCAACTTTATTAACATTTAACAGCCATTATGAGGAATATTTGTCATCCTCCTTCCCGTTTGGGTCATACACACAAGTTTTTATATCTCCCGAGATGGCAGTATCTTCATCGAGTTTTGGAGCCTCCATGAGCATATTTAGTTCTCAAATTCTATTTGACGAAAAGGTTATTGATCAGGTATTCTCATTACCAAAACAAATGGTCCGTGAGGTTATAATTACTACTGTTATCCTTTATGATTGTTAATTACTTCTGTAGTAGCTTCCTGAATTTCAAAAAAAATTAAATCAAAGACCACTAACTTTCCTTAACATTGAAAAGAACACCCACCCCTATGGATTTTCTTTTTTTTTCCCGGGGGGGGGGGGGGGGGGGCGATTGCATTGTTGTTCAAGGGACTTCTTAGACATGTAGTGCTTATAAGTTTACTATTTTCCTGCTTTCTAGTTGGCTTTTGTTGTTTCTTTATTGCTCTTGCATTTTTTTATGATTGGTTGCTAATTGCTATATCAGTCAGATGTAAAAGATGTAGCTTTAGGTAGATGTATATTGAAGAAATGAATGAGATGTATGTGGAGCAAATTTCTGTGGTTGTTGCTAGGTGGTGTTTAGGACAGTATGGTATTCCATGGAAGGGTGGTTGCAGACGGCTCGCAACCACAATTTCTGTCACCTCATGTTATGACGTGTAAGCCGGCATGTGTGATGTCTATGCTCAGGCTGAAGTACTAGAAGTATAGGGGTAATTTTCATCATTAGGCACTTTATTAAGTTAGAAAACTCACATAAGCATCTTCATATATGGGCGTATAAAAGTGAGTATATTGACCTTATAAACGGTTGCATCTCTAGTTATCGAAAAACTAATTAACTCTACATGTCGGTTGTGAGAGCCATGCCATTAGTTGTGGCATGATTGGTGACATTTTCTCTAATTACGTGACAACATGGCGGGATGAGTTTTTGGATAATCAGATCCATGTTTCCCTTCTGTTATTACTGGCTTTTATGGGGTTCTTTTCTACCATCTTCTCATGGCTTTGACTTCTTTTTCTGAAAATACAACAATTTTGTTTGGCAGATATGATTTAGACTACTAAATATAGATTTAGGGCTAAGCTGAATATAGTAAGAAATGCAGACTAGATGTGATCAGAACTCACATTTTCAAGCAGGATTGTTGAACCAATTCAATTTATTGCGATCTCAAGTCTTACAGCCAGCAAATGGCCTATCAAGCTTATGGATTTGAGGTCTTCATGCCTGAGCAGAGTAAAAAACATTCAATTTTGGCTCCCAGAACATTCTCCTTAGAAAAGGCCTATTCAGCCACTCATCAGCATCCTACTCTTTGTTTATACATGACATATCACTTTCACGCAAAGCAATATTCTATGGCCAGCCTTCCTCTGCTCGCTTCTGGCCACTTAAGCTTTTCTCTGCCTCCATGATTTTTCTCCTCTTGAAAGACCTTACTAGATGCTAAACCATGAAATAAGTTGAAGAAAGAACTGTCATGGTTTGGAAAGTTGTGCATCCTTTAAATCTCCATGTCATACTAATGATTATGTTAAATGTAGTATTTATGAGCTTTTGTACTTCAGAAAGTTCTTATTTGTTTTATAGTTATTCGTTTTATTTAGATCTTTCCATCTTTTTAGTGGTATTTGTTCACAGTTCATTGCTAGCTTTATGATTGTGCTGATGGATTGTTTTAACAGACCATAGAGACAAGAATTAAACTTGCATATGCCCTTGCAAGGCAGTGGTTTGGAGTGTATATCACTGCAGAGGCACCAAGTGATGGTAAACTTTCAGAATATTCATGTGATATTTCATAATTATCGCCACTAGTGGTGAATGGCTATCTATTCTGATGCATTTATTTTGATGTTTATTGGCAGAGTGGTTATTGGATGGTCTTGCTGGATTTCTAACTGATTCATTTATAAAGCAGTTTCTGGGAAATAATGAAGCACGTTACAGGCGGTACAAGGTTCTGTTCCTTTTAAGGCTGCACGTATCTAATTCCATCTCTTTCTTAACTGTAGATTACATAGAAGTGTACTGCTGGTGAAGCTTCCAATATTCTTGCTTATGGTGTGGATTTGCCCTCACTTTTCTAGCAAGTTCTTTGATTAATGCTTCTTATAGAAGAAGTGATTAATGCTTCCACGCACTGAATCCTTCTTGGGAGCTGGTTGTAAATTGTAAAATCCTATTTGGTGTAGTGTACAATTCTTCTAGAATTTTTCTCTTCACATGATAATTATTTTGTTAACCTTTGACTTCTTGTTTATGCTATCCATATTGTCGAGACACACAGGAGATGAACACACACATATCACCGCTATTTTCTTCTGAAGTGCAGGCGAACTGTGCTGTTTGCAAAGCAGATGATAGTGTTGCGACTGCTTTAAGCTCCTCTGCTTCATCTAAGGATTTGTATGGAACCCAGTGCATTGGCTTATATGGCAAAATAAGATCATGGAAGTCTGTAAGTTGATCTTCTGTTTTTTTATTTATTCTTTTTTTTTGTCATTTCTTCTTTTCTTTTTTTGACAGTAGTTCCATTTATTTGTTTTGAAGATTGTATAAAACTTGTGACTATCTTTTACATTCTCTACCAGGTAGCAGTCCTCCAAATGTTGGAAAAGCAGATGGGGCCCGAGTCCTTTCGCAAAGTAAGAGCCTCAGGCTGATACTATTGTGTTGTCTCTTGCATTATTGCTCTGTTTGCCAGTCCCTTTACTAAATTCTTGAGCTGTTTACTTCTTATCTATCTCTAGTTTAAAACTTCTAAAACAGATAAGTAATGATAAATCATGAATCCCTGAAGTTCTAAGGATTTGTTTCCTGGGATGGTCAGTTCATATTAAAGCACAATTTTTAGGTCTGTTGGATTCCTTTAGTCTAAAATTTGGAGCCACCTACCTGCTACTGGCTGACTGTTTGGGTAGCTCAAGCTTGGATTATATTGGCCGTAACTGATATTCACCTCTTGGCCTTCGTGAACAGCATAGAGTATCCGTGTAAGAGGCAGAACTGATATTCAGCACAAATAAGTAATGTCTTCTATTTAGTTTTCTAACTGCTTTCTGTTGCTCGAAATCACTACTTTTTTCCAGTTTTTGTTTGGGATGGTAGCGAAAGTCGAGAATTCACAGGTCGCTATTGGAACAGCTGTTAGTTTGACCGGGTAAAAGGCATGTCTTGAGGTCCATACATCGAGTTGGTAGACTGATAGACAACAGAAAAGGAAGGGAAAATTATTGATTGGATGCAAATCGAGTTGTAGTGGTGTTTAGACAGGTGTGGCCCACATCGGTTAAAGAGGGAGTTCTGACAAGGTTAAGATTGCACCTTACTGAGAAGGCGAGGACAAAGGGGAGATTGTTGAATTATGAGACCTGCCTATGAAGTGGGTTTCAATTGGGGTTTGGGCTATGAAGCACAGGTGTGGCATTTCGGCCGATGCACCAGCACTGGGTGCAGATCGGCTGCGGGTGCGGCTGGGTGGGCACGGGGTGCATGTCCATAATAATTTGATTTTTCAATTAATTTGCTGACCTTCGGGTGTGGCTCCGACACGGCAGGGACGGCTTGGACACGCACCGGGTGCTTGAGGGCTCAAAGTCAAATCTGGGAACAAGTTATCTGGTTCAGAATAATGATTGGCGACCTTGGGAAGTGAGAGGAAGAAGAAGAAGAAGAAGGGAGGAGGAGGAGGTACCTGATGGCTCGTCTTGGAAAAGGACAGCCCCTGTTATTGTCTTGGAAGAAGAGGAAGACTGTCTCCCTTCTCAATGTTACTGCCTCTGTTATTGTCTTGGAAGAAGAAGACTGTCTCTCTTCTCGATGTTACTGCTGCTACATGACTTTTTAGTTTTCAATGCCTTTATTTGTAACCCACTTATTAGCTTATTATCCAAACTTACCCCATACATTTTTAGAAATACTAGTAATACCCAAACCCAAACAAGTATTACTATATTCAGCTATAAAATTTTAAAAATTCCAAAACAGCCCGCCAATTTAACAAACTTTCTCACTAACATGGTTATAAGGATTAATCTTTGTCACACATAAAGACTATTATTCACATACATTAGAGTGAGAGAGAGTGTGTGTGTGTAATTTGCCGTATCCCTGCCGTACCCGTATCCTCCTTTCTCATAAAATGACGTATCCGCGTATCCGCACCCGCACCGGAGTCCGTGCTTCCTAGGGTTTGGGTTTTGGATTGCGGTGAGGTGATGCATGCCCTGGCCTTTAAGTGCTTTTAATAACTATAACTTGATTTTATCACTTCTTGTTCTAATAAAACTTATTTTTGTTATGGGTTTTCTAGGGATTCAATAGTATGTATATTATATTACGGAGTTCAAAACTTTTGAATGTAGGGAGAAGAACTTTAGTTCCATCTTTCATATATGAGCCTTAGAATTCGCTCGTATCCGAGCAAACTCTATCACCCAAGCCTCTCATTGCTTAAGATAATGTTGTATAAGTACCACCTCTTAAATGGCTGCTGACAACTGGCCACATAATTTTATTGTCTTGCACATTTTTTGGACCACAAACCCTGGAAAAAATCCGGGTGAAATCGTCATCCGCAACTTTCGGCAAAAACAAGATAAAGCTTACCAGTTTTGACATCCAATTTGATAATAAACACGGCTGTCCCACATCTCAAGGATGCCTCCAGCTGCTCCCACGGTATCTAGTAACCCAATCTGCCCATCTGCTACCTCCCACGGATCTTACCTCTTTCTAGACATCGATTCCATCTTTGTCTTCTCCAAACAGACAGGAGTAGATTCTCCGTTTCCTCCCATCACTCAGACCTTATACATTCCAAAAAATATTCCGCTTACATGGACAAAAATTAGCAAAGGAGCCCCTGACCATACTCCAATACTGAAGAGCTTTTTCATCCCTCTGAAAATCATAGATCTCCTCCACTGCAGCTTTTTCAGCTCCCTCCTCTTTTTATTCTTCAAGTATATATATATATATATATATATATATATATATATATATATATATATATATATATATATTTGTGTTGCCTCTCCATCCATTTTCAAGCTGCATGTTGCCTCCACCAATATGTTTTTGAACATCCAGTTAAAGTTCCACAACTTTGCACTTGAAGCCACCCATAGAAACCCCCAAATGTTTTCGCCTTCGCCCCCCCCCCCCCCCCCCCCCCCCCCCCGTCGACACACAGAAAAAAAAAAAGAATAACATTTAACGAGCTTGAGATAATTATCAGAGAAGCGCATACTATAGTAGTAAGCTGAAAGTTGATTGACATATTAACAATCATAGCCACTGAATCTATTGAATTTGATATATGACACGTATGGAACTTGACTGTGTAATTCTCATGCCAAAAAAATCAATTACCTACTATCCGTAAGAGAAATCACTCCGTCCATTCCGAATAGGTGGTATCAATTTGAGAATCAGAACATTTTAACGCCAGTTATTGCATACGACAATTATTCCTTGATGTATTTAAATAATTGCAAGATACACCCTAACTTATGAATCAGCAACTTCTTTCTTCTGATAATTCTAGATTCCAGATTCACCTTAGTACAATCTTCTACTTGCGAGTGAAGGTTTTGGGATGGGAGTGAGTTGGCCGGTGCAAATTTGGAGGAGATTGTAGATTTGTGGTGGTGGTGGACATGTCGGTCGGTAACGGTGGTGATAATAGTGGGAGAGTGAGGATGGTGGCGGCAGTGGTAGGGTGGAAGTAGCTTGCATGATGTGTGGAGATAGCCGACTATTGGCTACGATGGTTTTGTTCAGGTCGACAGTGTTAGAAGTTGTTTTGGAACATTATGTAATTTTATGCTCTAAATTCAGAAATGGTACCACCAATCTGAAACATCCAAAAACAGAAAGCCATACCTATTTTATGAACAGAGGGAGTGGCATTTTAAACAGAACATGATGTAGTTTCTTAGACACTGAATTCTAACCAAGATCTGTTTGGTTTCTAGTCTTACTGACTGTGTATGTGGTCATACAATGTTTTGCAATAGTTAATTGATGACAGCTGTTATAATCTTTTCTCGCATATACAGATTTTGCAGAAAATTGTTCGGGCTCAAGAAACAACTCGTCCTGCGAAAACTCTTAGTACAAAGGAGGTGATAAACTAAACACTGCTGTATTGTCCATTTCCACCCCTTTTAATTAAGGGGATGACTTTTAGTTAATAGTTTTATCAGAACGAGAGAGTGGACACATCTTTTAAGGGCAAAAACATGTTGAAACGGGCTTACTTCAGTTTTTGTTGGGTTGAGTAAGAGGCTTTCACTAAGAGTAAGACAGAAGAAAACAAAAGAATTTCAATTAAATCAGTACTGGGCTATCTCCATTTAAAATTTTCTCATTTATTAATTTTTTTTTTGGCGTTGTAGCTCATTATTGCAAGCACTAATTGGCAGAGGATGTCTTCAGTCTGGGATAAAGTTTCTTAGCTCATTTTTCATGTTAATCGTAATTGAAAGTTCATACTTTATGTTTCAAAACCTTAATGATTTATCACATGCACAGAACTTGATTTATGTTTTTCTCGAAGGATTCCTATGAGAGTAGCGAACTAGTGGCCAATGAAAATATGTTGACAAGAAGAGAAGGATTTGAATAAGATATCTCATGATCTGTCAGAGGAAAATATACACTTGCATGTGTCAAATAATCAGACTTATTCGTCTTTGTTGAGATTGACTGTACTGTGGTTAACTCATGAACAATGATGTTACTTGTGTGACCTTGTATAATGCTTCGGTTACAATGTTCTATTGTTCCTTCATATTGGTAGTGGTTGGTGACATTGCAATTCCCTTTTTTGTTTTACGAGAAGTGAAGAAAATACTTGGTTGGCCAGCCCTCTCCTTCCCCCTTCCCCTGAAAGTCTTTTACAAATTTATAAAACTACATGGAGAGACAATCTAATGATGGCTCACCACAGCACAAATAACTCGTTAAAAGTGCTTCAAGGCATAAATATTAAGGGGGACCAAAGATAATGAGCCTGGCAATGTATATACTGGCATTGTTCTATCGCATCTAGCCCCCTTTTTTATCATCAATCCATCTCTTTCAACAGCCTAACCGTAGACAGGCGCAATTTTTAAAATTTTGAAAACCTAAAACTATTGTGATCTTCAAGCACCCATGCCAATTCATGATTGTATTAAATCCTTGAATTGGTTGTATTCGAGGATTGTAAGAGAAATTATTGTTTTATCAAACTGAATATAGGATCTAAAAAGTTGGACATATATTTTGACCCAGTGGGTCTATATAAGCCGATTATACACATTTATACCCAATTTTTTTCTTGTTAGGAGCTAGTAGTGGAGTTGTCGTCAATATTCTACTACTGACCTTATGATATAATTAAATGATTTAAGCTCACTAACTTTCTGAGCTTGTGATACGCAGTTCCGCCAGTTTGCGAATAAGATCGGAAATCTTGAGCGTCCATTTCTCAAAGAATTTTTTCCTCGCTGGGTGGGATCTTGCGGCTGTCCTCTGCTCAAGTACGACGCAAGTGGTTGTTATTATTGCTCCTTATAATATATGTCATCTCTTTTACTGATATCATCTATCTGTTTGTCTTCCATTCTTGGCCCCTACAAGGATGGGGTTGTCCTACAACAAGCGAAAAAATATGGTTGAGCTAGGAGTATTGCGTGAATGTACAGCTGCCCCAGATCCTAGTCCCACCATTTCTACTGGTATTACCGATACTGAAAACCGGGAAGGTGGATGGCCCGGAATGATGAGCATAAGGGTTCATGAGCTTGACGGTATGTATGACCATCCAATTCTGCCAATGGCTGGAGAAACATGGCAGTTGCTTGAAATTCAATGCCACTCAAAGCTTGCTGCAAAACGCTTTCAGAAGCCTAAAAAGGGTTCAAAACCTGATGTTTCCGACGAGATCGTTGATGACATCCGATCAAAGTATGTCATTCGAGTAATATACCATGGCGGAATTTAAAGTTAATAGTGGATAGAGTTGAAAGTTTGTTGCTTACTAATCTGTACGTGTGGATGATGTGCTTATATTGCAGTGCTGATTCCCCCCTTTTATGGCTTAGGGCTGACCCAGAAATGGAGTATCTTGCTGAAATCCATTTTAATCAAACCATACAGATGTGGGTAAGAATGACATCTAGATTTGTCTTGTTAGAGTCATCTGTGATTCCGACATTCACTCTTATTGCTGTTACCGTGTTCAATTCTCTTTCTGGAAGAGATGTATTCTTTGCTGTTAGCTTACTGCTGATTTTACACCTTTGGATGCTTGAGACTTAAACAAGGGTATAGCCGTATAGGATATGGCGCTAAACTATTCTGATTGGATATGCGCAAACATGCATTTCCATTGACTGGAGTTCTTTACAAATTGAAGGGAATACTCCTTTTATGATTCCTTTGAACATGTTTACGTCTCCGAGTCCTGGTGTTCTCTGGACCTGGAAATAATAATAATACAACGATTAGATTTGTCAGGGCCTGACCCTTGTACCAGGCTTATGTTAAACAGATTAAAAAGCCAGGCTTATGTTAAATGTTAAACAGATTAAAAAGCACAGAAATAGATTGTCGGTGAAGCTACTAAAGATGGTATGTGCTTGTGATCTAGATGGCATTCTGACTTTTTTTCTATGTATGCATGTATATATGTAGATGTATGCAGTTATGATATTCTTTACATATACATGATCATGTAGATATGTATGACGTTAATAAGTATGGGTGCGCATATAGTTCATTTAGGTTCTGGATACTTGAAACTATTTTGAGGGTATCCCAGTGGTCCCAGTCAGGTTCTACATGGGCATCATTTGCCTGGTTTCCTGGAGGCAGTGGTTTTGGTGGGCGAGGGAAAATTGAAAGTTAGTACAGTTGCTGCGGGAGGTCTGTCAGTGAAGGGGAGGTGCCGCACATGTAGTACACTTGGTGGCACTTGTGGGTAGGCCCACTTGTTTCTTCATCCTTGATCGGGGGACTTGTGTTGTTGATTCAAATATTTTCACGACTACAGTAGTACAGACAGCCTGATCGGGCCTCTCTCTCTCTCTCTCTCTCTCTCTCGCTCTCTCATTCTGTCACTCGCTCTCTCTCTATTTATCCATCTATCTTGCTTCTCTCTCTTTTAAAACCACCTTCGTGTTTCCTCTGGTTCAGTGTGTTATGAACCCCATTATCTACAGATCTACAGTAGAATCATAAACAAGCTGCTTGATATGGCAGTTTACTTGATGTCAGTAGTGTTGGCGCTTGCCAGGATAGCAAAATCTAAAAGGTTTTCTGCCTTGGGAGAATGAGATGATGAAAATGACTGGGTAGCAAAATTCTGCTTTATCTAAAACTGAATGCTTGATTTGGACATAGTTAAGAGCATAAAAAAAGGCTACATGGACCCTGCAACTTATAAGAAAAGCAACAGTTTTTCATGAAGCATAATAAACTACTCCGAATTCTAGAGATAAAAAGCCATGAAAAAGTCTTGCAATAGACTCAGAGTTTAAGAGATGCTTTTAAGCCACGTACATCTTGTACCTCTTGGGATTTAACTAAACTGGTGCATTACTTATCAGTTGTATGCCACTTATGAAATTACTAATGCGAATGCGCCACTTTTGTACGTGGGGTGCATCTTCTGTTTTTCTACTTTGCTCTTGGGTTTCTCAATTTACTGTTAATAATTTGTTGATGCCTAATTAGATAAACCAATTGGAGAAGGATAAAGATGTCGTTGCTCAGGCGCAAGCAATCGCAGCATTAGAGGCATGGCCACAGCTTCCACAGCTTTCATACTCCGTTAATGCTCTAAGAATTTTTCTCGGCGACTCCAAGGTTCTCTCTCTCTCTCACACACGCACACACACACACACATGCACCCTCTCTCCCTCTCTCTCATCCGGTTGCTTTTGGAGGTTATATTTTTTTAGGTCGAGTTCTTTTTAAGCAGATACAGTCTTTTTTTCCTTTTTTATGGTTTTAAGGCCTTTTGGAGGATCCGGATTGAGGCGGCATTTGCTTTGGCTAATATTGCATCTGAGGTACGTAGACCTTCTGTCTTTTCTTTTTCTTTTTCCCTAAAATTGTGTTGTGGATAAATGCAGATAGTTAGGTATGACAGAAGTACATTTCCTAAAATTCATCTCCAAGATATGTTGGTATTAAATTTTCTGCTCTGGGGCTGTTTTTAAATTTATCTAAATGGATGAAGGTAGTTGTCACCCTTTGCTTAGAATACTGAACTATGAACAATCATTTGTGTTGCACTTTGGATGTTCCAATCTTGTCAAGAACCATGGAGTAATCGGCTCCATATAAAAAATGCTTATTTGAGCCCAGCCCCTTCCTGTAATAGTTTTGAATGTACCAATTTGATTTCCCTAAATAATGCGGATTCAATGACATCTCTCAAGTCAAATTCATCTTATAATGAACTCTTGACAAGGAATACTGAGTGTTCTTTTTGGATGTATAAAATGAGGTTAATTATCTACTGTTTGTTACATTCTTTAGGCTTCCCATTCTAAAAAAAAAAGAAAATCATACATGGGAAATTCTATTTTCACCTCCTTATATGCTTTTCCACCCCTTTTTGTCGCCATAATGTACTTTAGTGACAATTGTCAAGGGGGGTGGAATGATATATAAGAGGGTCAAAGTGGCCTCTCCCATGTATATGTATATAGTCACATATACATATTGATACATATTCACGTCTATATTTATTTGTCAACATTTACATTGTATTTTGAACATATAAGAAATTGCATTCATCTTTGAAATTTTTTGACTTTTAACATTAATGCGTGGTTTACTTGGCTATTTTCCGTTCAGGAAGCTGTAACGCATCTGGTTGATTTTTATAAAAGTCGGAGATTTGATGGTAACATTAAACTTCCTAAGTAAGTTTCTTTGTTCTTAAGTCGAATTATGACGAAATCTCTGTGAAAAGACCTAGTTACAATATTGGTTCTATACTTTTTCCCGTTCTTCCAGGCCAAACGACTTTCATGATTTCCAGGAGTACTTTGTACTTGAGGTAATGCAATGAGGTAGGATGTATGTTATGTCATATCTGGTTGTGTTAACTAGTTTCTACTTTCGTGTTTTACTTGTCACAAAGATCGTTGTCTAACACTTGCTTGTTGTAGAATAGATCTATGGAAGTATGAACATATAGATACACTTCAGGAAGGCATAAAAATGACTTTGGGTTGCTAATAGTATTTTTCATCTTCCAGACTCAGAAAACAAGTCAAGCCTACCAAAATATTTTCCTACCAAAATAAATAAATAAATAAAAGGGGAAAAATACTCTTGTTGTTTAAGTATTTATCAACAAGTCTTTCTTGATGCAACAGTTCACCCTTAGTAAGCATTACTGGAGCATAATTCTGCTCTTTTTATGAGCATTGTACCCCTTTAAATGCATTCGTTAAGAACAAGGTAAATATATCAGTTCATGTATTGCTTATGGTATCGTACGTGCATTTGAAGATACGGTTCAATTTGCACCCCTTAAGCAATTGGTATCTTCACATATTAGTAGCAGATATAGAAAACACAAATTCAATAGCCTAACTAAACCAATAAATATATATAAAAGTTGGTTTGATGGGTAAATAAACACAGATTTAATAGCCTAACTAAACCAATTAGTATATATCAAATTTGGTTTGATGGGTAAATATCACAATATTTTCAGTCTGAAGATTAAATATAAACATCTTAAGTACATCATTTATTAAGTCAGGCTGCAGTCACATATTCTGCTAAAAGGTGCACACACTGTTGATGGGTTAAATTTTAGACATATTAGATGAACCAGAGAAAAACATGAGAAGGTGAAGAAGAATTAGATGATACGAATGTATGGTTGGAACTGCTTGTGGAAGTATCACAAATCATATGATACATATCAGAAATAGTAAGTTAAGTTTCTCTTTAGTAAGATACGGTTGCATTCCTTTTTATACACGTGTATTGTATTTTACAAAAACAGAGATGGTTTAAGGGAGAAAAAAGGAGTTCCAGTCTTGGGCTGTTTGAAGACTATTTAACTACCAATAAACTCAATGTGTTCTGTACTTTCTGTTTAAGGATTTTTATATGCTGGTACAAACCCAAGTATCTGGTCTAGGGTATAGCTACCCTAATACTTAAGGCTATGTTCATGTTCTTATCTAGCTTTGTTGCTTAAAATCAGAGTTTTCCCTTCACCAAAAAATATTGTTCTTTAATTCTTTTCCTGCTTATATGTTGTAATGTTACCCTTTGTGCCAGGCTATTCCTCACGCCATAGCTATGATTAGAGCAGCAGACAAGACAAGCCCACTGGAAGCTGTTGAGTTTATTTTACAGCTTTTGAAGGTAAATGTTTTTATCTAATAGGTGCGCAGGTCTAGAAGGGTTGATGTATGCAGCCTTACACCCTCTATTCTGGAGAGAGAGTTTTTGTGTTTCCAGGTCACACGAGCAACATTTTGACTCCTTGCAGATAGTTATATATTCGTTGTGTTGGCATCTTTGGCTGTGGGTGTCATCCCATCATGTAATCCGAAAAGAGCGGGGAAAGACCTGCTGATTATCAATGCTGGCAGCATTCGATACCAAAAATATATACGTAGATGGGAAAGGGCAGGTTTGCGCTTGCAGGAATTTAAGAGCTTTTCTGTTTAGATCTGAAATTTCAGTAATTTAGAGTACTAAAAATGAATGTAGTAAGAAGAGACAAAAGGACGTTAGAACATTCCTAGAAATTTTCCAATACTCTCTATGGTATATTCATGAGTTGTGTCGTGCATCTCCACTAATTCATTCTATTTCTTTTCCATTTTAACCCTTTCCAGTAAATAGAACCGCTAAGCAGAGTTATTTGTAACCTTTTTCCAGTATATTGAAATGCTATACAAAATCCATCTGTGCTGACCGAAAGTTTCTTCCCCCTAAATTCGTATTAAAAACTACCCATACAATTATACTTGAGGAATTCTTATCCGAACCGTGGCAATCAAACACCAAAGGGAACAACATAAAATCAACAAAACCTAGTAGTGCTTCTCTGGGATCTACATGCCTGTTGACAATACTCTCAGATAGAAATTGTAGGAGCCGGAAGGGGTTCGTGATGGCCAAGTTTCCTTGAATTTCACCAATTGAGATATCTGAAAACATTTTTCTTTCTTTTCTTCATGTGAGTCAAAGCGTGAATGCACTTCAATGTGTAGGTTAGGAGTTGGAGATTGGAAGCTTTGCTCTAGAAGGGAGAGATTACACCAGATTATGCTGAGACAGCAAGGAGTTCTGTGGATGAATTTTCTGCCGGAGGGGTTTGTTACTGATTGTTATGGAGAACAGTTGGTTTGAGAATATACCGATCAACTTAAGGACCAAGATTTCTCATATCAACTTACACTATCGAATTCAAAGCCTGATATATTTGTGAGTATTCGAAGTTGGAGGGAGAGTTGGAATACATAGCTGCTATTAGGATAATGTGATCCTTTCCAATATATAGAGTCCAAGGCTGATAGGGCCTTGTCCGGATTTGGAAGGTCTAGGGATCCTTTTTAAGAGGTGGGGCAGCATCTTCTTTCAACACAAAGAATAAGGAGACGAATATATTAAAAGCTTTGGGAAGTGGGATAGCTTATTCTTACAGTCAGCTTACTCTTGCGGAATAAAGAGTTGTTCTGGAAACATTAGGGTGTTATGGCTTGGAGAAGCAATTGCAACACCTTGAATCGAATGGTATTGATATACCGATTCAATCCAAGCTCTTGGAACTGGCATAAGTTCGGCAACGGATCACGAAATCTTGGTGATCTTCTCTACCTAATGAATGGGGAGTCTGCTTTAAAATTGTCCGCCCTGCAGCCACCCCCCTAGTATATGCTTCAACAGGAATCGCACAAGGGTAGATTAGAAACCTCTGGTAAAATTTTCCGCCCGTAACCCAGCAGATAAAGTACATCACATAGTCCGTTCTAGGGATTGGCGACTTACCCATTCAGTGACTTCGTCACTGGCCGTTCCAAAAATGGGTACTGTCGCGTCGGTTGAATTCAATAATAGACTTGATTGTTTAGCTCTTTCTCCTAGGCAACACTCTAGAGGCACGGTGTTATTGTCTTAGTGGATGCCATATGTCTGTCCTTTAGCATGTCATAGGCATCACTTATTGAGCAGTTGAGATTTGAAAGGTTTATTTTCCTTAAATATAAGCACATTGCCAGTTGTTTTATAGTGTATATGGCCTGTCCGTATCCTGAGCTGTTGCTTTATGCTCTATCTCTGCATAAAAAGCTTCAACTTTGAATTTCATCCTCACTTAATTTATGCCTTTGTGACGCTCATTAATCGACATCACTTTTTCACCCTCTTCGTCCACTTTGTTGCCATACAGTACAATGATAATAATGGGAACTCTTACTCTGATGTGTTCTGGCTTGCTGCATTAGTCCAATCCATTGGTGAACTCGAATTTGGGAAACAGGTATGTATCATTTTTCTCATAGTTTTACCCATCGTGCTAATGTTCTTGGTAATCTCCCTTTTTTCCTTCCGTTCTGTGCCTGTCAAAATATCACTCTCCTCATTCGTACCGCTTCTCTTTTGTATGTATGTGACTATCTTGAATAACCATGTCTAACGGTGCTCTTCTAACTTCAAAGAGTTAAGTTATGTCAAGTTCTAACTGACAAAGTTCTTGAAGGGACTTTGGAATGCCATTTGAGCAAGCACACCCCTCTCACAAGCCACTTATTAATTCGTTTATGAAAGCGAACTTTTTCGCTCGCCGTGGAGCTGCTACTAGGTTATATTTGACTACGCAAGTATACATTCTTGCGTCATAGAGTTCATTGAAGCTCTGGATTATATGTTCTTCAAAACTTAAGTAAACCGAGCATCCTATAAGGGCAAAAGCCATGTAAACTCAAGAGTTTTCTGAAAAAAGTTGGGGACTATATAAAAGGGAAACCACAAGCAAAGTTAAAAACCTCAGCCACTCTGCCTACATTGATAGCAACTAAGTTTCTCGAATACCCACCCAGGACACCTTGTTGCGCCAGAAAGAAAGAAATCTGAACTACAAAAGTTGGAGCCCGCTTACTCAAATTATCGAGAAGCCACCCAGGAATCCTTGTTGTGCCAGAAAGAAATATGTCTGAAGTACAAAAGTTGGAGCCCATTACTCAAATCATCTGCTGTGCCTTTATAAAAATAGACCGTGTAAAGCAACAGAGGAGCCTTCTCGTCATTCTTATGAACTCCGGTTGCGCTTTATTTCGTAGATTAACATTGGGAATATCTGTGTAATACACTGAAGGAAAACACATCAGAGAAAAAGAACGAAATAGTCCAGCAGACTCGCAGTGGAGGAGCAAATGGCCACACTTTCCTCGTCTTCCATATACTTGCAACACCATTTCAGTCCTAAGGTCGTTAACAATCAATATCTGTTATCTATTGCCATGTCCTGTCATATATGTTATGAAACCTGAGCTCAAGCCAATAAGTATAAATATGCAAGAAATCAGATTTTCTGTAATTGGAGGCATAAAGGTCAAGGTAGGATGTAGAATTTGTATAGGTGATGCTTAAGCTTTGTGAGACTTTTAGACCAGAATTGAGAGGTATGAACGATTGGGTCTGATTGACTATATAACCTTATGTTTTAGCCTTAATATTCAGTGCTTAGTTGTCGTTGAGCTAAATTCAATATGTTATTTTATACTATTTTCGCTAATATTACTGTAGAATTTGTAAATTTATTTATTGGTTGAGCTGAATGATCGTTGATGGACATGTAATATGTGCTATATTGATAATAATGTCTGTTTAAAGCTCAAGCTTCTGTTAACTCTGTTGCAGAATGTTCTCTTTTTATCATCTCTTCTCAAGCGTGTGGATCGGCTTCTGCAATTTGACAGGTGCTGTGTCTCGCTGATTATTGGATACAGCTAAATATTTGGACTTCTAACTCATACATTGGAATTGGCATGTGCCAGGCTGATGCCAAGCTACAATGGCGTTCTCACAGTCAGCTGCCTCCGAACATTGACTCAGATCGCTTTAAAGCTTTCAGGACTGATTCCACTTGTAAGTATTATTCCCCTGTATGATTCCCATTCTATTTTTCTTTTTGCTCTTTCCATTGAGGCAGAGGGAGTTGGCCACCTTTACCAGCTTGAATGTAGAAAGACACCCACTTTACAAGCATGTGATTTATAATTGTGCTCGGTCTCTTTTTTCTTTCTTTTTTTTTCTGATCAAGTTAATTGCCATTCTACGATGTTCTTTATGGTTTCAGGATCGAGTTTTTGAGTTGATTAAACCATTCCGTGGGAACAAATCACCATGGCAAGTTCGTATTGAAGCGACCAAAGCACTCCTTGATCTGGAGTTTTATTCCAAGGGAATTGATGCAGGATTGATGCTGTTTATCAAATATTTGGAGGAAGAGTTATCTTTAAGAGGTTGCTATAACTATTTTTTTCTTCCTCTACATTAAGTTTCATCCTTGTATTTGACGCGACTTGAAATAGCAGACCTCTACTACGGGATTTTTGTGCTTATTCTCCATGGTTTCCTGATATGTTGATAACAGGGCAGGTAAAGTTGGGTGTTTGTGCTTTGCGATTATGCCAGATTAGAGGTGGATCTGGTTCTGACCATGACGTAAAGAGCGAAACTCTTGTAGCCTTGCTTCGTCTGCTTGAGAGCCCGGTGGCATTTAACAATGTCATTCTTCGGCATTATTTGTTCTGCATCATGCAAGTCCTTGCACGAAGGTGCCCATACTATCATTTCTTTCTTAAAGTATTGAAGATATGTATGCTGTTCAGGCTTTCTTTGCCAACAAGTTAGTAGCAAAGAAAACTACCCTGGGGACATAGGACAAGGGCTTAACTTGACTTGGATAATGAGATAAAGCTTTTGGAGCATTAACCAAGTAATGTTATGTCATCAGAGCTGTTTATTAGCTTGGGTAAATTACAGGACATGGATTCGATCACTTAAGTAGGTCCAAGCAGGTAGTTGACCTCGATGATATTTGAGCTAACTCCTTCCCTGTGAGTATGAATGCTAATTATTGACGCGTGTTTCGAAATGATATTTATTGGTTGCGGATTCTTTTACTTGGCCAATCCCATGTTCCTTTTTTTTGAAGTACAAAAGAAAAGGATCGATTTGCTGGAATTTTGTAGTTTCTCCCACTTTCTCCTACGATGATTTGGTTGTCTTAAGATACCAAATGTAAACTTTCATTTTCAGGCCGCCAACACTTTTTGGAGTACCACGAGATGAATCCCTGCGAATGGGCCATGCAGAAACTTGTACTGAACTTAAAAATATCTTTGCTGCTCTTGTTAAACAATCTAAAGCTCCGGAAGCACCTTTGGACGCGTTTAATCTTCCATATGGTGGTGTGGTGGAAGCAGAAGCTAGAAAAGCAGATACCATTTTTGACATCCATGAGGCCAGCCAGCCATTAGTAGACCTTACGCGTGATAACTTGCTCAATACTGGAGTTGTCAAAGAAGCCGGTACTACTTCCGTCAGCTGTGAACCAGGCCAAAGAGTGGTTAACCTTCCATTTGGCGGTACAGTGAGTTCAGATCCTCCAAGAGAACCTGACACTGTTGCCAATGGCCATGAACAACAGAAGCAAGTAGTTAATAATTTGTACGAGGGGACGGTCCTTCCAGCAACTCCAAGAGAAGATACTGTTTCCAACAGTCGGGAACGAAAGAACCCAGTCTTTAGAATTAAGGTCAAACAATCTGCTGCATCTAGCAGGGCAGAGGATGCAGATGCAGCTGTTGAAAAGTCTCAAGGAGGGGCCAGCAGTTCCATGTCCGTAGATGCACCTCAAAGAAATTCAGTGGAGATCGCCATCGTAAGTAATCAAAACCTCGAGGATGTCAACTCATGCCATGATGTTGGGTCCCGGGTGACTGCTAGCATTGGCAGTGCCAAACTTGCTAGTGACGGTAACGAACTTGTGAAGGAACTCCAGTGCACTGCCGAATCAAGCAAAGTTTCTCAAGTATCACCACCTGATGATCGACTATCACCCTATGTCATGAGAAATGCAGATACTCACAAAAGTAAATTTGCAAGCCTGCAATCCCTTTCTGTTGCAAGAAATGATCTTGATAGTGGGTCATTGGCAGTTGATGATCCGCTTTTGCACGGTAAAGAGGAGGATAAGAAGAAGAAAAAGAAAGACAAGGACAAGAAACGGAAGCGAGATGACCACAAAAGTAAACGCGACGATCCAGAGTACTTGGAAAGAAAGCGGCTGAAAAAGGCAAAGAAGCAGAAGGAAAAGGAGATGGCAAAACTGCTCAGTTCGGATGCAAAGGAATCCCTGGTAGATATTGTGAATAAGAGGGAGAAGTCCATGACTGAGTTGCAGACTAATAAAGACGATGCTGAAACCAGTTTGGCAATTTTGGGTGGAGAGGGAAAGGAGGCGTCAGAAGAGTTGAATAGCACTAGAGATGACCCTGGAAATAAGGCAGCTAGCTTGCAATTCAAACTGGGTGAACCCGGCGGATCAAAGCTAGTGATAAAGAGGTCGGATACTGGCGGTGATGCACCAGAAGGTAACTCATCTCATAAACTTAAAATCAGGATAAAGAGTCGAACCAAACCATAATGGATTTATTGTTTTGTCTTCAAATCCCTTGTAATATTCCTGTTTGAGTTTTGCATTGTCCGAGTGTATCGACGATTTATTCAGTTCAAAATGTATTTTCTTTTCTCTCCTGTCTACAATATATCTGATTATGTTTTCTTATGTGTCCATCCTGAACGTACTGTGTATCTGTGAACACTTCAGTTTCTAGAGAGATGTATAGACATTTTACTTGTTATCCTGAACCCAACCTTGTTACTTAGACTATTAGGTCAAAATGCAGTATAATCATTAGCGACGTCCAGCTTAAGTTTCATGAAATTGTAGGCACTGGGCCGATCTGTTGTGCAACTAAATATGGATGAAAGAATATGCGATTGCAAAGATTTTTGGCTAGAGTCTTGCAGTAGATTGTTTACAATATTTCCATATAGCAATCACTAGTTATTGCTAAATATTGTTGGTGGTGTTTTTGTAGACATTTTATGTGATAATTTTTTTTTAGCATAACTAATTAAAAGTTATTAAATATTTTCAGCCACCATAATTTGTTGTTATATGAAGGGTTGCAGACTACTCTCTGTAGATTGCAGCGAAAATTTTTCCGTACAAACTTTAGTTGAGTCACGAAACTCAAAAGTTGCCAGTTTTGACAATGCCTACACAAACTTCAGCTGAGCCAAAAGAAATTTGGGATTTGGATCCCCTGAAACTACCCTAGCCTTCATTTGTTAATGGTTCCTTTTTTCTTTTTTAGCTAGAGATTGGGACCAGCGATCTTGGATCTGCCATTTCTTCTATTCCTTTCGATTATTTTTTTTGTTATTTTTTGGTTTAGATCTCAATATTATTATTATTATTAGTATTATTATTTATTATTATATTTGTTTGATAGAGCATGATAAAATAGAAATGAACTACCGGGTATTTTTTTTTTATGGGGTAAAAGTTACGTCAAGTAACTTGTACTCGATGGATATCTTTGTTTAGGGCATGAGCTTTGCTTCTCGTGATTTTTGCTACTTTATATCCTCACATGGCAAGGTCTGGAAATTTTCAGAAATTTTTATTAATATTTCATCAACTTGGCATTTGGAGGCTGCAAAACGATATACCTTGTAGGGCAGCTGTTTGCACTCGATAACAAAATGCAACCAATGTAGTGTTCTTTTTGGCCTCTTGTCTAAAGACTTCTCTAAAATGAGAAATTTTCAATAAAAAGAGAATGACTAAAAATGAAAACCTTGACTAATTGAATAATAAAGTTACAAATTGCGTGCCCACAATAAATGAAAACTTGTATCAATGAGTTGATTGACATAAACAAAACAGAAAACTACTATCAATAGGAGGCAAAAGCAATGCATAAAACCAGATGTTTGAAAAAATAAAGAAAATAAGACTTGAGTAAAGTCATTTGTTTGATCCCTTCTGTCTTTTCTTCTCCCATTTCATCTCGGCTTCTGGCAAGAACCGTTCGCTCCAATTTTTCAATTCGATTACAAACGGAATCACTCATAAACTGCTTGCAACCGTTATCGATTTTCCTATCGACAGCTGAGTTGATCCTGAAAACTAACTCCTAATGTGAATTGTCCACGTGTCAGTCTTCCCGGCATTATGACCTCCTGTTGCACAGAAACTTTAGCTGTCATAAAATTGCTTCATCATTATTTGAACCCCCGTAAACTGTCACCTCATCAGCATTAATGATGCATTAAACTTAACTTTCTACCTACTAGCCTTTGTCCAAGTGTTCACCGTCTATTGGTCACAACTAATAAAAGTTTTTACACGCCAACAGCAGTGCAAAGCGATATCCCTTTGCCAAATCGTCATCTTATTACAGTATTAGCAGACTGTATTTCGGCAATTTATGACAAAAAAGAGAAAAAAATTAGAAAGTATGAACACTACGATTTATTAATACTACAGCGGTTTGTAAAGCAAAGAAAACCATGAAGAGATACGAATTGATAACCATGTCAGGTTATTCAAGAACTGCAACAAAGTATTTATATATCTTGGATATCTTAAGGTGGGTAAATCAACCTTTATCTTGATATTTCCAAACAAAGGGTGAATTACACTAAACCCCTTGAGATTTACACCTGAGTCTCACAAAGGACCCTAAGGTTTCAATTTCAACAACTAACACCCCAACTTTGCATTTTCGATCTAATTGGACCCAAAATCGATTTTCCGTTACAAGAGCTGTGGATGGCCGTCCACCTTGAGGGGCATTTTGGGTATTCCATTTGGGTATTGAGTATTTCCATATGATATTTGGGATTTAAGCTCCTCCAATGGAGATGGTGGTGATCCATTTTCAGACCATGAATGCCCACAAGAAAACAAGCTCGAGGAGGAACCATCAGATTGCAGAGAAAACTCACTCGCAGGGGAGGCACATGTAAACTTACAATTACTCAATGGGTCATAATCGTCTATGCCAGACAACGTGCCACCATGAACATGATCATGACCATGACCATTGCTATGTGGGTTATGAAGATTGAGTGATGTTGCATGAGGGATCTCACCCAACAACATTTCAAGCTCCTCATCATCCTTCATAATCGCCCCAATGCCCCTTCTCCTTCTTCCTCCTTTCCATCTTTCTTCCTTTGCCATTTTCAGAGCTCTAATCAAGTTCCCCAAACAAGCATCCGCATCATCTTCAGTCGACTTGGGCATCGAATTCTCCGCCACATCGGCCGGTGTCATGTCAACTTCCTTCAACAACGCCCTAATTTTGTCAAACACATGGTGTGCACCAACATCCAAATAATTCCTCGCCAAAAGCTTAAACCCTTCAAAGCAACAGTAGGACAACTCAACATGCTTGTCCATCCTCCCCCTCCAAATCAAAGCGGGATCCAGTTTATACACATGATTCGTCGTGAACACGATAATCATCTCCCCTCCACAAGCCGACCACAGCCCATCAATGAAATTCAATAGCCTAGATAAAGTAACTTTACTGCTAGAATCTTCATCCTCATTTTTTCAGCAAATCGTCCCCTTCCTCCTTTTCATCTTTCTTCCCCTTCTTCTTCTTCTTCTTCTTCTTCTTCTTCTCCTTTGGCCAGTAAGATTAACAACATTTCAGAAAAGTGACTTTGGGTGAAGTGGGTTCATGGAAGAAAAGGGTAGAAGATGGAGAGAGAGAGATAGAGAGACCACCAAATATTGGTTACCCAAAATGCCCCTCAAGGTGGACGGCCATCCACAGCTCTTGTAATGAAAAATCGATTTTGGGTCCAATTGGATAGAAAATGCAAAGTTGGTGTGTTAGTTTTTGAAATTGAAACCTTAGGGTCCTTTGTGAGACGCGGGTGTAAATCTCAGGGGGTTTAGTGTAATTCACCCCCAAACAAATGCAATTGCTGACCATGCACTTATCTTTTGTCACCTATGTACGTTAAGCCTTTAGCGGCTATATCTAAATGATGAGCTCAGATATGGCATGTGCATATTGCATTCTTGCTCAAAGCCTACGGAAATAAACAGCTGTTTGGAAGCCAGAGCTTTGTTCATCATCAATAGTTCTCATTCTTTCCACTTCTGACTGTATACGGCCATTCTAGCATCAAAGTTTTGTTGAAAAGAAGAAAAGATATGCAGCAGCAGGTTTACTATATCAGGGTAAGTAGCTAGGTTTTCTTGTGGTTGGTTTGGTTAGATATGATGAGATCTTTAACCAGATTCTCTCCCTCACAGTAGACGCAAGAGTCTACGTACATGGATGAACGCATCTATCTTGGTAGCTGATCAATCGTCCCTGCCCGTCTACCTAAGCATGCAAACAGTCCATTTTCTGTTTCTCCCCCTAGTGTTCGCTTTTTGCTCTTGTACTGTTACTGCCGTCCTTTACAATTTAGACCATATATACTCCTTAAGAGGGTGTGTTTTTAAAATAGTAACACGTGGTTGTGGTAAGATCCACTAAGACCTAATTAATCACTCAGTTTCCTCCATTTTTCCATTTCCACCTTGCAATTTCTTTTATCTACACCTGCAAAAAACCCACTGGATTAGCCAAAATTCCAGAAACGATAAGAGTCGATAACCTCCTAGGTTATTGTACTATGAGCGATGGTGCTGTTAATTATTATCGATGGAGAGGAACAACACCGATGTAGTACCGACGAACCCTACGGGTATCATCAGTTGAACTCAGTACCACCAACACAGAGGAAAAGGACTTGGTGAAAAATTAAAGCAGAACAAAGAGCATCTTGGGAAAAATCATAAGATGCTGCGATTTGCGCTAGCGTGTGCCGTGCAGCGAATTAGTGAGAAATGGTTTAATTAAAAAACGCTGTTGGCCATCTACATGGCCCGGTGGACGGCTAGAGATGCGCGTAGGATTGTGACTGAATTCGAGAGCAATTCAACGATTTGAGTCCCTTCATCTTAAGATTGAGTGTGAATAAACTTGTTGTTGGGGTATTTATGTCTAGTAAACTGTATAGGAAAATTATATGATACCGTTGATAAGGATTAGGTATACCAAGTAATTTTGCGTATATGAATCGAGACATATATGTAAGGACCTCCGAGATGATCACAACCACATAACATGGATAAAGCCCCCAAGCTTTACCTATTCCCTTTTGAGGTGAGAGATACAACATCAAGAGGTAATGTAGGACAGCGAACAGATCCATGGAGGCAAATATCAACAACAAAAAAAAAAGATCAAGGTACAATTAAATGGCCCCTTTCATCTTTTTTTTTTTTTTCCAGAAAGGATACTTCATTAATTAAAACACAAATGTAAAACCTAAAAGATCACAAACAAATGTTTAGCCCTAACAACAGAGTACCAAAAGTACAACCAAAAGAGCACAAGCTGAAGCTTGACTCCTTAAACTGGCCAACATGACCTTTATGAAAAACGGAAATGGTAAGTATTATCATTGTTGGATTTATAAAATCCAGATTAAATGGTAACAAGGTGAAAGAGATGCAATGAGGCATCAATTTCGAGCGCCGCATAAAGTGACAGTTTAGAATAAATTGCATGCTAGGGTATTTGGTACCAAGATCTTGTTATTTGTTTATATTTTATCTGACACATTTGATATGAAACTCATAGCGCAGAGTATAAAACTTGCTCCAAGAACGGGAGTTTAACAGCATGATAAAGGGGTAAATGCACTTTGACCCCCTGTACTATAGGGCGGTTGCAAAATGGCCCCCTTTTCTAAAAAAAGTTGAATTAAACCTCCCTATACTGGTTAAAACTAGACAAAAATGAACGGCCGTTACTGAGCTTGTCAAAATATCAAAACTACCCTTCTTTTAAACACAGTCGTTCTCAAACAATTTAGGGTGGGTGAAGGAAGACTCGAGAGAATAGCAAGGAGCAGCGGCGGCGGGGCAAAGGGCGGCGTGGAGGGGGAGTGAGAAGAGGAAGGAAGAAAAGGGGTCACTGTCGTCGATGGGGGGAGGGGGCAGCCGGCGGAGCGCGGGGCTGTTACGGCTGCGTGGAGCGGGGGGAGAAAAGAGGAAGGAAGAGAGGGGGGAGTCGGCATCGCCAATGGGATTGCGTGGGCTACGGGGACGCGGGGCTGTTGCGGCATCGACGGGCGGGGGGAGAGAGTAGGAAGAAAGAGAGAAGGGCGGCGTTACCGATGGTGGGAGAGGGCTGCCGGCGGATAGGGGCTGTTGCAGCAGCGGGGATGAGGGAGAGAAGAGGCAGGAAGAGAGGGGCTGGGGAGAGAGAGGAGGAGGGGTCGGTGTCACCAACGGGGGGAGAGGGGCTATCGGTGTCACCAACGGGTTGGCTGCACAAAGGGGTTGGCGGCACTGGAGTGGAAGTGATTAGGGTTTCTGTAGGGGAAATTAGGGTTGGGGAAATGTACAGTCGGATGGGCATGGAGCAGGTCGGGGCAGGCTCTGTATGTGACTGCGCAGGTAAAGGCAGGCGCCGGTCGGGGCGGTCATGGGTCGGTTATGCCCACACTGGATTTTTGAAATTAAATTTCAAAAATTTAGAAATTCAAATTTTTTTTGGCTCTAGAGTTGGCCTTTAAAAGGAAGGTTTGCAGATGAATTGAAATGAAAATGGTCACTTTTTGCAAATTTTCTAGGGTTGGCAAGTGAACTGAAATGAAAATGGTGGATTTTTGGGTGATTTTTGACTAGTGTTTAATATTTTATTAGGCCAAAAGGGTAGTTTTGTCCTAAAAATTTAGGTTTTAGACACCAAACATTTTCCCCCCTAAAAGTGTGTTAATTTGGATAAAAACCGTTCATTTTATCCAATTTTAATAAATATAAAGAGATTTAATTCAATTTTTTTTTAAAAGAGGGGTTATTTTGCAACCGCCGTACAGGGTCAAAGTGCATTTGCCCCCACGGTAAACAGTAGTATGGCTACACTTTCTTAGAAATCGTTCTTTGACTGATATTCCGTACATAAACCAAACCTTCAAATCTGAAGTGTACTGGCCAAGTCTAGATGCGCCACGCTTCTTGATTACGACCATCTTTCTCAGAGCAGCAGCAAAGTCTAGCTTTTTTGGGTCTCATAACCTACCACAAGTTTACTGTTTCTCTCTCTCTCTCTCTCTCTCTCTCTTACACACACACACAGAGCCACAAGTTTGTACACCAACTCTCTGGATAGGGCGCCTGTCCATGTAGGTAGTCGCGCTGTATCTAATGAAGGAGCTGCTCATTCCCTTTTCCCTGATTTATCACTTCACCGTACGTTAAAAATCGTCCTTTTGGGTGCCTGATATCTTTTGCAGTAGCTTTGAGTCGTTCACACTTGTGTGTTTCTTTTGTCTTTGGGTTTAGCCTTTTGTGGCTTTATTATTATTATTCTTCCCTTTCTTTCTTTCTCCTTATGAGCGTGTTCACAGCATTTTCTTTCCAAGTAAAGTGTAGAGCCTGCAAGGAAGGATGTGCCGGAATTTTAGACGTGCAAGTGCAAAAGGAAAAAGTTACCCCAACTTCAGGTCAGTTTCTCTAAATATATTGGTATATTCCTGTGCTGCAGAATAAAGTCATTGACAGTCATTTTTACTCTCGTCATAAACGCGCCTTTATGTACATAGTAAGTAGCATGAGTTGAACCTCTACGAGTACGTGTGTGTTTGTGTTTGTGTCTGTGTGATGAATGACACGTACTAGATTATAAGGTAAATTTTGAAAATCACATGCTTGGGAGAAAGACATGTTTGATAAATGAGCGTTTTCATCAATAGTCTATGGGTTTACATGAAAATAAATGAGCCTCATTTGTCCATGATTACAGTCATAACATGTGGAATAATGTTGAACGCTAAATCATCATCGAGCAAGCGAGGAATAAACACTCTTACCCAAAATAAAAGGAGTACTCATAACTCTTTAACTTTCACAATCACCCATAAAGAACCAGATGTATCCCTTCCGAAAAGTATAATAGCTCTAAACTAGCAATATCCATCATTTTTAAGTACGCAAGCTCTATTGTTACGGCTGTCTCGTTGAAAAAACACCCTACTCCCGTTCCTAACTCGGGTAAGCCATACCAAGTGTCGCCCACAACAACAAACTCCAACGTTCAACTATGCCAAAAAATGCTTCTAGACCATTTAAACTAAGGCAAAAGTTAATCAAAACCCAACACTGATTGCCTAACTCGTCGGGTCACACTGACTACCTTATTGGACAGACGACCAGGAACACCGCTATTGACCTAACCCTATACACGGATGCCAAGATTTGCACATCCTTTTTGTGATCGGATGATTAGATTTGCACGTACCACTCCATGATTAGAATTTTGGATCTCCATAGATATTATTCGAAAGCAAATCATCATGACAGATCAAAACTTCCGCAATGCCAGAACCAAAAGCATTACATACGGCCGCAAAATAAACCAGAGTACAGTGTATATAAAATGAACCTGCGAGAACCGTGTGAATCAAGTAGTGTAGTGACCACCAAATGTTCCACCGGCACTCAAATTGATTATTTACACAGATCTGCTTCGATTGCCATGGGGATTGACATAATCGAAACTCATGAGAAAAGACAAAAAAAGCCAAGAGAAGGCAATCATGTCACTGGGTCTTAAGACAACAAAAGCCAAGAGAAGGCAATCATGTCACTGGGTCTAAAGACAACAAAAGCCAAGAGAAGGCAATCGTGTCGCTGGGAAGACATAACTAAGCGACAAAAAACAGCTCCCCAGGAAGGACAAAACCCTATGAATACGAAGAAAAAACGAATCAGAGAGGAAGAGGGAGGAATTAGGAGGTGGAGGGAGGAGAGGAGGTGAAGGGAAGAGAAAGATTTTCAATCTTAAAATAGCTAATTGAAGTGAAAATCTTAAAATAGCTAATTGAAGTGAAAATCATTAGTTTAATCACCCATTCGATTTCCTTTTCCAATATTTCCTGGTTAAGATTTTCTGGGTTGAGTTGCACAGCCAAAGGCAAGGTACATAATTTTCAAGAAAGTCGATAATTTAACTCTTAAATTGAACTAATCAATTCAATAGTATCTCACTTGAATAATTCAGTTTTGAAGCAAGAATATAATCTCCTAATGGTGAAAGCCTTCAAACTAGGTTCGTTATTAACTACATTGGTCTTGTTTCCTCTAGCCCCAAAAAATCGTTGCTTTTAGCTCAAAAAAAATTAAAAAATAAGGAAAAAAAACTATTTGGTGTAATGATGGTTAGTAGGGCAGGAAATGTTTGCAGGTCTTGTACGTAGACCGGGTCCGTGGCCGGGCCTTCAGTAGAGGAGTGCATGTGAAAACCAAATCCGGGGCTGTCGAGAAATCAAATTTAAAACTCACCCTTTTGTGTACTTACTGCTTTACTGATGTGTTGAAACGTAAAAACAGGCTGATAAACATTATCACCGTGAGCTTTTTAGCGACACTTATGAAGACCTGTAATAAGAAATGTTAGTGGTGTTCGATGCAGAAGGCACCCAACTGTTTAGCCGCTATTTGACCTTTGGATAGAGTTTATTATTTGGAGGCGGTTAGTTTCAAATAGTTTGAGCCAGAAGGTCTCACAATCGTATCTCATTTTCTCACGGCATGAAACCACCCATCTCTTCTCTGAGTCATCAGACGACCATGCACGTCCGAAAATCTCACTTGAGTTTTCCTGCTCTTTTCTTGTGCTCCGGACATACTCTTCAAATTCTCATCCTGAGCGCTCTTTGCAAGGCTTCTTTTCAAGGAGATTAATTATGATATCTTTGACCACATAGCCACGCTTGCGACACTTGACGCAAAGATCAGATATCGTATCTCTCTGTCATTTTCTTTTCTCATCGTACCCCCATGAGCTTTTACCCTCATTAGGAATTTTCGGGAATGCCTTGCAAAGCTTGCCAATCCCATCATCGAATCTTCGTGGCTTTCTTTTTTTCCGGAAAGTTGGTTGTTCTATAAACACGATAAACTAGGCCAGCCCAATAAAATGCCTTACCGAAAACACTACTCAAAGGACCACAACCAGACAAAGAACCAAAAGAGCAACCATGCTGAAGACTAATTGGACCTTCTAGAAAGCACCGGTGCACCAAAACGGCGAAGCACCAGCATCGGGTGCAGGTGAAATGAGACACGGGTGCTTGGGGGGTATTTTTGATTTATTCTTCTAATTTTCTCGGGTGCGCCTCGGTTGTAGATAGGGTGCAGATTGGATGCATACCGAGGACTTATGGGGTACAATTTTCAAAAGAACTTTCAAATGTAAAAATAAAGCATAAATTTCAGGGGTCAAATAATAAATAATGCTTCATTAGTTCCAAATCATTTGGTCATGTTTGACTTGTATGTTTATTTAGGATATAAATCATATTTTATAAGTCTCCTATTCTACCTCAAGAGAGAGGGACAGAAAGAAAGTGGGTCAGGAGAGAAAAAATGAGTTGGTGGAGAATTAAATGTAGAGAGATAAATATAACTAAAAAGGTATAACTAGGGTAAACATGACAAAATACTTATAGAGTCTTTCTTAATTTAGAAATTAATCAATTTTTTTGGAGACAGTTAAAAAAGAAAATATGATCAGTTCTTTTTCGGATAGATGGAGCAAAGCTTACAAATAAAATCTAATCACCTGCAGACCTGTGAAGCTGAGGGAGGGGTGGGGGGGGGGGGGAAGGGAGAGAGCAACGATTGCAAAGTAGTCACGAGCATAACCATATATCGACAATTCTGGCGACCACGGCAACTACAGTGGTGACTAGGTATAGAGACGTTGGTAGCAAATCAACACATCAAGAGTGCAAGGGAAGGATACCGAAGAAAATAAGAACCAAGCAGGAATCGAGATAAATAAGAATGAAGATACCTCATCACGTGCGTCATGAAGAAAACACTCAAGGATAGAGATGTCAAATGGGCCGGGCGGCCCGCGGGCTGGCCCGGCCTGGCCCCAAAAAAGCCCGGGCTGGCCCGGCCCTGTAATGAACAGTGCAGGCCCACAGATAAAGGGCCTTGGACCTGGGCTTAGACCAGGCCAAGGTTTCACTAAAAATGGCCCGGCCCCGGCCCGACCCTAAAAAAGCCCGAAATTGGGCCCTTTTCTGGCCCTAATTTGCCCCCTGTTTGGGCCAAACTGTTTGGCTTTTCATTTCTCTTCTCTGTTTCTTGTTTTCTTTTTGGACATCTTGGTTCTTCTTTTTCCTTTTTTTTTCCTTCATTATCTTCCACCCAAGACATCCATTATCCACATATCCCATATTTTAACATTTAACTAGCTTAGTCATTGTAACAAGGAAGAGGTGGCAAGACAATAAAACATGGTTTTTAAATTATTTTTTTATAAAATTACACAAATGTCCCTAAACTTTACATATTTATAAAAACACCCCAAACTTTGAGAGTCATGGTGATATTATTGAGAAACGTCTCTATAAGAATATTTTTGCTTCGCACTTCGGATAATTAGTAATCATTTTTCTGTAGACTTTCAGACAAAGAAACGTAATCTTGAGACATATTTTGAGATCAAGATTTTACATACATTCTTTTAATAATTGTTTTAGCATTATAATCGTTTTGCATACGTTCTTTTAAGAATTGTTTGAGTTACAAAATAAAAATTACTAGACATATTTAAAAGGAAATACCCATGTAGTAACCAATTCTTTTTTTCCAATTCAAGATAAATTCACGAGGAAGTGGTATCTCTAATAAAACAACATTATGAGTAAAGATGGATAATTATAGCCAATAAAAGAAAGAAAATTACACAAAAATTTTGGGCCCGGGCCCGGCCCAAGCCCGGCCCTAAATGTTGGGCCTAGGGGCTTGGCTTGGACTGGGCCTAGATATCCCCAAAATCTGGCCCGACCCGTTTGGCAGCCCCTTGGCCCGGCCCCGGTCTGTTTTGCTGGAGGCCCGATGGGCTTAGGCTGGGCCGGCCCAAGCCCGGCCCATTTGACACCTCTACTCAAGGATTTCTATTCACGTGGGTTATCTACAGTTTTGGCCTCTTTTTGCCGTGGCTTATCTAAAGCTAGCCTCCTTTTGACAACTTATTTTCTTACAATTTACACAACCCAACAGTTCACAATTTTAGACATGAAACCATGGGAAGCCCACGTAAATTTAATATCTGAAGTGGAATTATAAAATTTAATATTTCCAAACTAATTAATAACTCTCACTATTTCAGTTAAGAATGCTATTTTTGTTAGTATACAAAATTATTTATTTTTACATTATTCACCGTATTCCCATCGTACCTATATCCTATTTTTTCAAAAAATAGTGTATCTCTGTATCCGCACCCTTGTTGTATCCATGTTTCCACCCGCATCCATGCTTCTTAGGCCTCCATATAAAAAGTATTATACAGCCCATGTTAGATTGTAAATTTTCTACGCATTCACAGGACAGTTGCCGGAAAATCAGCACCAGTAGCACAATCGACAAATTGATATAGTGTCAAAGCCATATATCCATATCTGTCTCCACGGTCCAATATCCCTAATTTCAACCATCAATGACTTTTGTCTTGTCAGATTACCACCATTGAAATGTCCTACGTCTCAACTTCTTCAAACCCATCAAATTTTGTAGCTTGCTAGGGAAACAAAGCTGATCCAATCTCAATACTAAATGCATGGCTTGATCAAGAGCTAGAATGCTGATACACAATTATCAAAAGTTTTCAATTTGCATACAAGAAACTTACCAACGCCTAACCAACTAGAGGAACACGAAAAATAGAAGAAATAACAAAAGTAGAATGAATATACTAGAGTTTACAAAGCACTGTATAACAAACAAAATGTCGGCTAGAGTAGTAACCTAGATGCTAGGAGGGACTAAGGAACACGAGACCTCTTCGATGACAAGTGCCTCTATGCTTTTTATCCAAAGCAACCACGTAGCATTATCGTGCGACTGTCTGTTCCTTTCATTTATTCTATGCCATGCTCAGTAGATAACTTCATTGTAAGGTGGTATGTGGATACCACTACTTTTAACTTGTTCAAGGCAGAACGTCCGAATTTGGCACTGCATGCCGATGGGATGCGAACCCTGATAAGATCCAACATTTAATTAACCTATGCAGGGGATGTCTTTACAGTGATATCTTTTAATTCCTTTTCCTTTTCTGTCTACGGGTTGATTGGAAAATCCATGCACTGGTGCATCTTTCCCGCGGAGTCGGTTAGTTGGGATGGTCATCTGCTTAACGGTAGCGTGGAAGAGAACATTCGCTAGACTGCCATTGTCATATTCTCTTTATGTCAAAATTATTCACTAGAAGTGTAATGACTAGGGGATCATCATGGGAAAATTTGACGTCCCTTATGTCATCATTTCAAAAGGAAATGGTCGGTAGAGATTTCAATTTCTCATTTGGAGAATGATATGGGATGCATATCATTCTGGCATATGCCTTGCAAGCTTATCGCATAGACCACTTGCTTGAGGGATTCACAGTTGCCAGTAGTGTGGTCGTGATCATTGTGGAAGTAGCACCAAAGATTCTTATCTCTTTTATTTGGGGTTTTTTTCATCTTGTCTAGCTATTCACGAGTTTCTTTATCCCTAATTTCATGTAGGATTTATAATGGGCGGGCATCAGCAACGTCAAAATCTTCATGTCGAACTGTTCCTTTGGGTGTCGTTCATCATACTATTCCCTCCATTTGAGCTCGTATCATTTGCTCTTGATTCTTATCCTTTGCGCGTCCGTGATGAGTCTTCAAGTATTCTTCCTCATGGATGTACTTCACTCTTATTCATAGAATAGGTGAATCTTAATGTAGAGCGGACACCTCGTAAAAGGGCCATATACTTTACTGACTCATCCAAATTGTCCACATCTAGCGTCACTGCCTTGAAGCGACTGAGATAATGGGACAATGACTTGTTCTTTCTTGCACGATGTTGAGAAGGCTTTCTGAGTTGTTCAGTTTGGATTGGCTACTGACAAAGTGCTTGTGGAAGATGTTGGATAACTGGGAGAATGAGCGGATGGGTAGAGACTTGAATCAAGTGTGCACGGCCTTCCTTTGTGTGGTTCGGAAGGCTCGGCACATTACAGTGTCTGATGTGTGGAGTAGCATCATGTTTTTCTAAAACTAGTAGACATGTTCTCCTGGACCATCGTTGTCATTATATAAATCGCACTATGGCATATTGTAATTGAGTGGAAACTTTGCTTCTTCAATAACTCTAGATAAAGGGTATCCAGGAACTGACCTTGGAGGGGATTGTCCTTGGGGACAATCAGCTTTGGGATGGGAACGCCTTTGGGGGTGGCACGCTTGAAAAGGGGAGGAATGCAACCTGTCTTTGTCTGACAAGTCCTTTTGCCATAACTTGACTGTGAGTAAAGAAGAAGGTGTAGGTCGCTTGCACTGTGAGGAAGGACGAAGGTGTAGGTCGTTGCACTGTGAGGAAGGTTTATAGACGCTGAAGTCACAATGTTCTAAAGTTCTCTGAATGGTGCTTAAATCATCTTTTAACTTGTGGATCTCCTTGGTCAGATCTACATAAGGAGTTTTGAACAACTTGTGGTTGATGCGATGGAGCAAGTCGTTCTGCAGGGTAGGGGTTGGCAAATGATTGTGACGATATCATCATTCTAATTCATGAGTGCTTGACGTCACATTGATGTGACATTTTTTTGTTAAAGCGGTGGGTGGGTTTCATGTGCTGACTGCGCAAGTGTTCAATCCGAGTCTCACGTCATCCGCTTGGTATGAGAGTTGCTAGAGGACAAATGGTTGGCCAGTATGAAGCACTATTGTGGCACTTAGGGTGAAGCACCGGCACCGGGTACACGTCGGGTGAAGGTGAGCCTCGGGTGCGGCGTGGGTGCGTGTCCAACATTTTTTTTATTTTTAATTTCTTAAATAACGTGTGCGGCTTGGGTGCGTATTGACTCTGTGAAACGCAGATCTATGACCACCAGCGACCACCGAAACTCCAGTGACCACCGACAAGCAATCTGAGATGAGAGAGGAGACTGGAGAGAAGAAGTAGAAGCCGCAGAAGACGAAGGAAAAGAAAGAAGAGAAGGGGACTTACTGGCGACCCAGTGTGGCGTGCGCCATGCACTTGCTTCTAGAGAAGAAGAAGAAAAACAGAGAAGAAGAAGGAGTCAATCTGTCGATGTTCTCTATGTTGGCTGACTTTGACTTTTTGACAGCTAGCATCCACAAGTTTTGTTATATTATTTAAGGACTCAATTGTTAAGTTATTATATAAACCAATCCAAGTACTTCAAAGAAATAAAAGTGATACCACATAAAAGCTTTATTATGTTCAGCTATACAATTTTAATATTTATAAAACAACCCATTAAATTTAACAAATTCTTACTAATTTGGTTGAAAGCATTAAAATTTTCAGTTAAAAACTCACTACTTTGGTTGGAATATTATTATCTTTTTACATATATCAAACACATATATTATGATTACTAAGATTTAAATTATTTAGAAATTCAATACTAAGTGTACATAAGAAAATATTTATAAAAAAATTGTCGTATCCCCACCTCAACCGTATCTTTAAATTTTCAAAAATGTCGTATCTACATATTCACACCCACACGGTGTCCATGCTTCATATGTTGGCCATGTCTCCTGCTGTGGTCTCACGAATGGCGCCAATCTGTTACTGCTAAAAGTTTATCGGGAACTACAGCCTGGAATGATAACTTACAAGACAGAAAAAGAGTGATTGCTAGTGGGAGTTCTGACAGGGGAACTCTCTGATGCTTAAGTTAGAGTGTAGCTATAGAGTAGAACTCTGAGAAAGCAACGAAAACATGAGTATGTGTATGAATAGTTATCCGTGTACCTGGAAGAGTCCCCTTTATATAGGCATGGGTGTTAGAACCCTTGTAGAGTCCCTTCAGAACCCTGATTTATCCAATAAAATAATTTCTAATTCGTAATTAAGCAAATCTGACAGAATGTCGTAGGTAACACGTGTCATCCGCTTATTGGGAGTGTAATTTTAGCTATAACAATGGTGCATCACAATCTAACAAGACAACACACATACATGAATAAACAAATTATAAAGCACATATCTAAATCAGAATCACACTTGGAAGGTAAGTTCAAATTGTTGTCCATAAGTATCCTTATAACCACTGTTTGGATACTGAATGTACAGCTTGCCAACATTGCCAAGCATCCTTGTAACAACTTGTCGGGTTCGCCTCACCGGTCTACCATACATGTAGGTTATGTAAAAGGGAAAAGCTAAAGACATGAAGAACATCACTTTGGGCATGTTAACTGATGAATATTCATAATTAGACGAAGAAACTCACTTATTGCAACATAACATATGGGGTTGATTGCTATTTAATATATATGGCACGTTAGGATGATTACCCTCTAAAAGAAATTTAATAGCAAATCTTCCCCCACATATGGCGAGGATAACACCCGTTATCCAGCCCCAACGAGAGCATTTTATAACTTTAGTATATGCCACATATGGTAGTTCACTTAAGTACAAGGGTAAATTCTACAACTTAAAACTTTCGGGGATTTTTTTGTGCAAACTTTGATACAGGCATATATTCACAAACAGGTCAAGCGCTCTCTCGCTCTCTCTCTCTCTTGCGTCTTCAGAGCTCCGTTTATCACACAAACTCTCTTAATGTCTCCCAATATCACGCATTCTCTCTCAATATCTCAAACTCTTACACATTAACACCCATTTTCAATTTAAAGCAATGTGATGTCTTACAATCACAGCTTTAGTTCAGTTTCCTCAAGTTGTTGATCAATCGCGTTTTTCTATAACTATCAACTATTATCACCTTGTGAAGATGTCATAGATGGTTGGCGATCCGGGAAGGAGATTTTTTTAAGTATGCTGAGTACAAGGTACAATCAAAATTATTCTGCAAAATTTGAAACAGAATTGCTTATAGAACAAAAAAACTGGGCAAAAAAAGTTGATGGGTTGCTTGATACAGTTTTATATTATTGATTTTTGCTTTTATTTATTTTCCTATTTTTCCTCTCCTCTTTTCTTTCATTTTTCAATAATTCAGAGCTCCTTCAGAGCTTCTATATTTAACCACCAGAAGCACGCACCACGACCAACACATGTCCTTTACCATTGTCCAACTACCGCTATCGCAGTAGTTGATAGGTTTGGGATTTACTTACACAAAATCGATCATCTAGGGCTAATCGATGGTTGTTGTAGGGACAATGGTGATTGGGATTTAGAGGAATGGTGGTGCCGTGGTGGTGATAGATGTTAGAGGGTTTGGTGTTTGGCGGTGTTGGTCTCAATGTTCGTGCATGTTGGTCATTGGTGGTGGCAGATAGGCAATCGGTGGAGCGATAACGAAGCCAAGCCGCCGCCTTGCGGGCGGTACAACCGATCATACTGCAACCATGGACACCATTCTACCTATTAGTATATAAGTTGATTGGGTAGCCTTACTTGCTACTTAGGGGCTCTAACCCCTATCATGGCTGAGAAAAAGAATAACTGTAGGATGGGCGTACCAATTTTCTTGTTAGCGGTGTTGGCAAGTTTGGCTGTCTTGATCATTGGTGGTGGCAGATCGGCTATCAGTGAATGTGGTGGTTGACAGTGTTTGTTATTTGATGTTCGAGACTGTTGATCATTAGTGGTGGCGGCGGCGCTCAGTAGGTATGGTGGTTGGCAATGTTAGTGGTTTGGTGTTCTTAGATGATAGGTGTTGGTGATGATGGTCGAAGGGAAGAAGAGACATAAAATACTTTCAAAAAAGTTAAAATGCGGATTTGAAAGGGAAAAAAAACCTGAAAACTCCAAATTGGAGTCCCATTTTGAAAACTGGTTTATAATACTGAAAGGAAAAAAAAATAATAAAACTGTTTGTCAAACGTTCATATTTTTTGCAATTTCTAAAATTGAACAAAAAACTAAAAACAAAAACTATTTCAATCGGTAACATGTTTTGGAAAGTAAATTTGCAAAAACCATAATACTCTGTCTTTTCGAAAATGCCCTACAAACTTTGTTCGATAAATTTGCAAATAGCGGATTAATTGAAATTCTTTAACTAAAGTCTAACTCTGCTATCTGGCTGCCATATGTGGGGGAATGAGCAACCATTACCAAAGCATAAAAATGACTTTATAAACTACGAGGTAATTAACTTACGTCTTACGGGTGGTTAGAGCTACCATATCTCCTTGACCAATCCCCTAAGGTTAAAGCTACCATATCTCCTTGACCAATTCCCTTTGACACTACTAATAATGGGTGGGGAGTTGTGTGGGTCTCTCTCTCTCTCTCTAATTTTCAAGTCAAACTTGACTTTTTGATAGATTTTTTAGTGTCTTCCTAATTATCTGGTAGCACCGATTAGGAATCAATTAATTTCTTAACAACAGCCTCCATTCATAATTATTGAACTGAATGGTTCTCTTTTCTTCTTTTACTATCCCTCTGCTCTATAAAGGCCTTGCCTTACCAGGTTTCTGTATCAAGCATAATTGTTTCACTGAGGATTCTGTGTGTCAGTTCGAAGCTTGTTAAGAAGCACAACTTGACACAAAGAACAAAGCTCTAAGGTCGTCTTCTTTTTCTTCTTCGTCTCTCATCATTTTATTTTTAATATATAGATTATTGTGATTCTTGTGTATGAGCGTAAAGGGATAATTTGACCTGATTTTTGGCTTGTCAGCGCTTTATGAAACATAAGGTGGAAGCAAAGGTATCGAGATGGTTCAGTGTCTCAATCATTTGGATGTGGGAAGCATGAGGTATGAATTAAGACCAGGAGAATTTGGAGCAAACAGGTTTCATCAGGGAATCCATTATGGTTTTCTTAGATGGCATGCCAATTTATATCCAAAATCCGTTCTTTCATCCCCTTCCCCAGCACTTTTCAACCAAAACTGCATCACTTAACCCCACCAGAAAAACAACATTCACCACTTTATTGCAACAGGCATACGGACAATGGCATTCACATGTATACATAGAGGCATACATAGAGGAACAAATGGAGGTTACGGCTTTCATATTCTCGATTTGGCCTAGGCTGTATATCTTTAATTGAAGGCAAAGATTTTCTGAGAATTACATATTCCCTAGGTTGAGGATAACTATAAATTTCAGGTAAAGCAGAAGTGCGAAATCTCCTCAAGCATAGCTCATTACAATGTTTGGCATAATATCTCATTCAATGTTCATCAGTAAGAATTCCCACGGCTTGGTCCAGTGCACTCAGTACGAGCTTCTTGACGTTCATTTTATGAGGGAGGTAAGTCGTTCTACTTACGTATTCAAGTTTGACGTTCTTATTGTTTCTTTTCTCAAACGATCTATCATTTGTTAGATCACATCTTCCTCTACCGCTGCTGGCGTGAATAAGTTGGTCTGGGAGCATCGTATAGCTCTGGTACCAAACAACACGGATGGGTACGAGGTACGGAATTTTCAAATGTAAGATTTGAAACAAACAAACGTAGGACTGGATAAAGGGAGTAATCAAAAAGGATATGATTAATATCAAATATAAGGTAGAAAATACCACATCGATATAACTTCTTCCTGTACCTACAAAATGCAAGTCTTTCACTTTAAACTCCATATATAGAGAAGCCTTCCGTTTGGACCAAACTTGTCAGATGAGTCTTTAACTTCCACATGAAGATGCTTGCAGTACATCAGCTCCATCAAAAATCTCTTGCTAATAGGATGCTTATTAATCTGATGATACATCGTCGCTTTGGTTATAGCATTCAATAGGTTCCACTACCTAGTCCGCTCAACAAGTGAAAATTAGATGGCACAGGCAAAAGTGCTTCCTTTACCTTCGCGGTATAACCACTTTGGAGTTCCATGGACTTGGCCAAGAAAGAAATGCTGTTCTTGGATGTGTTTATGAAGAATATTAATATCTGAGCCATCATCCGAAAACATAAGTTCCCCTCTCAAGAGAACTTTGTGATCGGTACCTTGGCTACCAAATCCCCTGTTTGAGTTGGCGGAATCTTTTCCAGGAAAAGTCTAGATATAAGTATGGTAGCGTTTGAAATCACTTAAATTTTCAGTTTTTTCTCCAATCTTGTAAACTGGAGGAAAAAAAACGCGTTTGACACACAATTTTCGTTTTTTTTTCCTTCAATTTTTGAAAATCTGTTTTTAGAACAAGACTATTTTTGAAAACTCTGATTTTCGAGTTTTGAGCTTTGATTTTTGTTTTGAGACCTGCCGCCACACCCCCCCCCCCCCCAACCCGCCGCCGCCGCCACCACCACCGCACGCCCCTTGCCCCCACCGCCGCCACTACCAAAGTGGAAACTCAAAATACCATCACCACCACTAAAGAAAAAACTCAAAATAAAAACTAGGTAATCAAATACCTATTTATTTTTGTAAAAAATAAAAACTAAATTGATTAAAAAAAATCATGTTAACTGAAAACTAAAACTGTAGGTAATTTCAAACAGACTCTATATTGGTATACCCATTGTAGAGCTCCAATCGAGACATGCAATGAGCTTGATTAGTTTCTTCATCCTCGACAGTAAACACTGATGCATCCATTTTAAACTTTGAGCTTCCTTCACTTGTAACAAATTCTTAGCTTGAGGTTTGAACGCTTGAACATTGACCTTGGTAGATAATATACTAATATGTCAGTTTCCTATTCTTTGTGATCCTAAGTCTAGAATAAGTTATTACTCTCTTAGTTCGTGTAAGACTCTCTTTTCTCTTTCTTGTATGATAGTCATGCTTGATAAAGACTCCATTGTACTTAGTTTTATAAGTTCTTTCCTTTTACCTTTTCTATCATGATATCAGAGCGGTACAACCTGCTCTTTTGAGAGGCTTTTAAGCATTTCTGCAAATTGTACGAATGACTTTTTGTCGGTTCGCACGGCCAACTCATGTTTTCTGGTTTCTTTTCATGTTCTTCTTTTCTTCTTGAGTCAGAATCTTGATCTCTCATTTCTGGACTTTCTTTCTTGTGACTTTCGATTCCGTTACAACCATAATGATTTTTCAATACCATAGCTTTCCTTTTGACCTTTGTCAGTTATTTTTTTCCTTTCTTTTCTCTACAAATTTTTGTATTCGTATGCTATTAAAATTCTGCTTTTATTGGAGGCTATATTATAAAATTTCCGACTCATCATCAAATACCATGCCGCCAAAATCCCTTACATTCACCTCCACGCACCACCATAAGATTCTACCTTCAAGACTGCGCGCCCCACACACTCAGTTCGTGCCCTAGATGCAACCATTTTTTTGTTAACCAACAGTCTTCTGACTAGTTTAATTAACCCAGATTTCAGCTATCTAAACGGTTTAGTCAATGTTTTACTCTCAGACCCGCTCCCACCTTTTCTCATCATTCTGAGGCAAATTGCGCTATTGGTCTGCTTAGATTCTCTTTTTATCTTTTGTTTTCGGCCTCTGGTAATGTTATTTTGTTATTCTTGCTTTTTCAATTCATTGTTGCAACATATCATGCCTTGTCTTTAGTCGTTGGACCTCGTTCTAAGACCTCTGTGGTCGTCAGACTTCACTCCAAGTTTCCTGCCCTGTTCTTAGTTGCTGGACCTTGCCCCGAGACCTTTATGGTCGTCAGACTTTGCCCTAGGATTCCTACCTTGTTCTTTATCGCTGGACCATGCCCTCGAGACCTCTATGGTCTCGGGCTTCACCCAGGACATGGCTTTGTCTTTAATCGCTGAAGTTTGCCCCGGGACTCATGCCATGTTGTTAGTTGTCGAACCTTACCCTGAGACTTCTATGGTAGTCGGACTTCAGCCAGAAACTCCTTCCTCGTTCTTAGTTGCCACACCTTGCGTCGAGACCTCTTCGGTTGTTAGACTTCGCCCCGGGACTCCTGTCGTATCCTTAGTCACCAAACTTGGCGTCAAGACCTTCATGGTCATTGAACTTTGTCTGGAGACTTGTGCTTGTCCTCAGTCACCAGACCTTGTTCTGAGACCTTCATGGTCGTCGAACTTTGCCTAGGGACTCTTGTCTTTTGTTGCCGAGCCTCACCCATGACCTTCATGGTCGTCAAATCTCACCTCGGGAATCCTTGTCTTGTATCGCTGTCAGATCACGTCATGTACTTCTATTCTTATTAGACAACACTTTGGATCTGTAATCTTATGCATCGAACCCCAGATTTACAACACCACAACCTAAACTTGGATCTCACTTCTTTGCAACAAGGAACAAGACACAGCTTTAAGCTTAACCTCCAACCTCAAACTTGTTCTTCCCTACCACCTTGAGTTTGAGGGCGGATGTTAGATTTAGTAGTGTGTCGATTTTCTATTCTCTGTTATCTTAAGTCTAGAACATTCTATAGCTCTTCTAGTTATAGTTGGACTTTCTTTTTGTTGCTTGTATGATAGCCTTTTCATACCTATACAAAGGCTCCAATGTACTCAGTTTCATAAGGTTCAATAATACAACTATCTTTCCCTTTACCTTTTCTATTAGACCTTGAGGCTCATGTTACCCTCATTGGATTTATGAAAATAATACTAATTCATTTATGAATTGCAATTTGTGATTAATGTGATGTTAATGTATTCATATTCAGATCAATTTTGCCCAGCACCTCCATCTTTGGCATGATTTTCACTCTGCACCTCAATGTTTAACTTTGGCTCCCCGCACCTCTCATTTTTCAAATCTTGTTGTCCAGCACCAAGTAACAGTGAAACTCCCTTTTGACTAGACATCTGTTAGCTTTTAAGGGGTAAAATTGTCACTTCCCCTATTATGTCAACATGCATCCACTTGGTATAGACGTGGCATCCATGTCACCCAACTCCAACAACTCTCTCTTTTCATCTTCTATTATTCCAAACCCTTCTCAATTTGCTAAAAACCTTCAGTCCACCACCACCATATAGCCCCACCAAACCAACCACCACCACAACAATACAACCCATCCACCACCACCAACCAAACCAAACACCATCACCACTAAGATACAAGTCATCCACCACTATTAGCCAAACCAAACACCATCACCACCAAAATACAACTCCTCCACCACTTCTAGCCTTGCCAAACCAACCACTACAACAAAAAATTCCACTGGAACAGTAGCCTCATGAACCAACCACCACCATAAAACCCAGCAAAACCGCCATCACCAAACCAACAACCACCACCACAAGAAAACCTACCAAAATTTCTGCCCACCAAATTAGCCACTGCTTCACCACCTCCCCAACCAATCACTCCCGCTCACTGTCTGCCGATAAACGACCACCACACACTGAATTTCGGATCTAGAATCACCTCCAAATCCCCCATTATTGTGGGTAAACCACAAGTATGCACCAAAACGCACATTCGTCGCCATTGTAACCAACAACTAGTTGTTGCTGTTAAACCACCACCATGCATCAAACCCCACGGTCAAGCGCCATCGTGCACCAAATACTCACCACCACCACCACCAACAATTTGCAAAAAGAACTAGATTGAGAACGGCTTGAGATGTTTTATGCTTTCCAACTATGTTAAGTATTCGGGCTCTAAAACTTAGAATGCAACCCATAACACCAACCACCAATATTTTACAAAAAGCAATTTACAGTTAGTAATATTTCCTACTTTTCTAAGTAGTAATATAAATTACCAAAAAAACCCTTCAAATACTAAATTGAAGGGTATTCTATGTAGATGCCACATAGAAGCCATGCGAATGCCATTGTGGACAATAAGCGAACTGACCATTTTACCCTCACAAATCTAACAGACGATCGGTCAAAGGAGAGGAGAGTTCGACCATTATTTGGTGCTAGACACCACTAATTAAAAAGTTAGAGATGCTGTCAAGGTTAAAACATTGAGGTAGAGAGTGCAAATCACCCCAAAGATTGAGGTGCTGGGTGAATTATGCCCCTAAATTATGCTTAAAGTTAGCAAAAAGGTCTAGGAATTCCATCTCTAAAACGGAGCGAGTACGAGGGGTGAGCACGGTTCGGTTTGGAGTTCAAATAGCAAACTAAACCAATGAACCTCGGTTCACAAATTCTTAACCTAAACCGAACCAAGACACCTCAGTTTGAACGATTTGCTTTGAATGGTTCAAACAGTTCAAATTGAGCGGTACGGATAGGTTTGAGCTTAGTTTAAACATTATTATGTTTTCAAGAAAAAAAAAATAACCAATAACAACTTTTCTTAAGGTTAATTTATAACTTTCCGGCTACCGTATTTTTTGGGTGCTCACGGTTTATGGGAATACTTACTCTCTTTCCTGCAATGTTTGGGCTTTCAACATGATTGCTACTGGATTAACATAGCACCAATTTCAAGACTTACTTCCTAATAGTTGAGCATGAAACTAGACCAGGAGAGTGTGCATCACAATGGTATTAAAAAAAACATCGATAATTTTGCTAAGTCTTAATATCTAACAAATCTGCACTTCTCTAAAGTTTTTATTAGTTGATTTTCCTTCAAGTAGGCATGGCTTATATTTTATCATTTTTTACTCCACTGCAATACTGGATATAATTAGCCTATTGCCTCCATGTTTACACTACAGGAGCCATACTGTAAATGATGAAATATATAGTGAGTAATGGCTTTGAAAAGGTAGAATTAGAAGAGAAGGCTGATTTAGGGTGAGCAGGTTTTATTCTATCCTAATTATTAGCTAATCACGGTAAGGTATATATATATATATATATAATGTTGATTTAGTGCCGGTTTGGAAATCATGAACCGTGAACCGAACCGAACCGGCCTCAGTTTGAAAATCTCAAACCAAACCATTCAAGCTCATCAATGGTTCGGATTCGATCGGTTCGGTTCCGTCAGTTTGAACAATTCGGATCGGTTTTATCAATTTGTTGCTCACCCCTAAGTACGGGGTTCTTATTCTAACCGTAGACAGTTAGAATAAGAACTCGTACTTACAAGACACACCAGAAAATGGATGTCTTTTTAAGCAGCCTACAGTTGTATAGCCAAGTTAAAATGTCAAAATTTTCAGCTCAAGAGCAAGTTTGTCTACCAGTTATTTCTTACGATCCCTCAAACATTAGCTCTGTCGAAACCTAGGCGGAGGAAACCTAGCTTCAATGTTTTACCATGTATAGTAGTGGAAAGTAGAGGACAATACTAAAGGAAAAACAAAACAGAGTTGCATGGTGCCCATTTTATCTTCCCTTTTACTGGTAAAATAAACAGTTATGGGCCTCGGGGTACTTTGTAAACACATTACTATCAGATTCATCTTTAGAAAAAATTTAGAATCCTATTCATTATGAGTTATGGGAACGAAAAATGGTTTACTAGTATTAATTATCAGATTGGTTTCAGATGTCATGGAAGATCCTCAATTGAAAACCAACCTCATCTGTATGAAATCTGTATCCGCAGTCATATCCACCTAATAGTAAATGCTTAGTTCTTGCTTAAACAGGAGAACACTACATTATAAAAGCATGTCTATTCACCAAGCCTAATATCTTTATTAGCCATTTTCCTGGCAGGTTTAATTGGACTACTACATATATAACAGGAGATTCTGGTACTTGCACCTCTTATCTGCAGCTTCGTATGGTTAGTCTCTCTCCTAACTGAAGTACCAAGTCGCATGAATGGTCATTTGCTCTCCTGCCAGTTGCCAGGATATTTTACTAGTTCTTAAGTCATTTTTGCTAGTTTCTGTATGGAAATGTCTCACTATTGCACTCTTTAAGCGACAAAAAAATGTGTGATAAGCATGATAGGGTATAAAATTTACGATCCCTTTCTATCATATAAGATATGTCCTAGCATGGCATATTGCAATGGCATGACAGTGCAGTGAAGTTCTTGCATTAACTTAGCAAATATCAACTTCTTAGATTTGGTTGATAATGACGATGGATGCTCTATGGAAGTTGCAACTTGTTTGTGCAAGTGTGAGCATCCATAAATTGGTTTTGTCTATCCACTTGTTTTGTAGTGCTTTATCTGCTGTTTTTCACTCCTTGTCGTTACTCTTCCTAATTGCTACAAGTTCTAAGTAGTTTTTGAGTCGTTTCTATATGCTTTTCCTCCGTTCCTTTGTTGCTTTTGTATCGCTTACCGATTTGAATCCGTCAAGCATCGCCTTGGGTAACTCTAGGTTATTCCTTTGGTTCATTTTGATCATGATATCTATCAAAATTTTCATGTTTTCTTTAAAGTTAAGAAGGGAAAATCATGAAACTGCAAAAGAATAAGGTCTAGCACATCCCTATTGGAGGCCCTATGGTAAATAGACTGGAAAGTGCGCAAACAATATAGCTCGAAATCTCTTCATTCACAGGCAATAATTATAAGAATGATCCTCATTGCCGAGATTGATATCAAATTGGAGATATATGAAAGGATGAGAAAGTACAGATGAGACTAGAAGAGGACAGCAAGGAACAAAAAACATTGTGGATTAATTTTGTTTGTAATAAATTTACATGGGAAGAACAAGGTTTTTGCTTCATCTTGCTAGTGATTTGGAAAAGAACAGAAAAACTGGAAGCACGACTTATGACTCTAGGCTAGCCCTAGCGCCAAAGAGACTTGCAGTTATAGAAATAGGTAGTACAACAAGCTTAGACGAAATTATGTTTACTTTGGTAACATTGCTAGATTTCTACAATTTGCTTTTACTTTTAAATCAGGTTTGGTTTGGGAGTATTTGCAAAAGTTTCATAAAAACAGCTTTGATTTCTTCCAATTTCTTCGGTGGTATGGAGAAAGAAGCTTTTCAAAGAAAGAGATGAATTCTACTGTGGTTGGAATCACATAAATAAAAGTAAATGGAGAATGTCTAAAAGTCCACCACTAGATTTTTTTATTTTTTTTAATCTTAAGATGAAAGTGGCCATAAATTTACGGTGAGAGAGAATTATAGAATTTGTAAACGAGAAAAACTGAGTGCACCTATGAGCACCTTTACTTTGCCGTCGTGTTCAAAATGCACCGCACACGCAATTTCACGTTTTTGCCTACTTTGCGTTACTAGAACAACAAAAACAATCACATGGTAGACGTATATAAATCCAATAACTCTTCCAACTTTCAAGAGACGTAGAAATAAGACAATTTGACCTTTAAACTTTCTTTTTTTTTTCTCAACTTTGAGATCTTAGATCGACTTAACCAACTAATACAAATATGTGATTCTTAGTTGCCCTTACATCCCTGCGTTGTGTAATCTGTAGGATTTAGGGGCCGATTATTGAAAAATTCCTGACCAGGGTTGCTGTCTGTAAATAGAAATTAGAAGGAAGATGAAAGATAAATTAAATCCTGGGTCTAAGGAGAACACCACCTCCACCGCAGGAAAATGCTCACTTTCCTCCCATTTCTTCTCTCCGTTCAAACTCCAACACTCACAATTTCACATGGTGTTAGCAACTATCTGCCTCTTTTTCCTTAATCACAGTTAGATCTCTGCCCAAATGGTGGTGGGATTGCGCTTGCATATAGAGACAAAGCCTTGACTTACCTCAGTTGGAATGATGGATGCTTTCTCATCTCTGCCCAGAGTTCCATACGTGAGTGTTCTTGCAAGAAGAATGATTAAATCAGAACCACAGTGCACAAATCCCTTCATGGTTTGTGCTAGGTAATTCAGTAAATATATAAATCTCTCCCCCCCCCCCCCCCCCCCAACCCAAAATTCGCTTTTAGGGTTTCACGAGCAGATTAAAGAGTAATTAGCATCTCATCTAGTCCCGTCCTGCCAAATCAAAGACCAAGTCACTGTTAGGGTTATCCTCTTGGAAGCTAAGTCTCCCCCCACCACACACACACATACACACAAACACATACACACATTCTGCCCTATCCAAACTGAATATTCTGCTTTCAGGACTTGGGTACTGCTTTAGATGCCCCATGTCTCCCATCCATGTAATCTGGGTGCTTTGGGGCGTGTAGATCTATTTTACCCTTACAAATAGGCTCGTGTGTTTGAGAGGGAGGAACGGAGCAGAAAACTCAGACGGCGCAAAGATGAAAGACTTGATTACCTGAAGATAAAACGGTCTGAAGCTGATAGGGGGCAGTGAATTGATGAATCCACCGCTTTAAACCCTAAACAGGACCACCTCTTGGCTGGGGGACCACATTATGGTATTGCCCTTGCACTCGGTCAAGATCCGTACGGGAGCAGGTTCCATCACTATTGATGTTGCTTGATCAAATAGTACACCAGTCCCACACATTTCCTTTCTCTATGGGCATCTGTATGTGCTCTGGACCTGGACAAACTTCCCGAATCTTTTTCAGCGACACTTTCATGTTGAGTGCCAAATGCTTGTCTGCCCTGAATCCATGAACTGCGTTGTTTGGTAGGGTTCTTAATCGTGCTGTCTTCCATGTCATATGCGACATACTACATGGCATAATAATCCCAAAAGCAGTGTTGGCTTTTAGTTTCAAGGTTGTAATCACACCGCATAAACAATCGTGCATTATCCTAAAACAGCCAAGTCTATCGCTTACCAGCATAGCACTAAGCCAAAAAATTAAAACGAGTTGAGAAGAATCAGCGCAACTAACTTGCTTGCTTTATAATTAGGGCTTGTTTGCCAACACAACCCATTCAGGAACTACTTTTTTCTTTAGGGCTTCTTTTGCCGTCATCAAAAATTTTCATTGCCCTTCTAAGTGCTGGCTTACCATTCAACTGCACTCTCATTGATTAATCTCCATGCAAGTATACATTGCGCCTATTTTTTTTTGGCCGTTAGCCATTGAACCTGCCGACGATTTCATATTCTGGTTATTTGTGTTTAAATTCAATTACTACAACACTTTTGGGTTACTTAGGTCAAAGGCACGGCTCAACATTAAAGAACCAAAGAGTTTTGCTGTGGGAGGACATTGGTCCTGCTGCTTTTTAACTATTATTATATTTATTAACGTTTAAGCAACAAGGCTCCGATTTTTTATTCTATTTTGTGGGCAAACGGAATATATTGAACTAACAAACAAGGAATAAGACCAAGACTAAATTCACAGATAACAATGCTTACAAGAATGACATGTTACTACTTTAGTGCAGCTTCACTGGAAAAGCAGAGTGGTAGGCTAATCTCAATTCTCTGTGTTCAATCATATTGTCAAGTGACGACACAAGGGGCATGGCCCTAAGGGACCAAGACTAGGCACAGATAACAAGTTCCGATAATCTTCGCTAAGCCACCTTATCCAAACATTTAGGTCGTCGTTTACACTTTTTACTTTTTATTATTTCTTATATTCTCTGAGTTTTTGTTTTGAAAACAAATTAAAACAAAAAAAACTATTTTGTTCATTTACATCTTTCAGTTTGATGTTACCCTATTCACCTAATCTTGTTTGTTTATTCATCATAATTTTTTAAAGGGCTAATTACACATATGTCCTTGAGGTTTGGGGATAATTATATGCGAGGACACAAACTTTTAAAATGTAACACTTATGTCTGTTGACAAACAGAATACAAAAATATTTAACGGTTCTGACAAAAAGACCAAGTTGTCCCTAAATAAAAGTTGAAATCCTGATTTGCTCCTGGGACAACCTGCCAACCCCCTCCCCCCCCCCCCTAATCTCATTCCCGCAGCACTTCTTCGCCTGTGCCTCCCCCTTCCCCGTTGTCGACGTCGCCTTCACTGGTCGATCGGAAAACGAGGGGTGGTTGACCTCGAGATGGCACCGGTGATAAATCCCGGGCGGTGGTGGTAGCGACGTGATGGTTGCGTAGGCATTGGTGATGCGCTCGGTGAAGGAGCGTCGGAGTTGATCACCGGTGATGGGGCTGGTGACCTAAGTTGTTAGCCTTCGACAGGTCTGTCAACAGCATCGATCGGACGGTTGCAGTGGTGTAGCGACACGGTGGCTTCGGCGCGATGCTCGCAGAGGCTCGATGAAGGGGCATTTCTGTGAAGGCGCGGGGACCGGAGTTGGTCGCCAGCGACCGCTTGTGCAGCCGATAGTGGGGCTACCGGTTAGTTAGTGGGGGGAAGACAATGAAAATTAGGGTTTCAAATTTCTTAATCTTCAAATCAAGGTTTAAAGTATTCAACTAAAATTTTTAAAAATTACTCAGTATATACAGTACAAGGGTAGTTTTGTCATTTTAAAAATACGTGTTGCTGACATCATTAAAAAAAGTACACTTTTTGGACGGAAACCTGACGGATGGACACCGGTGATACATTTGAAACACTTTTGGTCACAGAATGTTACATTTTGAAACTTAGTGTCCTTGACTGTAATTATCCCCTAACCTCAGGGACATAGGTGTAATTTACCATTTTTCAAAATGTTCGTACTACTGACGTGTCAAGTTATCACGGTACACCCAAAAATTCCTCAAAAATTTTGACATATGGACCACTGATCAGCGTCTTTTTAGAGCAAAGCCCCACTCAATTTTCAATTCCCAATGGAATATCAGAGCAAACCTTGATTTTCTTCTTTAACTGCCGCCCCAAACCCCCAATATCCACCATGAGATGGTACATGCTAAAGCAATAAAATGGGGATGATGGGAGTGGAGGGGGAGGAAGATATAGAGGAAGAAGCAGTAATGGCATCTCGTGTGTTTGACAGTAGTGGAAGGAGTAATGGCATATCGTGTGTTTGGCAGTGGTAGCTGCGGCGGTGGTTCAGAGGGTGGTGGCTACGATTGGGTGGCAGCTCCTGCGATGGGATCTAGTGCATGGTGGTACGAAGGGTGGTAGAAGCGGTTAGATGGCGAGGTGGTGATGGAATCTCGTATGTTTGGACAACAATTTGCTTGGAAAACCTAAGCTAAGGATGGTGGTTTGACGGCAATCGTGGTGGCACGGTGGTTGGTCCCGTTTTTTCGTGGTGGCACAAAGGTGGTCAATGATGTGCATGGTGGTGCCATGGTGGTGCTGGTAGAGAGAGAGGGAGAAAGAGTGTCACGAGAAGGGGGGGGGGGGGATGATGAACAATGTTTTTTTTTTGTTGCTTTGTCTGACATAAAGTAAATGGAGCTGGAAAATTGGGAAAACACTCCTTGAGATGTTTTTACTTTTCTACACTGTTTGGATAAAATTTATCTAAAATAATAATGAAATTCGATAAATGAGCAACAAAAGGGAAAAAAAAGTCTTTTTGACATCATTACGGATATAGAAACCAAAAATTATAATTAAACAGCCTCTTAACGTGTTATCTACTAAATTCGGTATTTACACATTCATTCTTCCTCAAAATATTGGCCTTAACCAAGACAAACACATTGCCTAAGAGTGTAGATCTGGATTTCATCGAATTAGACAGAACCTGATTACCACATTTAAGGTTGCTTGAAAATGTCCGCAAGCCACCCATGAACTTCTTGGGGAGGGAAAGATGTCATACATAAGAAGGCCACAGGAAGCAACAAATCACATGACGTCTTGCTTAAAACCAAGACAGGTATCCAACAATTGGTACCTTAACGACCTAATCCTTTGGTTGAGCTGCTGGATTCCCATCCAGGAAAGGCCAAAACTGCTACTCTGTTGTACTCATCCTACAGCATAAGCAAGAAGTGAGAAAAAGGTTTTGTTTTTTTTCCTCTGTTTAAACATATTGAATGACATAACTTTCAAGTGTTATTACTTTCTCTTCAGTTACGCTGTTAGTATGAACACTCTTTCCAAAACTGTACGATATATATTGAAATGTCTCTCCCTAGCTTAATATATTATGGGCAATCCTCCCTATTTAGAGGCACCTTGAATAAAGCTAAGTTTCTAGCTACAGGTTTACCATGTACTCTCCTGAAATTAGATTTCAATTGGAAGATGGAAAATTGTACGTCAGATAAAATGTGAAAATTGCCGAGCTACTGTCAGAACCAAAATCATATGAAGTGCATGACTATGTAGCCTTACAAACGATTGGGCTAACTTTTATTCCAAATACCTTTAACGAGTCAATGCTCAAGAAATATATCTAGTGCTTGTCGACTTTCGCATGAACCTTCATTGGAGAAAATGCCTCTTTGTTGCTGACAAATGCGCTTATGACATAATGAAGATTACAAAAAGGGTTATCCCATCAGAAAATAGTACAGAGGCTGTGAATGATCATCTTATACTCTTTAGTGTTCGTCCACTTGCATAAACTCTTTGGACTGCTCAGAAAAGCTTCGGAGTCAGGACTGTATTGTCACTGCATGATATGCTTGGGGTGGGTTTCCATCAACTTCAAGATGATTGGTACCACCTACACGTTAATCTGCACATGATAAACGGCCAAATGACTGCTTAACGCAATTTCACGGAAAGTATTGAAATTTATTCCATGTAATTGATTGGATATTTATACAGCATAAAAAAGTTGAAAATCAAAGATAAAATCGATGTAATTTGTGCGGCAAGTACCTCTATCGTAAGATGGAAAAGTTCCTTAGTAAGGGAAGAGGATCAAAGGAGTAGTAAGTTCATTTTCAGGGAGGGTTCCATGAATTTTATAGCTTCCTTCGCATTTTTCTTCATTTTCAATGTGGAAAAGGAACAGTAGAAAAATCTAATCCCACTATTTTCCAGCTTTACGCAGAATCATTTGATCTCGATATATTTCACCTAGGAGAGCTTTTATGAAGCTTTCTGCTTGTTAGTTGCACAATATTGACTTTTAAGTGCATGAATGTAGCTCACAAGTTACTTACCTGGAATCATATCTTTAATCCTTTATTCAAAGTGCATCTAAAGGACTCGTGATCAAGCATGCATAACTCTTGTCTGAGCCATCATTGTCTATTTCCGGTCAACCTTAATAGTTAAAAAGGTCTTCAGATGCAGCAAGGTGGATAACACACATCGAACCAGGCTTGAAATATATGCTATAATCTATTAATAGGATACATTAGATAAGGATAATACCATAGCAGATTACATGAGCGTCCTTGGTCTTGTTTATTAGAGGTAACTAAACATCGGTGCAACGATAAAGCTGCTCTATTGTGAGCCAGAACGAGGCCGAGATTTCTCAATAAGGGAGCTATCTTTTTTTTTTTTTTCATTAGCATCCCCTAGATTTCATTGGGAAGTCACACTCTATTTGGTTACCCATTCGTTTTCTATGTTTTTGTTCTCATCCGGTTTTAAAATATGAAAAAGTTGCCTTTTCAGAATGGTAAAAAAACAAGTGTTTTGCATACCACTCTCTCTCTCTCTCTCTCTCTCTCTCTCTCTCTCTCTCTATATATATATATATATATATATATATATATATATATATATATATTTTAAATTTTAGTTAAATAACACATTCAATAATATTAAAACTTCTCTACGCTGTTTGAATACCATTTTTTAAACATTCATAAGTCAAAAATACCACAGTGAGGTCCAATAATATATTTTTAAAGAGTATTATTATTGAATTTGGTGTCTTTCAAGACAAATTTACAAATGGTACTACACAAGAAAATCTCACAAGAACAAAAATGAAGATAGGGAAAATGGCAACCGACCTGAGCCGTCCGCTTCTACATCTCTTAGCAGAGTAGCTAAGTTATAAACCATGTAACAAGAAATGAAAGTGTTTCATAGGCTTTCCCAAGTTTATTGGATCAGTGGCATGCGTAGATACCCAATTTTTGTAGACTTTATTTTATACTTTACTCATGTTCAGTCCTATTTGGCTCAGTGAGATCTAGTCTAGTCGTAGGCTTTATTTCCTCTTTGTTTTTGTTTAGTTCTATCCAGGGAGTTCATTTCTATTAGGCTTAACTCAGGTCAGAGAATAGTAATCTAGTTCATTTGTATTGGGCCTGTTATTATTTATTCATGTGCATTTCAATGGCACGTAGGTTTATACTTCAAGAAAGGGCTTGTAAGTAAAATTTTAAGGAAGAGTGTACCGGATAGAACCCCTACCGGTTGGTAAGGGGGTAATTGTGTCTTTCATTATTTTGTCTAGTTCTTACTAGGGTTGTATCTTATTCTTTTTTTGTGCAGCTTATCTCAGCCAAAGGCCCCCAAGCTTCTATATAAACGACCCCAAAGTAGCCCCTGGGGACATTGATCGAGATGATGTCATTATTCCGTGAGGTTTTACTATTAATTGAAAGATATGTTATGATTTCCTCCCTACCTATTAACCCGTACACTTGTTCTTACATTAATCTTACATCGTCGATACATCCAAACCGGCAACCACGCAACCAAAATTTAAAGGAATACTCTCCTATCATTTTCTTGGTTAGTGAAAAACAAATTCCCTCCCTATTATCAAATTCTAGTTGTTGGTAGTTTAACCACTTTTTCAGTACTCAGTTCAATAGAATCTAGTTAACGTAACTATTTTTTCAAACCGTAGGCTAAAGTTTAGGTCGCCTTTTGAGGATTGGAACTGCTATATTTTGGTCTCGATTAGTCCGATCGGGTATGTAGGTCACTTAGCCCCCGATATGGAGTTCAAACCAATAATTAAATTAAATTAAATTAAGGTTTGTCTTTTTTATAACAAAAATCATCAAAAATAAATAAACACCTTTATAAGAAATGGTGAGGTGCCTAAAACCTTCTCGTCGCATAAGTTAGTTTCCGAATCCAAATTTAGGATTTCGTAGATTAGACAGTTTAGTTGTGATCAAGAGTCAATTAGGGTTTTGTTGTTTTCCATTCTAGTTTGCTATAATCAACAAAAAAAATTAATAAGATGGTTCCTTGAAAGCAGATATTGCGGATGCACATAGTCACAATTACAAAACTTTGAGTTCCTTTGACTTCTTAGTTATTACCGATAAAGTTGCATCTGAATGAGTAATATGTAAATCCAAACAATTAAATATGGGTAATTTGCCAAATCATACAAGTGCGCGAAAAGTGGTAAAGATTTATGTGCTACATGGTTGCGGCTTACTACGTGCGCTTTTGGTACATAAACTTTCGTTTTCTTCCGAAGATTTAGTTAAAGCTGTGTACATCTAAAGCCTCGAATACTCATTACAATGCTTCTAATATGTGTTTTCGACAAGGTTGCAAAAGTTTGAAGGCGCCAACTATCACAAACAATTGAGTTTAGGAATACAACTTCTTGGAGTCAAGTATCATTTACTAGTAAAAAGGTTTATAAGATTTCTTTCAACACGTTTCCTACCACCTAAAGGTTCCAATCAATTTATGGAGGATTCACACCACCTCCTAATGGTGCTTAGAGTACCACTGTTCTCTACACACGAACACGAGCAAGAGGACGAGGACGAGGACGAGCACAAAACTGGGATGACCAAAATGGTAGAATTATCATGACTATCACCTTTCACTCTTTCACGCAAAGGACTGCATAAAGACAGTGGTCATCATTTCACAGCCTGAGACTCGAGCCACTCTCCTCAAGTCTTTGATGACATTAGACAGTTCAGGTACTATTTCGTTTCTTCTTCTTTATTCTTTTGCATATTTATCCTCTTTAAACATTCTTACATGGAATTGACATGCATCCCAATACTAGATGGATGAAATTTCAGTACTGGTTTTATTTCAATAATGCAAAAACACACATCTTTCTAGTGTTTGCAAAGACATATACTAGTGGAAGTGATGCAGACAGAGAACTGTGAAAAGTTCCACTTCTATTAGCAACTTTTCCCCCCAACCACTAGGATGTAGAATAAAATCTATGCTTAATTTTCTGTTTCCGGAGTCTGTCAATATCGTTATCTACTTCTTGATTGATACTTCCTATCTGGTCGGATATCAGAAAAGCACAACCATATCCTGATTCGACTGTATGCACGAGTATCTGGTATGCAAAAGGTATATAACAAAGAAAAACAAATCTAATTTTAAAATTCATCAATCATCTCTAACCTAAATTCCACATAGAACCAAATCTATTGAATAGTATAAAAGCCTTGAAGACTGATCCTATATTGTGATTGGTTGCTGTTATGTATTGATTATACCGTATATTCATCTACATATCTAGTGATCAGCCAGATAATACTGGGATCATTGTAGGAGAATGCCAGGAACACTCATATTTGTCCCATACAACTGGACTTTTTTGTATTTTTTTTCTGAACACCTTAAAGAAGCACGAAATAAAACACTTAATATAATCAAGAAAAACACAAATAGCCTGTGTCAACAAAGCTATTTGGAAGCAGTGTTTAATGCAATGAATTCAGCTCAGGATCAGTTTCCTCAGTTAGTTGATTAGGCTCTCAGAATCATGATTAGTGACTCGATCAACGGGATTTGAGATTTGAGAGAGGAGAATCATCACCACTTGTGTATCTAAGGTACAAAAGTTTATCCAGAACAAGAAGCAGATTTTGATGTCTAGTACATCATATTTGCAGGTTAGTGCAACAGCAACTTATCTTATCATGGTCTATGAGATCAGGACGAGTTTGAAATACCCGTCAACTACAAGTCTCCGTACTTAGAAAGCATGAAAGAGGATTGTGGTTTTCTCTGTATGCAAGCAACTCATTACGCTGAAGACCCGTAGGAAGTGCTTCCAAAAGATACACGATTAAGCAACTGGTTTTACCCGATTCTTAGGTGTTTTAATTATTAACTTAATCAGGTTGTTTTCGTGTTAGGTGTGCTACAGCATTTGAACTTCATGCACGGAATTACAAGTATATATGAAGAAACTTTGTTTCTGAGACGGTGAATCCCCAAGGACAAAAATAAATATCAAAGTTTGTGTTACCATTATTTTCTTAGGGATGCTTTCCAACTCTACCGCTCACTATCACGCATGAACAAAATCGTATCCAAAATTCAGCATATATGCCATTGGAAACAAGTAAATGGAAGATGATAAGGAACAAAAAGGTACACAGAAGTAATTGATCAAACAGTTCATGACCATCCCATTTGGATGTTTCAAATTATCATTCAAACAAGATATCCCCAAGGATATTGGAGATCCAGAAACAACAGAATAGATGTTTTCGGTACAGAAAAACGACAATCTTGGATAGACTAAACCAGCTCACAGGAGAATTATGCACACATTCATAGGTTACATAATCAAGAGAATAACAGCCTCCTAGATTAGCGCATGAAAGAGGAGGGTTATTATACCATATATTCAGTTGTCGCGAGCCTCCCATTGGTTTCCATGAAGCTGAACATTCATGAGTTGATGCTGCAAAAAGTAATATGGGATCGTCAACAATCTCCTTTTCTAAACGCCGGAAACTATATTCTGAAATAGGATATAAAAATGCCATAAAGTGTTTCAAAGGATATCTGTAGCGTATCATTGGTTTCAACTCATGATAGATTGATACTTTCATATGCCACACATATATAGTATATTGACAATGATGCTTTAGGTTGAGTCATAATATCAATAAACGTACTTTGAACTAACTTACCTGATCATGTGAAATTCCTGCACTCTGGTAATAATTGTACAAAATGGGAGATAAGCTACGATTGCCTGTAACGTTCAGCAAAGAATCATTACCACGAGAAGTTGGTTCTTCCACCTCAAACGAATTAGGATCCGTATTATGAACCCTTTGGCTAATCGATTCTTCCAGACGAGTTCCAAATGGACTCCAAGACCCTAAATGATTCATCGCTTCTACGCCGAGGTTTGATTCACTGCCCTGCCTTCTCTTTTCTCTTGTTCTTTCCCTTGCCCTTGCTCTCGCCTTTTCCCTTGATTCCCTTGCTATAGGGTGGTGAAATGCTGTACTTTTACGATTCTTCCTCTCCTTTGTGCACGAAGAAGACTGCTTCGCCTTATTGGTGTTGAAGCTCACCTGCTCCTCGTATCCAGACGATAAAACTTCACAGTCAGAAGTAGAAGATGCACTAGTAGTCTTTGCACCACTCACATTATTACTGCTTCCCCAGCTCATCTGTAGGTCCTTGATGGCAATTTCGGACTTTTTAAGCAACCACTCGACGGTTCTACTGCCCTTATCGAATCCCAACATGTCTTGCAAGCCAAAAAACTTGTGCGCTACATCACGCGACAGTCTCATCCTTCGGTCTCTCAAACCGTGAGCAGTCTTAATCTTGCTGTGGCGATCTTTCTTCGAAGATCTGATCTTTCTTGCGGGGATTTGCTCAGTCATGGTCACCGTCACAGCACCGCCGCACTTTTTATTGCCAGAGCCTCCGGTATGAATCATTGCAAGCTGATCCTGAACCGTATTTGGATCAGTTGTAAAGGGTAATTGGTACTGAGATTGTAAAACTTCGTGGAGATGTTGAAGCAAAATGGCATCCTCTTCATAGTGAATATAAGGGGAACTAGGGAAGTGGAACGAAGAAGTGGGATTATAATTTGGGTTGATATTGTCATTATTATCTAGATCTTGGCCAGTACTGGAGTAAGAGACATTGTTGTAGTTGCCATTGCTGTTGGAAAGATACATCTATGTGTACAGTACACTAGGTGCAACCCTTAAAGCCCTTAAAGCTATGGTAGTAGAGATTGAGAAAGACAGATTGATTCCAATGTCCTTCTCCACCTAAGTGTTCGACCCGCTCTTATCCTTTATGATTCAACACCTCCCTGCAAGAAGCAACCAGGAGATGATAAAGACAGATCATTTACCATATGATACAAAGTGTCCCTGTGTGCGAGAGAGAGAGAGAGCTTTTTGTTCATGTCCTTACATGCTACTAAGGTACCAAAGCTTGAGAACGACAGCCTAAATGCAATGCCTATCTATGCAGTTTCTGTGAATTGTGTGTGTGTGTGTGTGAGAGAGAGAGAGAGAGAGGGAGAGGGAGAGACTGTTGATTCACCTCATTCAAATAAGAAGTGGAGTTTTGAGAAAGGCAAGCATGCGGAGAGAGATGATGGTGAGGAAGGAATAGCTACTAGTGAGTTTGAGATGCAAGCAAGGAGGAGTTTATTGCAGACAAAGAGCCTTTTTTTTTTTTTTTTTGGCCTTATATATACTTTTAGTTACTGGCTGAGCGCATGTGTATGTGTGCTTTCAGCCTTGATATTGTGGGAAGTGAGTGGATAGGAAGCACTTCTTATGGTGCCACTTCACGTGATAGCTAGCAGGCGATTTGGATTGACAAAGAAAGTTGACACGCCCCCAACCCACCCCACCCCAATCTTGCATGGATTCCATTTTCTTCGACCACCCTAGAATCCAGACATATAGAGTGAGAGAAGTAAAATTAGTAGGAGAACAATCTCTAATCATACTGACGCAAGCATAGCTAATGGGAGTTAATCATACCCTTGTTGAGAGTGTATTGCAATGACCTTCTTTTGCAGCATGTACTTAAGATATGTTTCTAACACACACACACACACCCAAATTAAGTGGCTCCGGTAGCATACTAAAGTATCTGATTCAAAGGGAATCATGTATGGCTCGTAGTGGTATGAAGAAGTACTAAATAGGACTTGTATGGTATATATGATGATTGAATTAAACACTGTTCTTAAGAGTGATGATTAGTAGCCTTTATGCAAGATATGTGGGTTAGGGCAACTCATACCAAATATACATACATATTTTCTTCAAAAAGGCACCACGTGGCCATGTCTAAACCCTAGAGTGGAGGAAGTACAATTATTTCAGTCGAGGAGATAATACATGAGAGGCCTGCTGGAAGGCAAATGCTCCTTTTGACTGGCCCGGTGACTCCAGTCCAGGTCGCTTTCAGCAAAAAGAGAAGCCCTCCCCCATCTCTCTCTCTCTCTTGATTTTATCTACATGTCTATCTTTCTATCTATTTCAGATGCCAAAGTCTATGTAAGAAGAATGTTGTTGTTGGGTTCCCTCCCATGAACATCGTTTTTCCTTTTTCTATGGTTGCCAAAAAGCTCTCTCTCTCTCTCTCTCTCTCTCTCTCTCTCTCTCTCTCTCTCTCTCTCACACACACACACACACACAGAGTCAAGAAAGATGTCAAGAAAGAGTAGCTAGTGGGTGTACTTGCCACTGATAACCCCACAGGGCCTCCTTTAAGAACCCTAGCCACCCTAGCCAATCACCTTCTGCCATGACACTATTACCCATCTCATCTCTCTCACGAAAGTATTTTCAAAGTGGTTAAACAGCCAGATCCATCTCTTTGCACACCACTACTTCACTTCCATATATACATGCCGCTCTTTCTCTCTCTTTGCTGCCCTAGCTCAACTGAGGCTGTCGCGTTTAGACTGGCGTAATAATGAGGACCACATATGTAGAAACAGTGAGCTGAGTAGCTCTAAGGTTGCTTTCAACAATCTAGATAACTATGAACAAAAGAGAAGCTATATCGTAGTGATGTATTGTACTAACCCATTTAAGGGTGGGTGAAAATGAGGCCATATACATATACAACCCTAAAGCACAAGTGCTTTCATTTCCTTTTTTCCGCTTTAATGAGCTCTTTGATTGAACTAAAGACCATTGATGTGTTTAACACTTTCCAAGATTCACTCGTACATGGGTTTGCTAAGGGGATGAACCATTTTCCCTTAATAGCTACGTTGTTGGTAGCTTGCAGAACAATATTTTTTTGTTCAGTAGCCTTATATGGATATCTTGGATTTTCCAGATCCGCATGCGGAAACTTTGTGGAATTTTATATTTTTTTGGAGTTTCTGTTTTTGAAATTCTTTAGCTTCTTTTTTCTACTGCTTCTCAAGCAAATTTGGTTATCGAAATCAAATAAAAACAAAACCCTTATATTTACAACTCGTAGACGAAAAATTTTATTCTATGTAATTGAATCTAATAGCATCTCATTTGCATAGCCGTTTATGGCCGAATATGCATCATAAGGTTATAAAGAGATGAACTATGTCGAGTTACAGGCAGAGCTTAGATTGGTGAAACGCATTGCATAAATAAATTTCACAAACAAGGGGCTCAAATTCTGTAATCGTAAACTCCCTCTCTCTCTCTCTCTCTCTCTCTCTCTCTCTCTCTCTCTCTCGGAATCATCCATTCACGCTCTATGATTAATTTTGGTTTATTTGTCGCTAAACTATGCCACCGAGATATTGTGTACATTTTAATGGTGACCAAGAATGTGAAAAGACATGGTAGGGTTTATAAATACGCATTGACTTATTCTAGTAAGAAATAGATTTCAGGCGGCCATTGCTCACCTTGAGGCATATGAAGATCCACCCATGCCATCGGAGTTTAGCAAATAGCCCCAATAAAGTAATCACAGCTTCCTTTGGATGCATAGTTCTTATGGCTGAAAACTATTTGAGCAGAGATAAAGCACTTGATCAAACCTGCTTGACACAAATAAGAGTAAACTCAGGAAGAATCCAACTAGAGCCCTCCAATGCTTAAGCCATGAATTTTGAATACAATAGTGACATGAAGAACAAAGTCCTTTATACGTGGTATCATTGAAGCGTTTGTGTGGACTAATAAGGAGTCACACTCCTAGTGTATCAAAAAGTCATTGCGTGTGTACTTTGCGTGTCGATGTAAACTCTGCATACCAATCAAATGCTTAAGTTGTAGGATACTCTTTCGTTATACGCCCTCGCTAAACATTTTCAGTGACATTTTTGTTAACACTTTCAGTGACAATTATAAATAACATTTTTTAGCGGTTTACCAAAAGTGTGTGTGTGTGGTAACCTTAATGCTCGTTATATCTTACAATCTGTGCATCAGTCAAAAAAATTTCAAGTATTATATTGTGCCCAAGCTTGAACAAAACCAAGTCGAGCTTTAGGTTCATTCTCAAGCTCTTTGGCTCAAATCTATTCCAAATAAGCCTTGGCCTAAATTGCATCGAGCCGAACAAGTAGGCTTTGGCATGTTTTGCTCATCTGCGAATCCATGGTACAACTTCTGTCGATTTTTAAAAAAATAAAGAGCCTCTCCTTTAATTTTTTCTGCATTTGGAAAATTAGATGGATGATTATGTTGCTAAAACATTAACTCTACGGTCATCTTTAGATTCGCACTTTTCCACAAAAAAGAAAGACGACATTTCATATAAATGAATAGTAACAATTAAATTTGTTATAGTTAAAAGAGAAGACAAGTAGCTTTCGGTGTAACTACCACCCTTTAGGCTGCTACATAATCGATGCACATATTTAGAGACATGGATAATATCTGCCCAACATTTGGGTCACATATAGTACACTCAGGAAAGCAGAGTTCATTTCTTGACACTCTTTCCCTTGTTCTTTTCTGACGTGGCTGTGATGCTTAGCAACAAGACAAGTTCTCAGATGATAAAAAGAAGTATCTGATTTAAGGAGCCATCAAAGGGTAAATGATGATACTATGCAACATAAAGAGATGTAAATTATCATGGATGAAATTATTTATGATCAAGGAGGAAACAACAAACCAAAAAGTAATAAAGTGCAGGTTGATCCAATTGACAAGGCAAATAGCATAAGAGAGCAAAATAAGAAACAAATCTCTTCCACAATCCATTTTAGTTGTGCCCAGTAATTGAATACCGATCACTCACAAGTTTCTATTTGCACTGCCAACATTTATTTATTTTTTGTTGATAATAAGAGAGTGACATTGATAAGTAAAATTTATAGAGGCTTTCAAGACAGTAATTTTTTCTATAAGGTCAAGATATATCTGTGACTCTGTTTACATGACCGCAAAGGTCGAAACTAACAAATTGCCTGATAAAATTCGTACACAATATAGTCAAGCTAAAACAGAGCATATCCTACACTCTAGCTCAATTTAAAACAACATGTCAAATTTATGAGTTTACAAAATTCAAGAAAAGCAAAGAACAAAACATATAAATCACAAAGTAGTAATATTATAGCAGATAACAGGGAACTGCACGACCCAAACTGAATTCAACCGTCTATGGAGGTGCAGCACGCAACCAAGGTCTTCAACAAGGCAAAATCGCAACCTTCCAAACATTTACCGAAACCTACCCAAACTACCTCAATACTAGGCAAGGGAACTGCTAATAACCATAGCAAACCAAAACATGGGACAAAATCAGTAGAGGTCCCCAACCCACCCTAGCCCCACCCTACCCCCCCAAACGGATTACCCCTAAAGACCCCAACAGTCAGACCCTTTCCCCCCTCCCAGGGCCCAAAACCCCCCCTTTTCTCCCCTCCTCCTAAAACAGAACCCCCACCCCTAGGCCCCTGCCCCCTCCCTCCCGAGACATCATGGGTTCCCCAAAGACCTAGAATAAGGGGCTAGGACCCTCTACACAGAACCCCCAGCCTACTCCTACAACCCAAACTCACCCGCACCCAGATTCAACCACTGCATCTAGGGAGCAGCAAAGGGTGAAGGCAAAGAGTTGAAGAAACATTTGAGCAATTTCAGTCAAAAACCAGTTTAATTCCGACCACCGCCGATGAATTTTCGGTTGCCGTCGGCAAAATTCCAGTCACCTCCGGCGAGCAGTGAAAGGGATGTAGATCTAGCAGATCTACTTAGATTTGGCTAGATCAATCGAGATCTGAGCCTTTCCGGCAAGGTCGCCATCTCTATTCAAATCTAAGGAGAGGTACCGTCATCTCGTTGTCGTCATCTTCCCTTCGGTGGTGTCGCCGGCCAAATCCCAATCACTCCTCAAACGGTTCCACCACACAGAGACATTACAACAAAACTACATATTAGGTGGCCGGGGTGGCCTTTTGTGGTATGGCTTGTTATTTGTATGTATGACTACACTATTTGCACTACCAACTTTAAATGAAAAAGGAAGGAGCTTCACATACTCGGTAAGTAACCACTGGAGTAAAGATCAATTACAACAGCATCTTGAAATTTACAATATGCACATCGGACTTTAAAATTTGGCCCTTACACCTCATAGTTCCAAATTGCAGTACCTAAAATCAAATGACGGTATGACTCGCTTTTGAGTGGACGACGGCTAGTTTTAAAGGGCATTTGTGTGGCGTCCATGTGGAACCTATGTGGCGTCCACACCACCTTTTTCATTAGATTTGAAATTTAATAAAAAGAAAAAAACTAAAAAAACCCTTTTTTCTTGGAGACTGATCCTTTGTTGTAACTAAGGTTACAACTAAGATGCTGTAACTTTAGCTACAGTCGTCTGATCATAATGGATGTGCCAGATGATGCCATGCCGCCAACCCACTAAACATTGGCCAAACAGTTGTGTATTGGAGTTAAGGGCCAAACAAATATGACGTCTAAACAACTTGCTCTCTATTTTGCTCTCTCTAGAAAGCTTCTCTCTCTCTCTCTCTCGAAATCCATCACCCATATCTCTAAAATTTTCTCATCTTTCTTGTTCGTTCCAGTGGGTGGAAGAACCATGGGTTCTCGAATGTTTAGCAGTTGCACGGGGGTTGATTGTGGGTAGATGGTGGTGCATGTCCGCTTACAATCAGAGCGAGGGAAGTGGTGATCGTGGTTGTGTGTACATCAGTGGCTAAGGTTGCACAACAATGGGTTCAGCAGCTGAGTGATGGTGTGTAGATCTAAGGTGCCAATGGTGGGCATAAGATTGGTGCTGATAGTGGTCGGCTTAAGGTACGATGCTGATGGTGGAGGCATGTAGATTGGTGGCTACCATGGGCATGAAAGTGGAGACGGGAGACGGTATCGTCCACCTATGCCGTCGACAGAAGGTGGAGATGTCATTGACAGTAGCTAGATCTATTATAATACAATATATATATAGGGTCGTGATCCATTGATAGCGCTAGCAAGTTGCTAGCGTTGTTTTGTCGTCTGGAACATAATGTAGCGGACGATAAATTATCGTCCACTACATTATGTTGTGGATGGTGAAAAAAAAGTGTTGTTGTGGCGCGCGATCTGGCCGTCCATCCTCGCCCGTGGACGGCCAGATCGCACTAGCAACTTGGGTTAAGTTGCTAGCGCTATCAACGGATCAGCTCCCATATATATATATATATATATATATATATATATATATATATATATATATATATATATATATATATATATATATATATATATATATATATATATATATATATATATATATATATACATACATATATATATATATACATACATATATACATACATGTATATATATATATATATATATATATGTATATATATATATATATATATATACATATATATGTGTATATATATATATATACACATATATATGTGTATATATATATATATATATATACATATATATGTATATATATATATATACATATATATATATATGGGAGCTGATCCGTTGATAGCGCTAGCAAAATGGGAGATCTTGCTAGCGCGATCTGACCGTCCATCCCGAAGGGATGGACGGCCCAGATCGCGTATTTTTGCGGCGCTGTCAGCAGTCCGCTACACAGTGTAGCGGACCATCCTTTTTACCATTTTGCCCCTGCTCCCCCTCCGCTACACTGTCTAGCGAAGTACATAATTGGGCCCACGTTGACAGCCAAAATGTCGTCCGCTAGACAGTGTAGCGGACGACTGACTTTGTCATTATCTTACCGTCCGCTAGACAGTGTAGCGGACCGTTTTTCCCTTTCTTTACTCCGAAACCCTTATTCATTCCTTCTAAACTGCTATGTATTCCTTCTTCTCACAATTCTTCTAGCGGTGTTGGTAAGTAGATCGGCGCAATTTCTTCTCAAGAATTCCTTTATTCGACGAATCAATCACGTAAGTTCACAAACCAATCCTTTATTTGTTCATAATCTAGAGTTGTTATCGCGGCTTATGCATGATTTTGAATGTGTGCGAAACGCTGCATTGTGCTAGCGTTTGTCAATGTATCTATACATATATATAGATTATATATGTGTATTGCGTATTATTTGTTCATGTGATTTCACTTGTAAAATCCCATTCCGTGTCTGTTTGTATCTATGTACATTGCATATACACAGCATGTGAACTTATGTGAGTATTATCTGATCACATGCTAGCGTTGACTGTGCTAGCGTTGTATGTTTGAGAATGTTTACGCTTCCAACCTTGCCGTTTTGCATAATTTCAGTTGCGAAAAATGGATTTCAACCCTGGACCAGAAGATCCGTCCGTATTATACGACCAAGCAAACCATATCAGTACGCTCATATGGGATGGTGGAGTAAGATACTTATTTTATCAACTTTGTTATTCTTGGGAACGTTGTATATCGTTTAATTTGCTTAAATTGTATTTATTAATTCGTAGGAAAGAGCACTTCTCAACACGGTAGAAGTATTCGATAATTTTAAAGAATGGAAATTGAACAGAACCCAGAAAAGATTACTGCGTGGGATTGGGTTTGGGATTTTCACGCATGGGCAGATCTTTCAACAACTTGACCGGCACTTAATAGGTGCCCTTGTTGAAAGGTGGAGAAGTGAAACGAATACGTTTCACTTCCCTCTCGGAGAGCTGACAATTACCCTAGAAGATGTAGGGTTCATCTTAGGGTTACCGGTGACGGGGCGGCCGGTAATAGCTCCTCCGTCGAAAGCAACGAATAAGAGGACCGCTAGGGACTTCTTTACTTCGATACCCCAGGATCAATTTAGCACTGGGGGTATCAAGTTGAAATGGTTGGTAGATACCTACAAGGTTCTGCCGGATAACTACACGGATCAGATGCTTGTGCTGTACACACAAGCTTTCCTCTTGTGGGTGATGGGGGCAATTCTGTTCCCAACAACGTCGAAGAATACCGTCAGCGTCAAATATTTACCGTTGTTGGGTAACCTGCTGGAGGTTGGGGATTATGCCTGGGGAGCCGCAACTCTTGCGTACCTCTACCGAGCATTGCACAAGGCAACGAGGCCCGACTCCAAAGCGATATGTGCATGTCTCTCGCTATTGCAGGTATATCATACAATTCTTGATTACTCGCTCGTTTGTTTTTTTTTTTGGGTTGAATTGACAATAAAATTTGACGATACTTTATTTAATTTGTCTTTGCTCTCAGGTGTGGTCTTATGAACACCTTGCTACCGGCGCACCCACGCGTAGGGACGGAACCGATAATGTGTGGCCTCGGTTGTGCGCCTGGGAGTACAGCCGGAAGGACAGCCACTACCAGAGGAGAGACGATCCCCATCACAACATTACGTACTATCGAGGGGAGCTCGACTCGTTATCTCCTGGCCAGATGCGATGGGCACCGTACAAACATTTGGCGCGACGGGTGGGAGAGTCGTTCGTCTTCACGCTCTTCGGGTTGCAACGCACACCCCTGATCCACTTTGAGGTCGCAGAGTGGCAGCTGCCAGATCGCGCTATGCGCCATTTTGAGTGCCTGCAGGGGTTGCCAGCAGGCGCGCCGGATATGAGGCTTAACAGGAACCCACCGGGTGTCCCTCGGTTTGGCAAGGCAAATGCGCACGACTTGTGCGCACGAGAACTTGAGGTTTGGGATTCCTGGCAGGACACGCTGGCGGCCATTGTGTCGGAGCCTGACCCCGTGATCAGTATCGAACAGTACAATGGGTGGTACTACCGCATCACCCGGAGGAGAGTAGCTCCAGTAAGGTTTGAACGCGAGGAGAAGTACCACCCTAGGGGTCAGATCGATGAGCACATGGCATACAATCTGGTAAGTTGGCCAATAAGTGCTTTAATTGAACTTGATGATTCTAACTGTGTATGAAGTTACTTATTTATTATCTCTCTGGATGTAGGTTAATGCCTCGTTCGCCTTCTTCCAGAAGTTGCGCGAGCGGAAGGATTTGGTGGATGCAATGGGCGAGGAGCTTCGCCAACAGGCTGATGCGTTGGCGTATGGCTGCGGGAATTTTTTACACCAAGCATCGGGCCAGCCTTCCGGCGTCAGCCCGGGAATGGGTTATCCGGGGTGGCAGCCCCCATATGTGAGCGAGGGATACACCGATCCCTCGAGACAGACTTCGGGAGTGAGCCAGGAATATGGTGGTCCCTCTGTGCCGGGAATGGGTGGTGATTGGGAACAGCCAAGCACCATGGGCCAGGCTCAAGCGCCGTGGGAAGACTACAGTGTGCCCTCCTTCTCTTTGCTATTGGACTCGGAACCCCAACCCTTCTCTCAGAGTCAAGTCACGCAAGACTGGGGTTTCAGACACATCAGTCTGTCGGAGACACTGCCTATTGTCCCATGGGCAGGACCATCTACTGCCGAAGGAGGGCAATATCCCCCGGTCGACCCCCCGGAAGGAGTGCAATATCCCCCCATCGACCCCCGAGGGCAATATCGCAAAGGGCATCCAGTGAAGCCCCTAAAGCCGCATAAATGCCAAATAATCAGAGAGCGTTATTTTAGCGGCTTCCCCCGGGACAAAGCGTTGTATAGTGTGAATCATCCAGAGGGCATGGATTACACTTGCGAGTGGGGAGAAATGGCCTCCCTGGCTCCGGGTAGTTGGTTAGACAACGGTGTCATCTCCACATACGTGGAGATTCGAAGGAAAGGGGTTGGGAGCGGCTGAACGAGTACCCAGCCGTTTTTTTGGTTGATGCCTTTTTTCATAGCCTCCTAGTGTCTGAATGGCATAAGTGGGTCGAGCAAAGGCGGAAGAAAAAGTTGGGCCAGTGGAGACCGTCCGCTAACCTACGAGCGTATCTTGCTAGGGATAGTCCAGTGAGCACAAGTGTTGCCGACGTGTTTCTAATCCCATTTTTAGGGGAAAGCCACTGGTACTTGGTTTGCTATGAACCAGTGGAGAAAGTCGTATCGGTGATCGACAGTCTCCACGACGATACCGCCTTTATGCCTGTGCTGCAGATGTACAAAGCCCAGTTGGATTCAATGGTAATATTACGATTGTTGTTTAACAGTTATTGTAACTTGGCATAAATGTTAACTCGTGTCTTACGCCGTTTTGTGTTTCTTGCAGAATATATTTTGTGCAATGGTCAATGGTGTCCGTGGTAACCCTGTACCGGCGCGGCCAAAGCTCGATTGGCGACTGAAGAAGAGGAGGCCCAAGCAACGTAACACTTCGGACTGCGGCGTTTTCCTTTGCATGTACATGGATTACATTTGCCGGTCCGAGAGCCTCAAGGCGGCGGTGTGGAGCCAAGCAGAAGTAGACACCTTTAGATATAGAATGGCTTGGCAAATTATGAAAGGCCGGCCTAGAGCGGTTACGTATATTGTAAATCCGGCAAATGCCTAGAATCCTTCCCAACATGATTCCCCCCGTTGACATTGTACCATTACACTTTCAATTTTTTTTAATAAACTATGAATATTTAGAAAGCTCTCATTGATTTGTGTTGAAGATTATTGATTGATTGTTTTGTCTGATTTTCGTTGAAGATGATTTGAGTTTGGTTTTTTTGGCTCTTATTGAGAATGATTGAAAAGCAAAATCTGTCCGTTAGACAATGTCGCGGACAGTGGGGGAAGTGAATTTTCTAAGTGTTGGGTTAAGACAATCTGCTGGTCTGTCCGCTAGACAATGTCGCGGACGATGGGGGAGGGGAAAATTTTTGAAGTGTTGATATAAGGCATTCTGCTGGCCTGTCCGCTAGAAAATATAGCGGACAGGGGGGAAGTGAAAATATTCTAAGGTCCACTGCAGCTTGTCCGTCCTCATCTTCGGCGTCATCTTCTGCCCCATCTTGCAAACCCCCGGGACTTATCCCCAGTGCCTTGTAATGGTTCCGCTTGTCGTGGTCGGTCATTTTGTTGCACAATGCACACCTTCGCAGCTTTTTAGGTTGAGTTGCCGTTTCAATTGAGCTTTTCATCCGCGTAGATCTCTTGCGGCCTTTCGTTTGCGATATAATTGGATCCAACGGCCGGATATCATTGTCGCCTTCCTCCCCCGGCTCGTCATCTTCGGATTCCGTCGTAGGCTCGGTGTCAACCGCATTGGTGACTGAAGCTGCTTCCAACTGGTCGACGATGGGCTCTTGCTGCTGAGCTACATCGAGGAGATGTTTATAACCGACCATTGTAGCAGCAGCCTTTACGGACAAACGGGTGAACATCGTCACCAGATGATTATACCGCAACGTCTCTGATTCTTCAAAGTCAGTATACGGGTGCTCCGGAAAGGAAATGGTACCGTGCAACCTGTTTGCACCTTTCGTCCACCGTGGCAAGACGTATTTATCGGGGATTGTCCTGATATTCTTCTGGGTGAAAAACCGCAGAATGTGTCTACACAGGATGCCATGAAACTCAAACTTCTTGCAAACACATGTCACCGAGTCCGTCAATGTGTCGTGGCTCACCGTATAAATTCTGCGCAGCTTCTCAGGGACGAGGTCATTCACGAGCGAATAAACCTTGTACTCACGCATAGACATTTCTGCCACCTTGTTTATACTGTATCGTCCCGATTTTCGCAGCTCTACTTGGTATAGCAAGAAGATCTCCTTCGTATAGACTTTGGCACCGTTCAGCTCCAGCGGGGTCTCAAGCAACCTTCTCCTTTGTTTGTACGTTGTTGCAAAGTCGGCAGCCCTTTCTTTTACGAACAACGAAGCTACCGCTTTTTGTGCGGATGCAACGAAAGTCTTCAAATTGGTAGCTGTACCCACATAACTATCGAACGTGGCATTCATAGATTCACTCATGCCCGTTGTTTTCATGCCCGCTGAAAAATACCTCCTCGTGTAAACGCCAATCCATTGCTCTTTGCGCTCGTACAAGTGCTGGAGCCACTCGTTGTCTTGCAATGAGTAATCCCGAACAAGCTTTTCCCACCTCTCCTCGAATTCCTCAATCGTTAATGACTTGGTAATGCATTTGTCAAAATCCTGTTTAAAGTCTGGATACTTTGCGTACACGTGATGCAGACGTTCAGGGTATTTGTTGCTTATGTGCCAAGTGCACAAGTTGTGCCGGGTGTCTGGGAAGACGGTCGCAATAGCCTTCTTCATTGCCAAATCTTGATCGGTGATGATCACTTTGGGTGCTTTGAAGTTCATTGCTTCCAGCCACGTCCTAAACAACCATACAAAAGAACCCTCGCTCTCGTCCCTTAACAAGGCGAACCCGAACAGGATGGAGTGATAATGATGATTGACGCCGGTGAAAGGAGCGAACGGCATCGAGTACTTGTTGGTACGGTATGTGGTGTCGAAAGTCACGACATCCCCAAAATGCTTATAAGCTAGCCTCGAACGACCGTCGACCCAAAAAATTGTACTAACTCGATGCTCGTCGTCAAGTTTATAGTCGAAGGTAAACTGCGGGTCCTCCATCTGCATCCGTTTCAATAGGCTCATTGTCGATTGCGCATCATTGAGGTCATACGCGGCTCGTCTATGGGTTCGGACCGCGTTACGAACGTCTGTCGTGTTAAAGTTTAAATTTTGAATTCCCCCAGCCTGTTCAGCAAGAACATTAACAATCTCAGTAGGTCCAATTCGCGCATTGCTCATTGTGTGAATTAGGCTCCTCGCGACCTTACCCATCTTCTTGTGTTGATGCATCTGACTCACCTTAGAAGAAGTTACTAACGGGTGATTGTGTGCCAGTTCCAGGCTGGTAATAAGCCAATGATCTTGATTGGCTTTGTAGCTTACGAACATCTTGACCTGGCAATTTGTGCGCTCAAAGCAGTCCCGTCTTCTACGCGAATATCCTATTTCGTCATCACTGTCATCATTGCCTACGCGTGTCTCATTTTGCTGTGGATTTCTGCCCCTATGACACTCGTATAAGCGAGAGCATATCTTTTTTGTTACGTTGCTTGTTCTTGTAGTCTTTATTCTAATGCCAAAACCAACCCTCAATGAATACGCTCGAAAACATTCTTCAGCTTCTTCCAATGTTTGAAACGTTCGTCCTAGATACGGATCACTAGCATCTACGGGGACGTTGGAGCTCGACACGAAATCAGACATTGTGAAACAAGACCTGTGTAGAAATAGACTACGCTTAACAATCAAATGACATTTCTAACTGAAAATATTACCTAAAAATTACCTTGGCGAATAGACCAATTTAGGATGACAAACATACCGTATGCATAACCCCTGAAAGTGTCTCCAAATTAACAATTATTAATTTACTGAACATAACAAATCAAAATTACTAAGATAAATAGACGAATTCATCATGCCAAAAAATCGAATTAAACTATAATTTTATTTAGAGTTAACAAATTACACCTTTTTTATGAACATCATGTCTAGAACATCACAAATTGAAGAATAGAGTGACAAATTTCTAGAACATCAAAAAAAATCTATACGTTTTTGTCCGAACAAAATAAAATTATATTTTACCATTCAATCCATAAAGAAAACTTCACCATTCGTAAACTTACCTTACTTGAGTGAAGCTAAGTTTTACTCGAAGCTTGAAGGGAGCAGAAAATTGTAGCGAGTCCGAAGGAGGAGAAGAAAATTGTAGCCGAAGGAGCTTGAGGAATTCCGACAACCCGTCGTGTGTAGAAATAAAGGTACAAACACGTGGTAATGTGTCAGCTGTGTCAGTCGTCCGCTACACTGTCTAGCGGACGACATTTTGGCTGTCAACATGGGCCCAATTATGTACTCCGCTAGACAGTGTAGCGGAGGGGGAGCAGGGGCAAAATGATAAAAAGGATGGTCCGCTACACTGTGTAACGGACTGCTGACAGCGCTGCAAAAATACGCGATCTGGGCCGTCCATCCCTTCGGGATGGACAATCAGATCGCGCTAGCAAGATCTCCCATTTTGCTAGCGCTATCAACGGATCAGCCCCCTATATATATATATATATATATATATATATATATATATATATATATATATATATATATATATATATATATATATATATATAGATCGGGTGGTTAAGACATAGGGTCGCAGACGTCAGAGGGGAGACGCTTTCGAGTGTCGCCCAACGATGTCAACACCAATAGATCGATTGTAGAGAGTATAGATCGGGGCGTTTCTTTGGACTTCATGCAGAGGACATCCGTTCCCCGAAAGCAGTCATTCGGATGTGTTTATAGCCAATTTTTAGTGCATTACTGACGTTGCATCATCTGGAAAGCCTGTTTTGATCAAAAGACTATAATTAAAGTTATAGCATGTCTGGCATTACCTAGGTACAGGAGACGATTTAGGTCTTTTTTCTTTGATGTTTCCTCCATCCCTTCCCTCTCTCCTGGCCCCCACCCACCCCCCGATCGTCTTCATCCTCTACTCTAATCTACCACCCATCACAATTGCCTACCCACCACCCTTCCTCTTTAATCGCCCTACTCGCTAACTGATCTATGATTGTAGTGAGTGATATTGGAGCCCCCAATTAAATAATCTCCACATCACAGGGAAGGAAAACAAGTTAGTAAACCAGTCGTGAGGTCGGCAGGTTAAGCAGTAGTGCAGGAATGGTGTATCCCACTGTAATATCCCGGACTTCGGGAGCCGATTAAAATAACCATTCGGGCTCCGAAAAATAAACGGTCGCTAGTTCAAGCAGGTTTTGTTGAAATCTTGTATTCTGGAGAATTCAAGTCGGTATCGGATTAGATGCTTTAAAGTATGTGGTTGTGTCCAGGATTTGACAGGTTTGATGTGATCCGGTAGGTTAACGACCCGGGTGTTCTGGGCGGCGGAGCTCTGGATTTTCGGGGGCGTTACACCCACCAAGAGCTGATGGGTTGATGGTGGCTTTGGCGTGTTTGACGGTGGTGCAGTGGTCGTAGATCGATGGTGGAGTTATTTGAGTATGGAAGATGGAAGATGGGTTAATGAGTTTGGTAGTGGTGAAGTGGGGGTGAGAAGTGGTGGTGGCGTGTTGTCTAGATAGCAGTTGCGAAGTAGGGGTGCAACATGGCAAGATGGGTGACGAGATGGATATTTGAGTGATGGATTGGTGGGGCATTGTCCTAAATGGGTACTAATTATGGGTATGGTAGTGTGATGTATGGTACAAGTTTGAGGGCATGGTGGCTGGTGCAGAATGTGAGTGTGGTGGCAAATGGCTAATGAAGGTCGTAAGTGCAGTGGCGCAATGGCCAGTGCAAGTCTTATATGCGGTGGCTAATGAACTTCCAAAGCGGTCTTTAGGGTTGCGATTATGGTAGGGATGGTGGTGGTGGGCCTATGTTGTATGGGTTTTTGGTGGACAAATAAGTAGTAAATGAAAAGGTGTCTGAGTCAAATGTTGTGCATTCTTTCGCTAAGACAATATTTTCCCCCTTTAATCTACTAAGGGTGATAGGAAATCTGCCTTCCAAGCTAAAATAAGCGAACTCTGATGATGATAGAAAAAGTAATCACCAGATATAAATTTAAGAGAGAAAAAAAGTTTGAAAACTGAACTGAGAAATCTGTAGTTATACCCTTTACATAGTGTAGCAATAGGTGCTTTGAATAGGTGCAGATAGTTTGGCAGTTAAATGACTCTATAGGTGTAACAACCATACAATCTAGAGGCACCATGAAAAGGTGCCATTTGAATTTAAACAGAACTGAAATTTCTATTTGAAATCTAACAAATACACCCTTTCGGTAAAAAGCAGTCTGAATCTGTCGAAAAAAAAAGTTAAGGCAGTGTTCGGGGCGAAGGCTTCTAGCGCCAATGCGCACGAGCGAAGTGCAAAGTGCACCTAAAAGCGTCAATAGAACCTTTTTGCTGCCTTTGTCGCCACCATCGCAGGCCCGCACACGTGATGTGGTGCACTAAATATGTGCGAATGCATAGTTTGTGTTTCTAGATCGATAAAGCATGTCACATGACCACTTAAATACCCTTAGCCTTTTCGTTTGCCAAGCAATGTGGGAATCCACATTTTTTACCCTTTTCAATCCTTTCTTAAATGTCCAACTTTGATATATTATATCTCCTTAACCATTTAATAAATTGTTTGATTCCGTTTAGACATTGAACCTTGAAGTGCAAACTCTAGAATGCAAGGGTCTAATTATTGGAAATTTTTTAACTTCTTCTCTCAATTTTTCAAAATTGGATTTTTCACATTTCCTTATTTAGAAAATGTACGTCTCTCTATCCTTTGGTAGGTCATACTAAGGTAAAACGTGTCTTTTGACTTGAATCTTTGCAATATAACTATGAAGTCAATCAGAATTCGTAGTAGCCTTAGCCTTGAACTAAGAATTCTTGGTAATTGATCATAACTACTATCTATAAGACTTTTCCAACCAAATTTTTAAATACCTGCACATTTATGGTCATGTGCTATATCTGAGTATTTTCATAAGTGCCATGGAGACAAGCTTAAATCTCGTAAAAGCGGCCCTACTTCTCGCACTTATATAGGTAAATCTAATAAGGTGCACTTAAATGACTTGCACCCTTCTTTAAGGATATATATTTATTAAGGGAATAATTTTCACCATCCCTTTGTTCTCCATACAAGTATATACCACCATGAGATAGTCATATAGTGCATATGTGGTCAAAAATGAATGTGCTTTCTATTGAACTGAAAGACATAAAAGTTACTCAAGTGTCTAGTTTATTTCCACGTGCATGTTACCTCTCTCCTTTCATGAGCTTTAAACACATCTCCGTGATAGTCTTCCATTACATCCCTGCCTAGGCCTTCATTAAGGGATCAACCAAATTACTTTTGGACTTCATGTAGCTAATAGTAACAATTCCTTTGCTTAGTTGTGCTCTCACATAGCTATGTCTAAGACTTAAATGTCTAGACTTCCCATTATAACTCTTCTTGTATTCATATGTTAACGCCTCAGTATCATAGAATACAGAAATGGCAAGCATTGGCTTAGGCCATAGAGGAGTCTCTATTAACAAGTCTCTAAGCCATTTCGCATCTTAACTGCTATTGCCACAACAATAAGTTTAGACTCTATAGTAAAATGTGAAATGAAAGTTTGCATCTTAGAACCCCAAGAAATAGCACTTCAATCCATGATAAATATACAACCACTTGTGGAGTTTGTTTAAATTGAGTCCGTGATCCATTTTGCATCCATGGACCCTTCTAATAAGGCCAAAAAGTGCTTGTAAGTTAACGTGAACTCCGTTATGCCCTTAGGTACTTAAGCACCCTAAACACCATATTTCAATGGACTTGTTCGAGGTTATGATCTCAAAATGCCAACTGCAAAGGCTATATCTGCTCAGGTTCATTGCATGATATATATACATCAAACTGCTTATGATACTAGGATACTCTAGTTGTGAAAAGCATTTCCCTTCATTTGTCCTTAATTTGATAGAAGAATCATATGGGCTAGTAACTGGGGCACAATCCTCGTGATTAAATTGCGATTAATACTTGCTCAATATAATGAGACTCTAACAAAGAAACAGAATTCGAGGATCTAAAATGACATTGGCTTCCCCCATATCCTTCATATCAATAAATGAAGATAGAAAACTTAGTTTCCAACATAATATCCAAATCACTACTAAACATTAACACATCATCAACATACAAACAAATTATTACAACGCGTCTATTATCAAACTTAGAATAAATGCACTTATCCACTGCTTAAGAACTTGTTTTAGGCCATACAAAGATTTGATAGACTTTAAAACCTTTGGTTCTTGGCCCCTTAGTACAAAACTTTCCAGTTGTTCCATGTACACCTCCTCCTCTAAACACCATTTAGAAAGCAATCATGATTTATGTTTGGCTATAACCAGTTTCTTAACAGATGATAAGACAAACATTAATGTTATAGTGCTATGTCTTGCTACCAGAGCATAGCGTCAAAATAGTCAATTCCTTTCTTTTGTTTAAAACCCTTGGCAACAAGTCTTGCTTTATGATTATCTTCGAATCCTTCGGACTTGAGCTTTCGCTTAAACATCCATTTGCATCCCATTGGTTTAAATTCTAGTGGCAAATCAGTCAAAACTTAAGTTTGATTTGATATTATCTAGTCTTGGTGCATCATTTATAGCTACTTGCCACAAGGCAGAATCTCGAGAAGTTTTGGCTTCTCGTTATGTCAGTGGGTCATGCTCTTAGATATGCAAGAAAAGTTATCTTTATTTCTACCACCCTCAACTATAGGTTCGTAGAAATTTGGACCATAGGACTTTTCTATTCATGCTCTCTTACTTCTTATTAGTTCACCACCTTACCCCATTTCTAGAGTAGGTTGATCTTGATCATTGATCATGACTTCATTTGTATGTTGTTTAGAGAAAGAACTCTCAAAGAATTTTGCATCTCTAGATTCCAAGATAATGTTTTGGCTAACAGATTCAATATATTGCATGGTTAGAAATCTATATGCCTTGTTTTGCTGAGCATAGCCTATGACGACACATCCAATTGCTTTTCTCCTAATTTGGGTCTCTTAGGATCAGTTAGGTTAACTAATCCCCTAAATCCCCACACCTTGAATTGTCTTAGAGAAGGTTTTCTCTGTTTCCAAAGCTCATAGGGTGTGACATTACTAACCTTTGGGGTATACAATTAAGCATATAGGTTGCAATCATAAGTGTTTTCCCCACAAGTTCTTAGGCAAATAAAAGTGAGCAATAATGTATTTATTATCTTTTGTGAAGTCCTACATTTTCTCTTGGCAACACCATTTTGTTGAGGACTATAAGGAGCAGTTACTTGGTGAATAACTTCCCGAGTTTCAAATAAATCATCAAAGGAAAGGTATTCACCTCCCCTATCCGGTCATGAAGATTTTAATCGCACAATCTAATTGATTTTTTACTTTTGCTTTGCAGATTTAAAATTCATCTAAAGCCTCATCTTTAGTCCTTAGAAGGTATGAGTATGCATAACATTAACAATCATCTATAATTGTTGAAAATATCTTTTACCACCCCTTATTTGATGACCTTCCATTTCACATAAGTCCAGTTGTACTAATTCTAACAATTGTGTTTTCCTTTTAACCCTTTTAAAGGGCTTGCTAGCGATTTTTTATGTTATGCAATCTAAACATCTTTCTAAGCTAGATGAAGCATGCTGAGGTATTAAACCTAAATTAACCATACTTCTTATGCGCTTATAGTTAACATGTCATAGTCTAGAATGCCATAAATGTACGAAAACAATAAGATGACAAAATATAGAATTCTTATTAATTATAGTAAGCTTGTTCAAGCCATTAGTTACATAGTTCCCAACGTTGGTCAGAATAACATTGCCAGACTCAAAAAGGAATCTTAAAGCCAAATTTGTTAAGTAGGCTAACAGATACATGATTTTTCCCAACATCTGGAACAAACAGCACATCCTTCAAAGTCCCCAAGACCTTAGGTCAACGAGTTTCCCATAGAGAGATCTCGTCCATCCGCTATCAGCTCAAAGTCATTGAACAGATTCTTGTTCATAGTAATGTGCTTGGTTGATCCAAAGTCTATCCACCACTGCTAATTATCTCCCACCATGTTGGGTTTGAAACCACAGCAAGGATATCCTCGCTGACAACCATGTCAGTTTGGTCCCTTTTCTGCCTCTTAGCCACTCGGCAATCCTTCTTAAAGTGTTCGGATTTTCTAAACTTCCATAAAAGTTGTTTTAGGCTTGTCTTACCCCTTGTTTGAAGCAAAATTTTGACCATCAAGCTTACGCATCTAGACACGAGCCTTAAAGGACTTAAGGTCTTCGAACTCAAGTCTATCCAAGTTGCATCTCTTCAATTTTGATATACTTAACCAATTCTTGCATACTCATAGCATCCTACTTAAGTTTGAACTCCTTACAACATTCTTACCGAGTGAAAAGAAATTTAGAAATAATTGTGAACACCTGGATGGACTCTTTGAGAAAGGTGTCCCTCGGATATGATCAGATCTATAATCATTTGCAGTTCATGAATTTGACTTCCTTGATGTTGTATTACAAAAACATAATAACAAATAGGGCTAATTACAGCTATGTCCCTGAGGTTTGGGGGTAATTACACGCAAGGACACAAAGTTTCAAAATGTAACAGACGTGACCAAAAAAAGTTTAAAGAGTAACACTTTTAGCCAACCGTTAGGGTTCCGTCCAAAAAGTGTATATTTCGTCATTACGTATTTTGAAAATGGCAATACTGCCCCTGTACAGTATATCGTGAATAATTATAATTTAGGGTTTCTATCTCCAGATCTGATCTCACCGCCGGCAGCCCACGCCGCCGGCAGCCTCCAGATCTGATCTCGCCGCCGGCAGCCCAAGCAGTTTCTATCTCCAGATCTGATCTCGCCGCCGGCAACCCAAGCTGTTTCTATCTCCAAATCTGATCTCGCCGCCCGCAGCCCAAGCCTCCTCCCTCACCCCACGCCGCCGGCAGCCTCTCTTGGCCCACCATCAGGCAGACTCGCCCCACCCCACCACGCCGGCAGCCCTTTCTCACTCTAAACCCCATTTCAATTCAATTCAGTAATTCAATTCAACGGAGTGGTCGTCGTCATTTCTTGGGCAACGGGGGTCTTTGAGTGATGATCGGCGTCCGACTCGAAGAGAGGAGAGAAAGCTGTGAAGTGACGGGGGAGGGGGAGGGTGGTGCGGTGGCCGGGGAAGGGGGAGGGTGTTGCGGTGATGGGGATGGGGTTAGTGATTATAGCGACGATGAAGGGCAGAGGCAGACGGGGTGGGTGGGGGGTGACCGGGGGAGGGAGGGCTTGGGGGGCCGCGAAGGGCAGGGGTGTGGGTGGCGGCGAAGTGGATGGGGGAAGAGAGAGAGAGAGACAAAAAAAATTAAGGTTTTTCTTTTCAAAGAGACAATGGCATTTAAAAAAATAACTTTCTAACATAAGGGCAATAAAGTCATTTTGTTAAAACTGTTAGAATTTTTAGGGTTCCGTTTGTCAACGGACATAAGTGTTACATTTTGAAACTTTATGTCCTCGCGTGTAATTACCCCCAAACCTCAGGGATATAAGTGTAATTAGCCCTAACAAATATTCTATCTACCATGCCAAAATCATTCAATTTACTGGTTAGGATCTTTTGGTTCCCATGTGTCCTTTGTCTTGTACTTGCTGTCGAGATCATTCCACAGTTCCTTAGCCGTACTTTTTGTATACTTGATCTCACATGTCATAGAGTGTGTCAGATAGCCCTTCCAATATGTAGCCCTTGCAGCAGAAACCATCCTCCTGCCACTTCTATTGTTGTTTTGCAGCAACATGTTTGGTTGCTTTGTCTGCATACTCCTCCACAGTTGGCTTTGGAAGGTTAGGGCGTAGACAATCTTCAAGGTTGCAAGGAAGAAGTACATCTTGCTATTCCCACGCCTGAAGAAGGATCCATCAAACTTCACCCAGTTTGGAAATGTTGTTGATCACAGGGATCTTCGTAACACTTTCCATTGTATGTAGGTCACTGTCTCTAGACTTTGAGTCATGGTATTGTGATTATAATTATAAAAAACAACGTGGTATCCTGACACCGAATAATACATATATCGATGAACCGAATAGCACAATACCGATCAATGGTTCTGGGAGAAAGTAGAATATATCCGAGTGTGGATACATTGTCTGAAGGAGAAACCACTGACTTGCAACAGAACCTAAATCCACCAGAAGTGTTGCACACAATCTCTTATCCAGGATAGGCATGTCGTTTCTTAGAACTCCAAAAAGGTGCACCAGTTATACTTCTGCAAAATCTCTAGTCAATAGGTTTGTGCGATGGAATGCGTCTAAAAGTTGAAAGATTAGTGATAGAGTCGTCGAAACGCAAGTCATTACAAGTTCACATTATGGCGACACTGTTCTAATCCCATGTCTCATCCGCCAATAAGGAGGCAATCTCTAATGAAAGTGGCATTTGTTATGACCATTAAAAAAAATTAAGGGCATAGGTTGAAGAATGTTGGTGTGTATCTTCCAAACCATGTATTCTGTCATGAGCAGCTTTATGTGGCAGTATCATGTTGTGATAGAGCCTACGGGGTTAAAGATCCTGATAGCTAACAAAGATGACGTGGCATTGGAACACAAAAAAATATAGTGTACCATGTAATTCTTAATGCTATTTCATTTAGTGTTTGTGATTTACTTAGATGATTACCAATTGTTTATGATTTATCCTTGATTCAAGTAATTTATCCTTGATTTATATGACATATAGAGATCATTCTTGAATCTAGTACATCTCATCTGATTAAGTCAAAGATAATTACTGAATTACGGACATATAATATTCTACAATTCTGACAAAAAAATATTAAAAAATATGGGATGAACCGGCCGATTTTTTACGAACCGACCAGTTAGCTGACTTTTTTCAATCTACCATTTTTTTTATAAACTATTCTGCTTTATCTCCAGATCAAAGATTGAGATGGCCACCTATCATTTCTGGCGCCTCAGACCTCTATAAATAGGGTCCTTGCACTACACTTTTAGGGGACAAGCTTTTTCTCGCTGAGCTTTTATATTATTTCTCATAGAAGTGGTAGATCATGTCTTAAGAGAATTTAGCATTTCATAATCATTTCATATACTCTCAAGTCACTTGTATCGTGGATTATTCACAAAGCGTTCCCGACTCTTTTACGCAAGCGCACTCGCGAGATACATTTATTGTTTTCTAAGATAGTTTAATATATTGGTCTAGAGTAATTCCCTATTCAGTAATCACATTGATATTATAAAAAAGTTATCAAAAAGAATCTTTTCATTTCATCTCATTGTTCGTGTCTAAGGCCGAAGCATAGGTCACCTTCAATAAGGTCCAAATTTAATTGTGATGGCTTTAATTCTGGTTTGTCTGACCAAATACATATGTCATTTGACCCTTGGTGTCGAATTCATACCAATAATGTAAAACTGGGATTAGGGTTTATTTTATTGCATATGTATTTGTTTAAGGCCATAAATAAATAAATAAAGTAGAGACCGAAAGGGTATGGCAGGTGCCTAACACCTTCCCATCGCATAACTTAGTCCTCAACCCTAATTTCTATTTTTGATAGAGTAGTTAATCTTCGGACATTGTCGAGTCATTTTTAGGGTTTTCTTTATTTCCCTTTGTTTAATAAAATAGGATGCGACTCCTAAAGTTTTCAGACACTTTTCGAAGTCCGGGAATTTGTTCGAGGCGGTTCACTACATAGCGACTCCTTTGGGGACTAAAAAAGCTAAGAGGACTAGACTTACAAAAAATGTATTGCGTTTTGGCTTTTTCTTTGGCTTGTATGTACAATGTGCTATAACTGTGGTGATTGTACTCTTATTTTGTGCCTGAGACACGCGCATGTGTGTCCTTAACCCACCCAATCGAAGGCAACGGTTGAAGCCCCTAGGCTTCCTAGCTATCAGGGCGAATTAGACTATACTCTCACCTCCACGGCCTAGTACTAAAGAGCCTTCTGGTTTCTATCAATTGACTTGTGTGCACGTACTGTGATCATATATTATTACCTACATGAGTTACTGGTGGGAACTACGTCGTGCAAGTTAAGCCAACAGAGTGACCTTACACCGGTGTTGAGAGAAAAACCACAAACCCGGACCATTTCAGTGTTCTACCCCTTTTTCAAGGAGAATGCTTGCTTATTAGCACGGAAGCCAACCAATATTCTATAAGCTAGTTGATAGTCGCGCAAAAAAAAGAAAGACTCTGACTAAGCGGTTGATTTTTTGCTTTAACAACTAGGCGTTTAGTCAACAACTGTTATCCTTGCAAATTCAAACTGGCTTGTTTACACCCCAGACCCTCCAAGTTACCAGAGCTATGCATGATTCACTAGGTTACCAGACAGTTGGTCAAAACCTAGGCTTTCCAGAGTTATGCATGATTCAAGATCTCTAAACCCACTGAACAACCGGCATGCTAACCCATGAAGTTATCAGGCGGTTAGTCAGTATCCTGTCCTCCATGAATTTTTTTTCAAAAATCCCAAGATAACCAAACTGACCAACCGACTGGTTAACCCATCAGGTTATCGGACAGTTAGTCAGAACCTTAAGCTGATCATCTCCCTATCCCTGTGGGGTGTAAATCTCCTAGTTCTATGTGTGTTATCTGTTTGCTTGAATTTTCAGATTCTCCATATAGTTAAGGCTAAAGATGGTTGGTATCGAGATTCATCTGAAAAACTCACATAAATCCCAATGGCCTTGTAATACCCATAGTTGGCAGATTTGGTCCGTATTGTTGGCAATTACAAAAGGAGTTTCAGGCCGATTTCACAGCCCTGGCAGATCAGTAGGCATGGATGCCCGAAGATATCTAAAACTTTAGGAAGAGGGGTAAAAAGAGAACAGGAAGATGAATCTAAGGTATAAAAGAAGGATAATAAAAAGAAAGCTGAGTTTAATGGCAATATAAGTTAGAAGATAAGGAAGGAACACTCACCACCCCATAGTGTAAGTATAAGTTGGCCATACTTGAGTCCAAGATTGCCTGAACAAGAACGGTAGATGACTTGTTAGACCTCAGTGCACTCATCCTAAATCTGGAAGACCGACTGTCACCCAAGTTCAAGATGCCTGATTTTGACAAGTTTGATAGAACCACTGACCCTAAAATTCATGTCAAGATGTACTCGCGTGCATTAGCTCTCTATGGAATCAACCAGAACAAGTTAATCTAGCTTTCTCACTGCACCCTGTCAAGAGCCGCCTCTCGATGATTCCTTACCCTAGATGAAGCTAGAGTCCGAATGTGGGAGGATGTAGGTGTTGGAGTTTGTGAATCAGTATAATGAAGATTTGGACATCACCGAGAGAGACTTAAAGACCACCAAGCAAGAGACAAGGGAGTCAATATTCGCTTTTATCATGAGATGGAGAAACAAAATTGCCCAGATGTAAACCGCCCTTAAAAGAAGAATAAGTCATCATAGTGAGAAATAATATGTTGCCGATATACCATGAATATATCTTTGGACACTACCATACGTCGTTCAAGTCTTTGATGGGATCCATAGTGCAGATCGAAGATGCCATCAATAAGGAGACCATCTCCTAAGAAACAAAGCTAGAATCTATCGAGCTGGCATGAGGAATTCTAATGTCCCCGAGCACAACTAGTGTCCTGGGAAGCCAGTACTGATCCTATAAAGAAGTTTACCCCGTTGAATGCTCAATTGCCCAAAATGTTCGAGCACTTGTTGAGAAGGGGTATGATCTCCAAATTACCTGCTACCCCCACACTAACAGTGATATCTGAGGGGTATGATGTCCAAGCTTTCTGCGTATATCACTAGGGAAATGGTCACCCTATAAAGAGATACATTACCCTCTGACATGCCATTCAAGATCTTATCGATAAGGGTGAAGTCTCTACTCCTGCCAAGCCTAATGTAAGAAAAGAACCCTTACCAACTCACAAGGTTAATGCTATCAATATGTTCTGCAAGTGATATATCCTTCTACACTCACAGCTCTAGTCAATTAGAATGTGAATGATTCGTCTGTTTCTATTTATGATCCTTTACCAAAGTTTTGTGATATGATCTCGTGGGAAGAGTTGATGTCAGGTGAAGCCTTCTCCACAGAAGAAAAGGATTCCGATGAGGACATGGGGTTTATGTTCAGACCCAATACCTCAGTTTAGCATTTAAAGAGGTCGGATCGAGTCTACTAGACAGCACCCTAGCCAGCTATGTCATACCGCTAATTTCCCAAGACTCATCAGATGATGAAGTGATCGGACAATTAAAGAAGACTTAAACCAATATCTCTATCTAGGGATCGCCATTTTGCTTCTTAACCCTACAGACATGCCTTGATCAAGCTGCTCAACAAGGGTCAAGTACCCACACAGACTCCACCAGAGAAGCTATCCATGTGCTTGAGGCTATGCATTGAGGAAGTGGTCTTGTATTTTTCAGACTGAATTTGGTAAAAGCCTTAATGCTTGTCTCATGTATATGATTCAAGCCATTGGTATTGAATCCTCAAAATTTAATCCTTCCAGTCAGCAGTCAGAGCCTATGACAACACCAAGCAAGTGGTCATTGACACAGTCAAGCTCCTTATAAGAATCAGACCACCAATTTTGAAATGGAGTTTCAAGTGTTAGATATTCCTGCCACCTTCAATTTCTTGCTTGGAAGGCGATAGATACATTCAATTGAAGCGATCCCTCTAGATTGGATCTGAAGGTCAATTTCATACTTAACAAAGCCATTTTTACGATCATGGGAGATTCTCAGCTACCCTAAATAGGACAGGTAGAAAATGACAAGGACATTGTTGTATTCCCACATGACTTGTTAGATCTGCTTCTTAGTGGGTTTGAGATTGACAGCCCGATACAATGTTTGCACTTTAAGAAAGTGTCTCATTAAAAACTTTCTCAATTTCGCATCTCGCAGCAACACCGCAGCTCTCCCCAATCAAGAAAGATCAGCATGGGTTGGGATACAAGCCCACCAAGAAAGAGAGAATAGGCTATGCTAAGAAAGCCCGGGAGGAAGGACGGCTCATAGACTTTCATGACATGTCTAAGGTCCTTACAATGAATGGATACTTTACCAATGAAGGAGAAAAAGGACCCCGCTATGGATTCTCTGAGCCAATCTGTAATATGGAAATCCTAGAGCTAATGAATGGATATGAAATCTTTTATGACTGTGAGTGGGTGGAAGATGAAGGACTGCAAGCTTGACAGAACTGAGCAAGGATAATGTCTCTGATTGGATGGATTTTGTGGAACCGAAAGGAATGATGACATATTTCAACAGTATGCACATCTTTGTGCTTATCTATGAGATGGATGACTAGACTCTCTATCCGACAAGCTTCATCACCTCAGCACACGGCGCCATGCAAAATTTGGACATCAAGTACAACCACTAGCTGTGGAGGAGATCACCAAGGACCTTGCTGATGCTGAGACCACTATTGAACCGGAGGACCTAGATGCTTATATTTCCTTAAACAATCTGAATACATAAGGTGGACGCAGTATGGGAAAATGATAGATTGTCATCCAACCCAGCTAGTCAAGCTGACATTAGGGAAGAGACACAATATGATTATCAAGATATGATTATGGATGCTGGGCATGCTAATGTTGAATGGGGTGACTACTGCCGCGATGACAGTCCCCAGCAGCCGAACGATGGGGCTAATCAGTTTTATGATTTGTCAAAAAATGCGGAGGAGCCATTATGGGATGGAATCCAGAAACACACATGGTTGTCTGCGGTTACTCAGTTATTACAGTTGAAATCGGACCACAGACTAAGTGAGAAGGATTTAACGAGTTTGTTACTTTTATCAAAGAAATTTTACTGAAGAGTGAAAAGTTGCCCCCGTCGTACTATGATGTGAAGAAGATGATGAGGAAACTTGGATTAAGCTATGAGCGGATAGATGCGTGCAATAACGACTGTGTATTATTTTGAAAAGAGAATAAGGACTTGACACGGTGTCCAGTATGTGATCATTCGAGGTATCAACCGAACAAAGGGAAGAAGGACAACATTGCATGGAAGGTACTATGATATTTTTCCGTTACCCCAAGGCTTCGGAGGATGTACTACTCCTCCAACATGGCTGAACATATGAGGGTTCACTGTGAGACTCGTAGCAATGATGCCGATGTGCTAACACACCCAGCTGATGGAGAGGCTTGGAAGGAGTTTGACCACAGGCATCCAAGCTTTGCTCAAGACATTCGAAATGTTAGACTTGGTTTGGCAACCGATGGGTTCAACCCTTTCTGGCAGTCTAGCACACCTTACTCCACATGGCCTGTTATTATTGTCCCATACAACCTTCCACCAGGCATGTGCACGAAGAAGTTGTACATGTTTTTGTCGTTGCTTATTCCGGGCTGAAGAGTCCCGGTAAGGACATAGAAGTGTATTTTAAGGCCGTTGATTTATGAGCTCAAACAGCTATGGAATCATGGAGTCAAAACTTATGATGCATCCTTCAAATATAACTTTTAGATGAGGGCTGCTTTGATGTGGACTATACACGATTTCTCCACATTAGGAATGACGTGTGGGTGGAGCACACATGAAAAGTTCGCGTGCCCTGCTTGTATGGGCGTGAATCCTGGTCATACGTTAAAGCAAAGTGGGAAGCCCTCGTGGTTCAGATGTCACCAGAAGCTTTTGCACAAGGTCATCAGTTCCATAGGCAGAAGGATAAATTCGACGGGACAATCGAGCGTGAGGTTATCACACTGGATTACCCAACTGGTGAAGAAGTGCTCTCGCATCTGGAGGCACTTGATACTGACATAACATACAGCAAGGGTGTGCTAGGTCAGAAGATTCCAGGATATGGGAAAGAGCACAACTAGAAGAAACAGTGTATTTTCTGGGAGTTAGCCTACTGGAGGACACTCATTATCTGAAACAACATGGATGTGATGCACATCGATAAGAAAGTTTTTGAAAATGTGTTCAACACAGTGATGAATTTTAAGGGAAAATCGAAATATCACCTTAAAGTGAGAAATGATCTACAGCAAATGGGTGTACGCCGTGAACTGCGTCCTCGGACAATCAACGGGTGGACGCTGCTTCCGAAAGCACCTTTCTGTCTAGACAAGAAACAAGTGGATAAGGTCTATCAGTGGGTTAAAAATTTGATGCTTCCGGATGGGTATGCATCCAACATATCTCGTTGCTGCAATGTATCAAAATGCAAGTTCCAAGGGATGAAGAGTCACGACTGTCACGTATCTATAGAAAGATTCATTCATATTGCCTTCCAGGGACTGTTGCCAAGGATTGTATGCGAGACTTTAACTGAATTATCTCATTTCTTTTGAGATATATGTTCTTCTACAATCCGGATGAGTAACATGGATGTGCTTAAAAAGAATATTGTGTTGACAATTTGCAAGCTCGAGAAAATCTTCCCACCGTCATTCTTTGATTCAATGGAGCATTTGCCCATTCACTTGGTGTATGAAGCTAAGATGGGTGGGCCTGTGCAATATCGGTGGATGTATCCATTTTGAGAGGTCTTGCTTTAACTCTATGTTGTTCGTTTACAGGTAATGCAAACACATTTCATTGATATTCCACCTAACTCTATTCGTTAAACTTTTAGGTTCATGCTCCATTTGAAGAAGAAAAAATGTAGTAAAGCTCGTGTTGAGGGCTCAATTGCTGAGGCTTACTAATGGAAGAGTTTGTAAACTTTTGTAGCCAATATTTTGGACCTGATGTTAATACAAGGTTAAACTAACTAGGCCAAAATGAGCCCGGAGCTAGCATAAATTTAGAAGTGCAATTGTCAATATTCAAGCAGTCAGGTAGTCCGTTCGGACGAACCTATACTCGGTGGCTAATGGATGTAGAGTACAGTGCTGCAATAATATATGTCATTCTAAATTGTGGTGAAATTTCAGCATTCTTTAAGTAAGTTTCTGACTTAAGATAATTGTTGTACATTATTGAAAATGTCTGGTCAATGGGTTAACTCTCTCAATTTGTAGTAAATTCAATACGGAATATTTAATCACTGATCTCGCTGGACTTGACTCTCATCGAAAATCGCAATTTGTAGAGTGGTTCAGAAGACGTGTAAGTCTTTAACCAAAATATACTATGTTTCATATGTGACTCTATATGTAGTTTATTAATTTTTACCGTCTTATATAATAGGTTCAGTCGATCGATGCTTTAGTAGCCTCCTTGTTGAAATTATTAGCTCAAGGCTCTAGTAAACAAGCAGACTGTCATGGAGGCTATATCATCAATGGGTTTAGGTTTAACGTAAAAGATGATGATCGGACGAAACAAACCCAAAATAGTGGAGTCTTGGTCAACAGTGACAGTTATGACAAAAATTGCATGAACTTTTTATGGAGGCTGGATGAGATTGTTGAGCTAACATACCTGGGTTCCCAAAACCATCTGGTAATATTCAAGTGTACATGGTTTGATGTCACATGCGGTAGAGAAATCCGTGTTAGCTCGCAGGGGATTGTAGATATCAATGTTAAGTCAAGACTTGCATCAGACGAGCCGTTTGTGTTTGCTAGTCAAGCTGCACAAGTCTTTTACACGGAGGACGTCACAAATCCCAAATCTCATTGGTATAGAGTTATCAATTCTAAAAATTGCCCGTGGCATATGACAGTGAGGTAGACACCTTTCAAGTGACCAAGCACCTATCTTAGAACCTATTGAGGTGGACAATAAGGAGGACGATCTCCCTCTTCAACCAACAGTTGATGTAGTGGAAGAAGACGTAGATGATGACGCGGAAGATGTAGAAAGTGTTGAAATGAGGCTGAGTCTACTGACAAAGAGGAAGAATTATTCGATGAAGAGGACGATGAGTCCAGGAAGAAGAGGATGAGGAGTTCGACGATGATGAGGAGTCCGACGATGATGATGATGGTGATGATTCCCAAAATGAATATGATTGACTTGTACTGTTGTAACATGCATTCTCTTAGTACTCGGTTCATATAGTGTTTTTATACTCGTTTCATATATTTACTCGGTTCATTTATCTAGTGTTTTAACATGATATGGACTATACATTGTTTTGTACATGTTAATTTCTTTAATTTGGACTTGTTGTACACAAAGTCAGACATGGATATATTACGGGCCATCCGTGGTCGCGGTGGACGCCGAGTTGCGTCTACCTTGGTGGCTCCCAACTCGTCATTGTCTGCTGAGGATGAGGCATATAGTGCCCACATCCAGTAGGCGGGGGCCCAGCCCCAGCCCTGAACCCATTCCCAGTTCCAATCGCTGGCCCAGCCCCAGGCCGATTCCTCCCATACCCCCCCCCCCCCGCTGGTTCTCCTTCTTCTGTGAGTTCTACCTCAGGTATATTTGATTATGGCGTTCGGTCAAAATGCTAGACTGGTATTTAAATTATATTCGATCTGTATTACTGTTGGTGTTTTGCAGGATCTCGACGAGGCCGTGGACCGACATGGGGTATGCATCGACCCATAGCGTAAATAGAGAGTTACTCTCACCCAGGAGGGCCAGTAAGTAAAAAAATTACATAATACAGTACTTACAATCTTCAATTCTGATATATATATTACTGTCCACTTGTTTAATATGTTCGATGGTTGTTTCTTTATCAGGATCCTGGAGACTCCGGTGAAGACAAAGATTGGCGTCCTTGTGAAAGGCTAATTCTTTGAGTCGCGGCTATACTGGAAGGACTGGGATGCCACCACGGGGGAGTCCTTATGGGAAGAGTGGCTGGTATGGTTTTTAGCCATTTGTGTCAGTCATTTTTTGTTTAATTAGAACGTAATTTTAAATCAATTGTATTGAATGTGTGATTGGATGCCTTGCAGGAGGGGTTCGAGTTTGAGTCTCCTGAGCAGGAAGCGTTGGGATGGCAGGCTTTTTTTGCCTACATTGGTAAAAATTACCGGCGATGACTGCACGACACACGGGAGCGGGCGCGAAAGATGGAGCTCGAGGGTGCCCCGATGGAGGAGTGGAAGGGATTTCCCCCTCATTAGATATCGCCAGCCGTATGTGGAGTGATGGTTGATATGTGGAGGACTGATACATCCTGGGAGGCCAAGACTAAGAGTGGGAGTGAGAGCAGACATGAGAAAGATCCTACACACACGAAGGGGTTGGTGGCTCACGACGTCCTCCGACATAAGAATGCGATTGAGCACCCGAACCTGGCACCGGATAAGGTCTATGCTCTGACGTACGCTGAGACGCACGTGAGGAAGAAGGATAAGGATGATCAATACCAGGCGGGGGACTTTGTTCAGATATTTCCCGGTAGATCGATGTAAGTTACGATCTATTTTGTTTAATTTGTTAAATTGTTGCCTTTGTTGATGTTTGTCGCCTTAATGTTTTGAATGTCAAATCACTATTTTGCAACCTCGTATGAACAGATCGTCAGAGGGTATGGGCAGCAGTCTGAACAGCCATCAGTGTCAACGAGTACTGGCATGAGTACTGGGGGATTGAAGCGATGGCTGGATACACCTGGGGTCATCAATAGGCAGAAAGGCCGCGTACACGGCCTCCCCGGTACGACTTCAGGTATCTTGATAGGAGTGTCCCCACCCCCCGCTGGCCTTCCACAGACGCAGACTCTGACCGTGGGCTACCGTCGTTACAAGAGGCAAGATCCGTTGCATTGCTACGAAAATGTATAGGATGATCGCGGCGAATAATCAGGTACAACCACTATAAACGTTGAGTAAACACTTTATATGATTACTATCGAGATTAATGTGTCCGTGCCTTTATGTGCAGGGCAAGGATGTTGGACATGCCGAGCCGAATCCGCCTCTCAGTGCACCCGTGGAGTAGGATGATTAGCAAGCTCCAAATTTGGGATCACTGACCCTGATCCTAGGCCTCATAGCTGTTTGTATCCCACTCCCGTGCCTCCCCCCCCCCCCCCCCCGCGACTTGTACTCATCTCCCCTCCTCTTCTCTATTTTGTCCCGCACCCGTGCCCTCCTGAACTTTATATACATTTTATTTTTCAATTGAAATAGAATTTATTCTTTAAACATATGTGTCGAGTCTGTTTTAGAGTTAAATAATTGCTGGTGGATCAGCAATTCTTTAACCATAGTGTGCATTGAGAATTATTTGTTGGATTGAGATTGTGTTGTTGAGAATTTGTAATTACAGGTTTGAGTATTAAAAAAATATAAAAAAATTATTTTGACTTTTAGCCGTCGCAAAAAAGTCTCACTAGAATAAATGATTCTTTGCGACAGGTTTTTAGCGACGGTTGGTAAAAATCTGTCGTAAAAAAATTTAATGACGCATTTTTCCGTCGCTAAATATTTACGCAATAAATTATTTTGAAAAAAAATAAATTAAAATTCATAAAATAAAATTAGCGACGGAAAATCCGTCAAAAATTGTATTTGTACATCCGTCGTTAAAGGTTGACTTTAGGTGACGGATTGAAAAAATCCATCGCAAAATTTTTAGAGACGGGTTGTAGGCAACGGACTTTTAGCGACGGTGTGTCCGTCGCCAAAAGTCTTTAGCGACAGATTTATGACTTTTTGTGACGGAAACCCCTATCGCTAAAATTCATTTTTCTTGTAGTGTTCCTCATTTAAATTCTAGCCATAACTTCATCCATTTACTTATGAAGAACGAGTAAAAGGCAATATCACCTTTCTTTCTAACTCATTACTCATATCAGAAAAAGGTTATGAGGGTAAATAATGCACTACAAAACTGTATTACCAGTACGTTTACTAACGCAGGACCTACTCACTGTAAATACCTCCAGCCACTAGAGCTACCATCCCAACTTAAACCCATTATGAAAAATGCTCTCGAAAACTAAGTTTAAGAGAAGGCATAAGATCTCAATGTGGAAATTTGAATAGAATAGCCCATTCGTAAGACTAAAATTGATCCAAAATCATCCTTCGTTCGGAGACTATTGTCCACTAAGTGGGCAAAGTGAAGAAACATCAGAGGACCCCTTTTTCCTATGCCCCGGAACCAAATTCTTCTAGATGTCTATTACAGATAGTTTTCTACCACCAGAAGTTGATAGGGATGGCGAAATTGTATCCTTCCTAAAGAGTATCATAAATCTGATAAGCATCTCATTCACTCCATCGACACACACGGATTGTACTATTTTTCAACTATCCTCGTGGACCATATTTGGTGATCCATAACAAGCTTATATTCAAGGAAAAGGAAACTTGCCTCACATTCAGTGCCATTATGATTAGCGTGACTTCCAAATCACATGTTAGAAGTCTTCTATCCCAAGTCACCGAGAAATCAAAGAAGACAGCTGATTCCCTACCTTTCAACAGTAGAAAAGTCAACTTCGATGCAGCAGTTAGAAAAGATTTCTCATCACTATTGTGATTCTAAGTGATCATGATGGCAAGGTGATATGTATCAATAATCTTGGAGATTATAACATCCATAGTGGTGGAAAGGTGCAAAGGCGGTCGCAGTGCTACTAGCAATAAAGATGGCTATCAGGGGAGGAAAAATTCATGCACGTGGTTATTAGTTGGCTAGCACGTGCATCTCAACTGCGCTTCCAAACTAGGCATGCAAAGGCTATATTCTGGAAGCCAAGAATGTGCTTAGAGTTTTAGGTGTTGGTACTGTATTAAGATGAGTAGGATAGCAAATTTTGGTGCTCATTCTGTAGCTAGGAGAGCAGCTGCCTTTAATACCTTTGGCTGCTTTTTCTTATCCTCCGTACCTTTATCTATGTGTATGGATCAGAATGGAAACAAAGATGTAATTGGCCAGCTTATCTAATACAATTTTATGACAACTTTGTACTAGATGCTACCGCAAGTAGAAGTCCTCATCTAATTTTGCATCACAAAACCAGAATCCTAATTTTACGTTTCTCCTCTCTAGTCTCTATGGGTTGAATTCTACTGGTCCAAATGAATTTTACGGCAATTAAGAGTCACATGATTCTGTTGCGTTTCTAAGGTCCTCATCTTTTGTAATTAAATATTACTTTTGGGCTACTTTTTCATTTTTGTTGTCTAACTTGCAATGGATTCTTATTAAATTTTGATGTGACAGGTAATGTTTTTGAATGTCTCATTTTATACACCCATTGGACTTGAGTTGGCGGTATTGCTTTTGATTTTTTTTCCCCACATATTGCTTATCTTTGTGAATGGTTTGTTGTTTCCTACTACAATTCGCGAAGTTATCACCGTGCGTCTTTTTTCTTTTCTTTTTTAAACCAGTGCATTTAGATTTTTGAAATGGTAGATAAGCATGGATTTAGAATTCAGTCACCATTCAAATCATCATACACTATAAATTAATATGCTTTCAATATAACCTGCTCATAACAAAGGTTACGAACATTATTTCATCTGCATGAGCAAATTAACTTTTCTCTTATTGGAAGAAATTGAAAGAAAAAGTTTAGTGAAAATTTTAGAAGGGTTAGTTCCTCGAAGCGATTTAGTGTTCTATTTGTCTTAAAGAAACTAGAAGCATTTACTTTTATCCATAAACATAGTAAGGGGGGCCAATTACAACCAATCTAGAAATTAGTGGTAACTCTTGTATTGTCATCTTCAGCGACTTCTTAGCAAAATGTTACTTTTGGTCACGAATCACTATGACGATTGCACTCGTACCTCTAACTCTAAGTACCTTTTATCATCACAAAAATTAGTTCTGAATATGAAAGTAAGGACTTCGTTAAATTTACATAACACTTTTAACCTTTTATGTACTCCGCAACCAAAGAATCTTCACACTATATATATTTGGAGTTGATTGATAACTTTTTGCCGGGAAAACCTCTAATCTATTTTTATGAAAAAATTGAGATATCTTAAATAGTTTTAATGCAGCTGTCCACATGTAGTTGGTGCAAAAAAGTCGTATTTGAGGAACTGTTGTGTTATCTAAAATCTCTAATTAAACTGCAAGCTAAATCCCACCGTAAACCCACCAAATGAATAACCCACTATAACCTCCTTCGAACTTCAGTGCATTAGCAATCTCAAGCTTCCTTCATTGTTCTCTTAGATATAAGCAGCTCCTTTTTTTCTTCCATGAGAAGATCATCAGTGATACATGTAGGGTGAGCTGATGTTGTATGCGGTGGTGGAATGTTTTGAAGGTGGCAGGGTTGGGAGGGGATTTTGGGGGATATGGGGAGTGGGTGAAGGTGGAATGCTTCGTCAGCAACAAGGATGGCAAGGAATTTAGGGGGATGTGTGGGTGGGTAAGGTGGTGACCGACTGTGGGTAAGAAGGGTGTGGGACGGACTGTGGGTTATGTGTGGGTTAGGTTGGGTTGGGTTCGGGTAGGTATTGTTTGTGCCCGCGTATGTCTGTTTGTGTAGGGTGTGGGGGATGGGTGATCGTGGAAGGCTTTGTATAGGTGGTGGGAATTTTGTGGTATGTGGGGGTGGGCGGGTATTGGGGGTGTGAGGACTGACCCACATACGCGCGGGGGGGGGTGGTTGTATGTGGGTATGCACGCGCGCAGGTGGTATGTCTGTATATTTGTGTGGGGGGTGCGGGTTGGGGGGTTAGGGGTGGGATTGATGGTAAAAGGACGGGGAGTGGGGATTTTTGGGGATGTGCATTTTTTAACGTTCTTACACCTATGTTTTCAAAAAATATAAGCAAATTTAATGCTCTGAAAACGCTAATTGCACATAATGTATCCCAAAAAACACTTTCGCGCACTCATACTTACTCTTGCACATCGAGTCTAAATACATACTTTCAATTTTTATGGCCTATTAATTTTTGTGCATGGTCACACATTCAACACTTCACTGAGGCGAGATACTTGGAGGAAGAAACTTACATACTCACCGCAAAGAATTTCATACATCAAAATTACCCGACCTTCACTAGGCTGGATGTGGGGTTGGGCAGTGATGGAAGATTTAAGACAAGGCTTGGTAAGGGATTTGAGGGAAGTGGGTAGGTAGGGAGGTGGGGATATTTCGCATCGTGGGGGTGGGGTTCGGCGACATAGAGGGGTGGCACACACAATTTATCTTTCATGACTACACTAGTACATGCACACACCCCAATTACACGGAGACAAACAATCTTGATTTCTCTCTCCTAAATCAAATCAGCTTCACAATCTTATTGTTGGCGCTTAAAATTATGCTACCGCAGCAAAAAAACTTTCTCATTTTATTATGAGGTTTGTAATAATACCAAGTCCAAAGTGTATGTATCTTATGGAGAATGACAACCTTCCCCAAAAATATAAAACGGTCCTTTTGAAAATTAGTCCAAAGGAAGGTCATATATATGACTTAGTACCGCATTATCCAGTGAGACTTTTCAGTGGTTCTTATAGTATTAAAATACAGAGACCCAGTCTCAAGGAAAAAAATGTTATGGAATGCAATTGCAAGTGTGGAGACCAAATCCTACATGTGAGTGTTCCCAACCTACTTTGGTCGCACCCAAGGGTCCACCAGGGGTCCCGTTTTGCACGACACGTCACATATTCAACGGTCAATTTTTCAATGCTCAGAAGCCAGTCAAAGCGACACACACTCAAGTCACGTGACTTGCTCGTGAAACAACCTTCGCATGCCTTCCCCCTTGGGAGTTGGCCACCTTCCCCTCAAGGGGGTCGGCCACCTACCTTGGCGACCGTCGTTCGAGGCTGGGAGCCATTGCCGTGACGACCATCGCCCATGGTCACTCGCCATCTCTACGACACCCCGCCGTCCCCATCGCACCGGCTTCACGGTGCCTGTCGATGTCGCCTGCACGCTGGCTTCAAGGTGCCCGTCGCCGTTGCCCGCGCGCCGGCTTCACGGCATCAATCGCCAGTGGTCACGTGCCGTCACCGCGACGCCCTCTGTCGCCCATGGTTACACGTCGTCTTCGCAACACCATCTGTCGCCCGTGGTCGCGCGCCGTCTCTACAATGCTCGTCATAGGGCGTGGAGCTAGCGAGCTGGCTATGACGAGCTTAGACGGCGCCCATTGTTGTCTCCCGCGTGGCGGCTTCACCACGTCCATTGCCTATGGTCGTGCACCGTCACCACGACGCCAGTTGTCACGCACCAACTACCTGAAGCTTGTCACCCGCGGCCGCGCGCTGGCTTCACGTCGCCTGTGGTAGCGCGCAGTTGCCGCGACGCCCACTGTCGCCCACGCGCCAACTTTTCGAAGCTCGTCGTCTGCGCGCCAACTCCACGGCGCCCGTCGCCAGTTGCCAGTAACTCCACGGTGCCTGTCGCCCACGACCGCGTGCCATCTCTGCCACATCCATCCCATGTACCCCGGCACCATCTCCGACGCTCCGCCACGCCCATGCGTCATGCCGCTAATACAGTCACGCCCCGGCTCTCTATCACACTACCACACTCTTTGCGCTGGTCCATCCTATCACCACACCATTTGCACCTTGCCTTAGTCGTGAAATATGCTTCGACCCACTCTTCGGAGTGTGCAACATCCCACAGGGATAGGTGACTCCTTCAGGACACTATCTCTGCTAGGGAGCTTTTCAACTCCCCTTCCGCCAAGTAGATGCCTCCTCCAGGATGCTACCTCAGCCTGTCAGGTAGACGGCACCTCCGGGATGCTACCTTGACGTGCTCCAAGTGCTTCGGCACCGGGACTCACCCGCGGGATAGGCTACTCCTCCGAGACACTATCTCTGCCAGAGAGCTTTTCAACTCCCCTTCTGCCAGGTAGACGACTCCTCCGGGATGCTACCTCGGCCCGTCAGGTAGAAAGCTCCTCAGGGATGCTACCTTGATGCGCTCCAAGTGCTTCGGCACAAGGACTCACCCGGGGGGATAAGCGACTCCTCCGGGACACTATCTCTGCCAGGGAGCTTTTCAACTCCCCTTCTACCAGGTAGACTGCTCCTCCGGGATGCTACCTTGATGTGTTCTGAGTGCTCCGGCACAAGGACTCACCCGCGGGGATAAGCGACTCCTCCAGAACACTATGTCTGCCAGGGAGCTCTAAGTATTCAGGCTCGAAGACTCCCCTTTTGCCAGGTAGACGGCTCCTCCGGGATGCTACCTCGGCTAGCGAGATAGGCGACTCCTCCTGGACACTATCTTCGCCAGTGTGTCTACGTGACTGGCCTACGTGCTCCGGCACTGGGGGCTTTATCAGCACCCCTAGGGACTATGCCCCCCGGGTCACTCCGAGATGGGAGCAGGTCTCCGGAGGGCATCGTGCCTAGTTCGCCTGGTAGTTAGGCGTCGGGTCTTCCTCACTACTGTCAGGCCTGTGGGACTCTACAACGGTCTTGGTTTGGTGGCTAGATCAAGGGGGTTTCTCTGGCATACCAACGCTGTGGGAGCCAGTATTTCCAAACAAACAAAGCGACGATGTGAGAAGCAGGCCAGGTGAATATGAATCTGACAGTCCAATAGAGAACCGGTATTTTTGGAGCCCTGGTGATGTGTCACTCCTAAAGGATGACACATGTTAGCTGATGACACCCTGATGGCATAGGCACACTTTTGACTATAAATAGTGGACTTTAAATTTCATTTTCAAGAGAATTCCCTTATTTGACAATTTCACTTTCTCACTCTAGAATTCAAATCCTCTGGAATTCTAGAGAGAGAAACATAGTTGGACCCTAACGCTGGACCCTGACTCTGGACCTAAGCATCGAACTGTGACTGTCGTCATGTATTCACTCTGCGCCAGCACCCTCGCAGCACTGCCACCCTCAGGCTCTGTCTGGGAAGCCATTGGTCTCTGCCCTCGCTCCACCCTTGTTGTGTCTCACATCAGCACACTTGGCATCTGACTCGGACTACATTTCTTATGGCACCTCCACGTCGACTGCGAACCCACTTTCCTTGGCATCAGTGAGAAAGGCTATGTTTGAAAGTCCTAAGAAAGATCTCACATTTACTCCCTAATGATACTAACACGTATATTGCCAAAATATTGAACTGTCAATAAATTTGCCAAGACATGATGAAGATTCATCTACGTAATTCAATTTTAAGGTGGACATTTGGTCAAAGAAACACATGAAACACATAGAATCTCTTAAAAGTTAAAGACGAAGGGTAAATTAGAAAGTGCAAAACTAATGTAACTTATTAGCCTAGAAGAATTAATTGGCACTGTCAAATTGGTGTTATTGTCAAAAATATATTCTATTGGTCATCGCTGATTATAAAAAGTACAAAAAAAGATCCACAAATTTCGCGTTACTCGCATCCATTCTTTACGGATCTCTAAAGCCTTTTGTGATGCGCGATTGCTTGCTTATTTAACAAGGGCTTTCATAGAGCGAGCAACAAAGCCCTAGCATGTACTTTTGGCTTCAAATCCTTGCGCTTCCGTATCTACTTGATTCAAGAAAAAAGAAGAGTTCTAAATGTCACTCACATTCGATTTCAGCGAATGTTTGCAAAACTAGTAAATGCTACATCATTTTTATGTGTAATAAAGAAGGAATCTGTCTGCAACTGTACTTTTTAAGTATACATGTGTGATTTACTTCTAGCGTCAATTATTATACAACTAACAACATATTAATTACTAGAAGTACCACTGTCTACTTAGATATAATTTTAACCCCTGAGCATAGTCGCAAAAAATGGACAAGAACTACTAATAACTAAACATTGTGAAACTTAGGGGGTGTTTGAAACTCTTGTGATTTTTGTTTGTAGTTTTCAAAAAAATGAAAACCAAAACTTTTTTTTGTTTTCAGTTCTTACAAAAAGAGGCAAGTATTTGATTGGAAGTTTTTTGGTTTGATTTTTTTTTCTTTTTTTTCTTCTTACTTTCTCCTTCTCATATTTCTTTTTGCACCTAATGTCTTCAAAACACCACCACCCTAAACTATTAAACTCACAACATCACTGCCCATTGTCACCACAAACTGATTAATCGCTGGTGAAGAGGACCCGACCTTCACAGCCGCTGCCTACGACTTGGCCTTCACTGCAGACAATGACAACTTGGCCTCCGCAGTCAGATCTAACATTATGGACCCTTAACGTGGAAGAAAGGCACACGCCATGGCAGTGGGTGGCGCTTAGTGGCGGAATGCAAGCGACATTAGCAAGTCGGCATCGTGGGTGTATGATTAGTGGTCGTGGTTGGGCGATTCATTGAAGATCATTGGAGGCGGTGCCGTGGATCGGTAATTGGTGGCAGTTGGTGGTCGTGGGTATGTGCGGTCGACGATTCATTCTGAAGGCTATGGTCGGGGCTTACAATTCGTGGCCGGCGGTGCTGGGTCATGGTGTTGGCAGCAGTGGTGGGACGTTGGCAGTGGTTATAGTTGTCAACATGTTATGGCATTTGTGGAGGTGATGGGAGCTGATTGATGGTATTTGTGGAGGTGTAATTGGCAACAGCGACAGCGGCAAACGGGAGGATAGTTGCCATGGTGGGGACAGTGGTGGTGGCGTGGGAGGGAGGATGATTATTGACTGGCAATGTGATGCTTGGTCTGGTGGTCGTGGTGATGCTCTGTGTGGTGATGGGGGTTTTGTTTAAATGATGCTCTTTTTTTGCTTCTAACAAAGTTTGAAGGTTGGATCTCAAACCAAAAACAAAAACTGAAAACCCAAACAACTCTGATTTAAAAATTAGTTTTCAAAACCTAAAGACAAAAAATGAAAACTGCATGTCAAACATGTTTTTTTCTCTAATTTATAAAATTGGAGAAAAAACTAAAAATAAAAATTCTGTCAGACACTACCTAGTCTTTTGTTTATGATTAATTATTTGGAGCCGAACAATGAGAACGCTGTGACGGCTTAAATCACCAAGGTAAACAAAAGATAGTCATACATTTCTTATGGTTTTTCACACCTCACATAAATATGTGTATGTAGTCATAGTATGCTGGCCTTCTAATTATCTACCAACGATGTGTGAAATGGAGGTTTTAAAATACGTATTGCAATTATTTTTCTTAAGGTTTTTTAGAGAGTTTAAATATTTAGATTATCAGTTACTCCTCTTTGTCGTGTTAGTATCAATTGTACCTTTGCTATCTTGATAGTGACAATAATATTGAAAGTTTCACGGTTTCAGCTTTTTTTCTTTTCTTTTTTGGCTACAATTTTAAACTTGTACGTCTTTTGTCGCTAAAATTAGAGTCAGAATATTAACTTTTACCAAGAAATGTAACACCCCCATATCTGAGGCTAGATTTAAATAATAATAATAATAATAATAACCAACTAACTCTTCATTGAACCTTTAGCGATGAATTTTGGGAGCATTATAATTTATGATCTTCAGTGATAATTTCAGAATCATAAGTTATAATTTAACGATAATAGTTATAACTGATATTGATTGAGGTCCTTAGCGACAATAAGCGTGACTGAATTTTGTTGGCAACTTTTAGTGACAATTTTAAAGCGGGTATTATAGGCAATTAACAAAAGTTAAAAGGGATAACTGGAAATTTAAATTTAATGAGGTTCTTAAATAAGTAAAGATATAATGGGCTGATTTTTGTCAACCATTTATTTTGGAAGATTGAATTTAGAAAGGAATTAAAGTAGGGGAATTAGGACTAATCGGTTCAATAGGAGATTAATATTCCATTTCGGTTATAGCCTAAAAAACAGAGAAAGAGAGAATTAATATTCCATTTTTGATTACCAAAGAAGAAGAGCAAACTTGCTCTTTCGGTTACAGAGAGAAGAAGAAGGGGACAGAGAGAAAAGAGAAAATGAAAGCCAGGAAGAGGGGGCTACACAAGAAATAGTGGGAGCAGTCAAAAATCCGGCGAATATACGTGTACAACATTTAAAAAAAATTCCTGCGTGTTTAGGAAGTGTATGAGTGTGTTTTATGGGTGTTATTATATTGTTGAAGATGTGTGTGTGTGTGTATGTGAATCATGTGAGTGAGTGTTTGTGAAAGGGTTGTTGGTTGCAGTGTGAAGCTTGTGTGCGAGGGTAGCCATGGTGGCTGTCGTATGTGGTGTGTATATGCTTTAAAGGGAAATGAAGAAAGGGTACTGCCGATAGGCAGTGTACCCGTGTAGTGTTAGTGTGTTGTGTGAATCATGTGTGTGCCTATTTGTGTGTGGAAATAGAGGTGTAGTGTGATAGGTTTGCGTGTGTTATGAGAATGTGTTTATGTGTGTGTATTAAGGGAGGAGGTAGGCTGCCATGGAGCAAGTGTAATGTGTGCTTGTGTATAATTGTTGTGTGTGTGTAGGACAAGGAAACAGAACCCTGTAGTGAGTGTGGGTTGTGTGTTTTTGTGTTCAAATGTGGGTGTGTTTTGGTGTATGTTGTGCGCATGAAAAGGGAGAAGGGGAAGGGAGAAGCAGCAACAGGGAGCTGATGTGTTGTGTTGGGTGTGCATGCGTGTGTTTGCGAGGGAGATGGTGTATTGAAGTGTATGTAATGTGTGAAATCTGTGTATATATGTGATATTGTGTGTTAGGAAAATTGGTGGCACAACCGTGTGTGTGAACCGAGTGTGTTCTGGGTTTATACAGAAACTGAGAGAAGAGAAGAAGATGGTTCAATTGCTAATGGATTTATGCAGTGAAGTAGTACATTGTGCTTGCACAGTTGTACCACGTAACTGTTGGGCATCTTATGATTATCGAAAAATGCTAAAACTTTATAGAAAGGATCTTAGGGCAACATTAGAATTACTGTTAAAAGTTCATATTTTTCTGATATCATTTGATACTTAACTCAGTTTTTCTAAAACTTTTTTGTAGTCTTTAAAATTCTTATAAAATTCTGGAAATTTTTTAATAATGCTTTTTATGATACAAAGAAGTTTTAGTTTCATAATTTTAGAGTTGATTTGGTACTAAATCCGTATCGCATTTGATTTTGCAAAACAGATGATTTTAAAATAATTTTGGGGCTTTTTAAATTCTAAGTTCAGTATTTTTCCTATATATTATTAAGTTATCATGAAAATTATGGGACTTTGTTTTGAGTTAGAAATATTAATTGTTATTTTTGGGCTTTTTATGGTATTTAATAAAATTATTTTTCATTCAAAAAATCAAAAAATTCATATTATAACTTCTTATGCTATTTAAGGTATAAAAGTATTTTATAAGTATTTATTATAAATTTTTGGGTGTCTTAATGCATTACGAGGTGTGCAGTGTTTCCGGTTAAATTGGACCGTACGTGAGACGCATTTTGATCTAGACTGTGTGAGAGTGTCAGAGTAAGTAATCACCATAGGATTTACAGTGTTATAAGACTAGAATTTGTTCTAACAATTAAATTACCGATTTAGGTTAACTCGAGGATTTTGAAACAAGGTTGAATAGCGGCTTATAACTTGAATTGAGATAAGGGATTTTCATTCAAACTGAACTCCTCATAATTGATTTCCTATGTTCTTCTTATTTGTTATCGCTATTCTTTTGGATTCCGTTATGTTGATAAAGTTGCATTATATGCCTTTAAAATCTTCCATTGAAACTCTTATCGATGCTCATTATTTATTGCCCATCGAGCATTGAATAATATGTTGTATTATCAAATTATTGTCATTCTATATATTGACATGAGATTCTGCATTGATGTGTTTTGGTGGGGAGCTGGTGGGTATTGGAAAATTTGGTGTATATTGGTGTGAGCTAGTACTTTGATGGATTAATACCTTGATGGACTAGTCGGAGTAAATAGTTAACAATGTTAGTGAGTATCGCCTTTGTGGCTTTGCTAAGTAATTACCCTGCACTACCTGTGGGTTTTGCAATCACTCATATTCAATAGTATCTGTGATTGTTTGCATCGTATCTGAAAATCATATTGATATATGATTGAACTAGTTATGATCATTTTGAAATTTCTAGAAAACCATGATCAAATTGCATCTGTGAATTATTTCAAAATTCTTATTTTTGAGCGGCTTTATTGAGCTCTTAAAAGCTCACCCTCGTTTGACTTCCCTTTTGCAAGTAATAATCAGCATTAGGTTGCTTGAGTATGAATTAGAGCTGAGTGAAAGAAAGAGAATTTAAATTTTAGTCTTGATCATTAGAACCTCTGCATGGGTTAATATTGCTATTTAAAAATTTTAACTTAGACTTGATGTCTCAACTATAACAGTACACTAAGAGTAGTATCTTATTCAATTGTTTAGTTGCTCTGAGTAGCTGGTGGTACTAAATAAGTTGAGTTTGATTATTGTCTTAGTATAAATAATCGAGTGAGTGTTAACGTTCCAAAAATTATGGAACGTTACAAGAAAAACGATATATGAACAACCAACATTTGTAATTGATTATATCATTCCAAATACAACTATTGCAAATCTAACGTTTCTAGTGGCAATTAGACCTGGTAAATGGGTATACCAGTCGAGTCCGGCTAAATATTGGGTCGGATACATTTTATCCCGTTTTTTTTCAAGTAGTCTTTTTTATTGCCGTACCCGACCGTTGCAGATCGGGTATTACTCGCGGGTAAATGATAGATTTCTGATTTTTTTTAATAAACAGAATACATTAACCACAGTTTGATAGATTATTACTAGTTAGGCATATTTTTTTTTATCTTTTTTATTTCTCATGCATTTTTCAGCTAACACCTTTCTTATTTTTGGTAGTTGTTAAAATTATAATCAATTTAACAAAAATTAAAAACCACATCAAGTAATATGTTAAATACAACATCAACGAGCATTAAACTCTATTTCCCAATCACAATCCAAAATAAATTAGTTAAATTTCAACAGAAATACAAAATCCCATGCATAAATAATCCAAAATAACAAACAACAGATAATAAATAACAGAAAACAACAACAACAACAACAAATAACAAGAAAATCTCTAAAATGGGAAAAAAGGGCAATGGATTTGCAGCATCTTGGACGATAGATATGCGGTGGTGGATCGAAGGCATGGACAATGGATCGATCTCTGGAATAGGGGAAGGATCAATGGTGGACTGCGGCGATTGGACGGTAATTATGCAGCGGTAGATTGACGGCGTGTTGATCGACGAATTTGCAGTTGCCGTTCAGGTTTGGTGTGTGGATCGATGTGTGGACTCTGGAGTGGATGGTAACACACACTCTGGGGGTGGGGGGACGATGGCTGGAAAGAGGGCGGTGTGTGAGAAAGCGAGGGGTGGCGACAGAGAAATGGAGAGAAGGGAGGGGTGACGGAAGGAAGGGGGGAGGGACCATGGCCGGAAAGAGGGGCGATGTGTGAGAGAAAAGAAGGGGCGGTAAGGAAATGGAGGGGGGGGGATAGAGATTGGAGAAATGAATCCGAACCTTAAGGGCAAACTTTATATAGCATTGGAATCCAAGTAAAACCGGATAACCTAAATCGGAAGGAACTGCAATTTACAGACCGGTCTGGCTACGGATAAAAATTGAACGGGTCTTGGTTTGTATGACCCGTACCCACGTTTTTTAACGGATGGGATACACCCTAGGGTCTGGGTAAATTTTCGTCAGGTCTAGTGGCAACACGGCTGGGCACCGAAAAAAGTGTGCGTTCCCTCCAAAATTACAGAACACCGCCCCTCTTTCCCGCCAGCGCCAATCGCCATCGTGATAATATAGATAGACTCCAAACGACCCTCCTTTCACGACACACGATCAAATCAGCTCAAAAATGGATGAATATTTACTGGAACAGAACAAGCTGCCCGAGCTCAAACTTGGTACCAAACCACTAATCCCTCTCTCGTCTTTCTCGTGGCTAATCTAATCGGCCTTTCCCTCTATATGTGTGTGTGATTTTGCAGATTCTAAACAGGCTCAAGGGTTCCTCTCGTTTTTCAAAACCCTACCCAATGTAAGCCTCCCCCCCCCCCCCGGGTCGGCCCCACCAACCAATCAATTGGAAATTGTTGAGAAATGATGTTTAAAGCCCTAATTTCATATTGCAGGACCCTAGGGCTGTTCGCCTCTTCGATCGCGGGGTCAGTCCCCTCTCACTCTCTCTCTCTCACGCACTTACTTATTGCTGTGTCAGTATCTGTTCTACTGGATTTTCCTATTGTACTTTTTGCAAATTCTTAAGTTTGATTTAGCACTTGTAAATAATTGAGCTCAAATAGCAATCATAGATTAAATAAGTGCTGGTTGGCAAGTCAAGCTAGGCCCACGGCCCACCTTAATGAGTGAAGTCAACGTTCACATGTACTTAATCTAATCTTACGAATTTACAAAAAGTTAAAAAAGAAAATCCAATAGAACGGAATGGAGGAAGTACCATGAAGGCCAAGGGGATCTTTAGTAAATTGTTCCTTAAATATTTGAACTGATGTAGAGTATGCTCTCCACATTTCCCCAGCACTGCGCGCTATATTATATGTTTTATTTTTTTTCTTTAGAAGAAATTGTAGAGCTTTGTGCATTGCCATGCCAATCTAGCTAATTAGCATCACGGTTTTTGTAAAACTAGATTCCAAAAGATTTGAGAACGTTATTGCCTGATGCCAAATTGTAATTTGTTACGAGGGTCTTGTTTTAAAAGCAATTTTTAGAGCTGTGTGCTTTGCCATGCCAATCTAGCTAATTAGCATCACAGTTTATGTATAGTACTAGAATTAGATTCCATAGTGTTACTGCCTGATGCCAAATTGTAATTTGTTACAAGGGTTTTGTTTTAGTTTTAAAAATATTGGGCTACTTATGATCAGCAGAAAGGTAAAGCACCTCCAGCTTGTTCAGATTTCTCTCTCTATATATTTGCACTCGTTCAAATACGTGTTATGTGGCTTAGCTTTTATGTGTCTGTGGATCAGAGTTTTTATGCCTTGTTTACATATGGAGTGGACCCTGTTCCTACACATCTCTTTTGCTTAAAAAAGAATCTTGTTTTGCTTTGAAAACCCTGAGTAAGTAATTTACTTCGGAAGCTTTTGTTAGGGTTTGTAAGTCGACTGCTTGTTTTCCTACTTAAATATTGGGTATATGGTTTCTCTTGGTTTGATATTTTGTTCTTTTCGATATTTACCTCATGACCTTCGTAGACAGTCATTAGCTGGGTTATGCATTTGTTGATGTACTTATGTGGATTCTATGCACCTCTTTTGGAACTATTTATTTGATTTAACATTATTTTGATTTCTCTCTACCTGGAAAGGCATTGTTCTTGATATGTCATTTGCCAAATTTGCAATTTTTGAATCTCTTCACTTTGTCTAATGGCGTATGAAGTTTGGCTGTTGTTGTAACATTTTTTTTGCATCTCGTTCAGGATTATTATACTGCTCATGGTGAGAATGCAACTTACATTGCAAAAACTTATTGCCACACTACCAGTGCTTTACGGCAACTCGGTAGTAAATCTGATGCTATTTCTAGTGTTAGTGTTAGTAAAAACATGTTTGAGACAATTGCACGTGATCTTCTCTTGGAAAGAACTGATCATACTCTTGAATTGTATGAGGGTAGTGGGTCCAATTGGAGACTAGTGAAAAGCGGTACTCCGGGAAATCTTGGGAGTTTTGAAGACATCTTGTTTGCTAACAATGAGATGCAGGATTCTCCAGTGATTGTTGCCATTGTTCCAAACTTTCGTGAAAATGGATCCACTGTTGGTTTGGGTTATATTGATCTTACTAAGAGAGTGCTTGGGTTGGCTGAATTTCTTGATGATAGCCACTTTACAAACTTGGAATCTGCGCTGGTTGCTCTTGGTTGCAAGGAATGTCTTTTACCTGTAGAGAGTGCCAAATCAAGTGATTTTAGGCCATTGAACAATGCAATTTCCAGATGTGGTGTGATGGTAACCGAAAGAAAGAAAACCGAGTTTAAAGGAAGGGATTTAGCACAAGATCTGGGTAGGCTTGTCAAAGGTCCCAGTGAACCAGTTCGCGATTTAGTATCCGGATTTGAATTTGCACCTGGGGCATTGGGGTCATTACTGTCTTATGCAGAATTACTAGCAGATGAAAGAAATTATGGACATTATAGTGTTCGACAGTACAATCTTGACAACTACATGAGGTTAGATGCTGCTGCTGTGAGGGCACTTAATGTCATGGAGAGCAAAACTGATGCTAACAAAACTTTTAGCTTGTTTGGTCTCATGAATAGAACCTGTACTGCTGGGATGGGTAAAAGGTTACTGCACATGTGGCTGAAACAACCATTACTAGATGTCGACGAAATAAATTTCAGGCTAGACATGGTACAAGCATTTGTGGAGGATACTGCGTTTCGTCAAGAGCTGCGGCAACACCTTAAAAGAATTTCAGATATTGAACGGTTGATACACAATCTTGAGAAGGGTCGGGCTAATTTGCTCCATATCGTAAAGCTTTATCAGGTAGTTACTATTCGCGATAGATTCATCTTTTTATGGGGGCCAAATAGCTTTATTCATGGTGTCTTTACCATCATGCTATATATACAAATTACCAAGTTTCCCTGATTGTATCTTTATAGATATCTTCTAACCGTGATTAAGAGTGGAAACACAAGTAATAAGACCTTGGATTGCGTGTATCCATATTGTAAACTAGACTATTCATTAAACTAGACTATTCATTATGTAGATGTGTATATCTAGACTGATTGGCTGATCCACATCCATACACTTATTTTCTCTGTGAAAATTGGCATACTTTTACTATTTCATACTCCTTTTTACTTATCCTTGCAGTCAAGTATCAGACTACCATTCATTAAAAGTATCTTGGAACGCTATGATGGGCAATTTGCATCATTGGTTAAGGAAAAGTATTTGGATCCCCTAGGATACTGGACTAATGATGACCATTTGAATAAGTTCAATGGCCTTGTGGAAGCATCTGTTGATCTTGATCAACTGGAGAATGGAGAATACATGATTTCATCTGGTTATGACTCAAATTTGTCTGCACTTAAGGATGACCAAGAGTCTCTAGAGCGGCAAATACACAGTTTACATAAACACACAGCCAATGATCTTGATCTTGCTCTTGATAAGACTTTGAAGCTAGATAAGGGCACCCAATTTGGGCATGTTTTTAGAATTACAAAGAAGGAAGAGCCAAAAGTCAGAAAGAAGCTAAACTCTCACTATATTGTTCTTGAAACTCGAAAGGATGGGGTAAAGTTCACAAACGCAAAGCTTAAAAAATTAGGGGACCAGTATCAAAAGATACTTGAGGAATACAAGACCTGTCAGAAAGAGCTGGTCGTCCGAGTAGTTCAAACTGCAGCAACATTCTCTGAGGTATCGGTGCTCTAATAGAGTGTTGTTGCTTTTATCCGACTGATATTCTGGACTTACAGAGGTCTCAGTTGTGCAGGTATTCGAGGGTTTAGCCTTGTTGCTCTCTGAGTTGGATGTCTTACTTGGTTTTGCTGATCTAGCTGCTAGTTGCCCTACTCCCTATACAAGACCAGACATCACTATGTCGGTAATGATCTTTCATATATTTTCCTGCTGTGGTATGACTGGTTCTTGCAGGCAAGGGAACTTTCTGTTTGTATCATCATTTTGATGTTGGCTTGACAGGATATGGGAGATATTATATTGGAAGGGAGTAGACATCCTTGCGTGGAAGCTCAAGACTGGGTGAATTTTATGCCAAATGATTGTAAACTTGTGAGTATATGTGCGGGAATGACCATCACGCTGATCCTTCGCCCTCTTGATATGACTCATAATTTGCTTTTTTCTGCAATTTCCAAGGACAGGTCAGGGAAAAGAGTTGGTTCCAAATTATCACGGGGCCTAACATGGGTGGAAAATCTACATTTATTCGACAGGTGCTTATGTTTGTTGTGTTCTGTACAGTTCTTTCTAGTTAATATTGACAAGTAATGATCATGTCTATCTAATGAGAAGTCCTGTTTTAGATCTCTCCCTGTTGTGTAGGTGGTCACTATGTATACACCCCCAGATCCAATAGGGAAAAGAACACTCATACTGCAACTACTTTTTCATAGGTGGCGTGTGTTGTATTCTGCTTCTCTAAATTCGTTTTGCTTTTAGCAGGCAACACCCATGTCAGAATTGGATACATTTTAAACTTTTTTTCTCTTATGATTATATTGGACCTGTAATCTGTTTGCACATGCAGGTTGGTGTGAACATCCTAATGGCCCAAGTTGGTTCCTTTGTCCCATGTGATAGAGCTAGCATTTCTGTTCGTGATTGCATCTTTGCTCGCGTCGGTGCTGGTGACTGCCAGGTGAGTTGCGTTGCATTTTCTAGTGGACTTTTAGAACAAGCCAAGAAGGAGCTCATAAAAAGATGATCTTGATGCAATAATTTTATGTATGACGATCGTTCATTGTGCATGTTATTGTTCATCCAACTGTATTGTTTCTATGTAGTTATCTGTAGCAGTAAGTGAGCATTTGTTAGAACACTTCCAAACAATTAAGATTGTTTCCCATTTATATATTTTTTCAAGTTGCTCATTTCTGGAATGCTTAGATGAATTTCAATTTCTTCAATTTTGAGGGCCAGCTGAGAAATGCTTGTTTATAATTACTATGAATAGTAATAGTAATTGGGAGAGTTGAGTTGATTTTTAAGATTGTGTTAATGTCGTAATGATCAACATGATGTGGTCCAACTCTCACCAACGTTTTTGAGAGCCAGCATGATGTGGTCCAACTCTCACCAATGTTTTTGAGAGCCAGCTGAGAAATGCTTGTTTATAATTACTATGAATAGTAATAGTAATTGGGAGAGTTGAGTTGATTTTTAAGATTGTGTTAATTTCGTAATGATCAACATGATGTGGTCCAACTCTCACCAACGTTTTTGAGAGCCAGCATGATGTGGTCCAACTCTCACCAATGTTTTTGAGAGCCAGCTGAGAAATGCTTGTTTATAATTACTATGAATAGTAATAGTAATTGGGAGAGTTGAGTTGATTTTTAAGATTGTGTTAATTCGTAATGATCAACATGATGTGGTCCAACTCTCACCAATGTCAGTCTAACATTTAGAGGCCGTAAGCATGCTTTTCTAACTTTTTAAAACAACTCTTTATAAACAACAGTTACTGACGTGTTTTAATTGCGTCCATGTAATAAATTGACACTCAAGATTAAACTAACCCTCTTTTTAGTACACCCACTCAGTCTAGCTAGAATGTCCAATCCTGTCGAAATAGAACTATCAATAGCGACAATTTTGTTGAGCTAATCAGTAGGAAATAGAACTTGCTTTGTTCTTACTAGATTTGATACTCTTCTTTGTCGGGTCAGAAAGCATACCCAGTGAACTACCGGATCTCTCTTCCCTTCGGGAGTGGAAAATAATCTAAAAAGAGATCTTTCACGTATTTCAAGATCCGCCATACAACATGGGGTAAAAATTGCCAAAATGAGTGGATTTAGCCCCTGATAAAATATTCTCCATACTTAGAGGGTGGAATGGTAATCTTCTTTCTGAGATCATGGTGGCGCAAGTTTTAGCGGATGTAATTTGATAGCTTTGTTGCTTTAATATAGCCTGGTCTAGGAAACAGCATTCAAGCCACTTACTCTTTAAAGGTACTATATAACTATAACTACAATATAAATGTCCCATGCAACAATTAATTGTCATTATAATTATTGTATACTTTTATCGCTAGTCTTGTTTTATTTTGTGATCCAAGTAAAGTTATAATCCTTTCCCTCTATGGTTTAGAGTATTCTACCAACTATGTAATACTCTCTTCGTCCCACATAATTTGATCAACTTTTTTTTTGGCACGCAAACTAAGAATTTAAGTGATATATTGTGTATTTTCCGTTCGAACTTTTAGAGAGAGGAGAGGAAAATGGGTCAGGTTAGAGAAAATGAGTTGATGGAGATTTAAATGTGGAGGGAGAAATAGAATAATAGAAGTGTAAAAAGGGTAAATATGTAAAAAGTACCTATAGAATCTTACTTAATTTTGAAGAGAGCAATTTTTGTGGGACGGCCCAAAAAGGGAAATTGATCAAATTATGTGGGACAGAGGGAGTAACAGAATGCACTAACACATTGATCATCGATATTCCACCATTAGTGTTGGTCTATGAAGCGAGGATGTGGGTGCGGATACGACACGGGTGCGGATACGCGGATGTGGCATTTTTGAAAATTTTAAGATACGGGTGCGGCGGGGATACGTCAAATTTTATAAATATTTTTTTAATTATATACACTTAGTATTAAATTTTTAAATAGTTTAAATCTCAATAATCATAATATGTATGTTTGATTCGTAAAAGATATTAATATTCCAAACAAAGTAGTGAGGTTTTAAGTTTAATGGGCTCTTTCGTAAATTTTAAAGCTTTCAGTGAGAATTTGTTAAGTTTAATGGGCTGTTTTAAATATTAAAATCATAAATTTGAAAAGAATAAAGTTTTTATGTGGTATCACATTTATTTCGTTGAAGTACTTGGGGGTGATTTATGTAATAACTTAACAATGGGTACTTAAAATAAATTAACAAATATTTTGTCAAGAGTCAAAAGTCAAAAGTCAAAATTCAGCTTCCCACTATTAATTAAAAGAAAGTAGGCCGGCAGCTTCCAACATAGAGAGTATCGACCAGCGTTTTCTTCAATCTGGCAGCACGCCGCACTCCGTCGCCGTCGCGGCATGCCGTGGCCGCATGCCGTCGCCGGTAAGTCCTTCTCTTTCTTCTGCTGCTTCTACTTCTTCTCTCCAGTGTCCTCTCTCGTCAGAGTCCATGACGGTGTCGCTGGAGTGGCCAGTGGTCGCCGGTGTCGTTGGAGTGGCCGGTGGTCACAGATCCTCACCCGATCCGCACCCGGGATTTAAGAAATAAAAAAAAAATGGTGGACACGCACCGGTGTCGCACCCGAGGGGCACCCGCACCCGACGCGTATCCGGTGCCGGTGCTTCACCCTAAGTGCCGCACCGGTGCTTCCTAGGTGTTAGTTAATATTCCTAACGCAACTTTGCATAATAAAGAACAATCATGACATCTATAGTGTAATTGCATATATATATATATATATATATATATATATATATATATATATATATATATATATATATATATATATATATATATGGCATTCGATCCGTTTAGAGCGTTTACAGTAACTCTATTTATGACAGTGTTCTAGCCATCTGCTGAATATCGCGAACGGCTTAGATCACACTTCTTTTTGCTTCTATAGGAGTAGTTTGTCCTTTTTACTAAAATATCCCTGCCCCTCCCCATCACCAACCATCAAAACCACTAGTCGTTGCTGCCACAACCATCCTCCGTACACAAACCACTACACACCTATCACTCATCTCTGTCCACGCGCGCTGAGATACACACACAGACACGAACGCCACAAACACACGGAGAGTAGAACATAGACCCGCGAAATTCATACACAGACCCAGAAAACACACACAATGACACAGTCACAGAGACAAGCACAACGCACACTCACTAACACAATTCTATGAGTGTTTGTGTTTGTCGTGGAGATTTGTGTGGGTGTGTGGGGCTGGGTGACGGGGCCGGGGAGAAAAAGAGGAGATGAGAGAGAGAGAGAGAAACTCCCTATAGCTCGCTTCTCCAAGGAGCGGCCAGTGGGGATGTTTTCTTTTTTTGCACTAAGGGGAGAGGCAGGAGAATTTTGGTAAAAAGGACAGCCCGCTCTTGTAATAAGCGAGCTTGTAAGATTTTGAAAAAAAAAGTGTCATCTCAATTGTCTGAGATGTTCAGCGGACGACTAGATCACGGTTTGTTAAATAGCATTTTATCAAACGCATCTACCCTCTCTCTCTCTGCATATATGGATACATATAGGGATCTAATCCATTGTCACCGTTGGCAACTTAAGCTAAGTTTTCGGTGCGATCTGGCCGTCCAAATTGTCGATGTGTGCATCCCAGATCACTCTTTGTTTAAGTCCCCCCATTGTTTGCTACATGATGTAGCGGACCTCTGCGCGGACGGCAAGTCACTGTCCGTAACATTATAATGCGGACAACTTCACTTGAAAAAACAACGAATTTGAGCAGTTCATTTCAACAGCATGGACGTTCAGGTCGCACTAGCAACTTAGCTTAAGTTGCTCAACTCCTATATATGTAGTTATATATAGGGCGTCCATCCCTATCTAAAGCGGGAGAAAACATTGTTTCTCCAATTGTTTGAAGCTGTCCACGTTCTAGATGATTCTTTTTTTAAAGAATTTTTGCTTAACAGCCCCTAAGCAAAGCGGTTAGCATTTTTCCCAAACATGCCCCCTATCAATTCACTGCTTCTCACTCTCTCTTCTCTCTCCTCTTCAGATGCTCCTCTCTCTCTCTCTCCCCCCCAACGGCTACTCTCCTCCCCCACCACCATCACCCCTACCACCATAATCGTTACCACCATCAATATCACCATCCCTACCGCCAACAAAAACCACAAACATCAGCATCGGCATTGCCACCATCGAGGTCCACTCCAAATTTGAGCGAAAATCGCCACCATCTTGGCGATGGCTCAGATCTAGTGTAGATCTTGGTGCTTTTGGCTTGGATCTACACAATTACTATAAGTAATTTGAGATGAACGTGCGATCGTGGGTGGCGGTTGCCCAGACGGTGGTGGGTGTGGGCGGTGGTTCCGTCTTCTCTCACCTCTCTGTGATGGCTGGTGGTGGTTGAGATGTGAAGCTCGGTGGTGGTTGAGATGTGCCGACCACCACCATGACGCTGTCATCGATTCATAGATTCATTGTTTACATTAAGGGTGTTAATGGTGACCTCCATTAGTTCGACGGTAATGGTGATGTCACGATTAATACCAACTTAAGCTTGTTAATACAATTTTCACTCTTTCGTTTTGATTTTTCTTGAAAAGATCAGGTTAACAGTTGCAAACACAATTCCATTGATCTAGATATGGTATTAAAACAGGCATAAAGACTTGGTCAGATTGTGCTGTTTGTTTATTCATTTTGCCACTCTTCTCTCTTTTAGAATTGCTTTTGAAGTTGTAATCTTTTTCCCATTGTATGGTGTGTAGGCTTTGATGTTAGATGGAAATGGTGGATTTGATGTTGGCTTGGTGGCGGTGATGGCTATTGGTGCTGGATTTGATGTCGATATCTGGTGATGGCGTTCGTGGTGCCCTTCAATTTTGATGTGGTAGATCGGTGATGGAGAGAGGGTAACAATCTTAGCCGTTCATGCAATGATGTGGACGGCCGGATGACAAATGGAGAAATAAAGACTTCTCCTCCGGTGGATGTAGATCGGCCCCTAAATATATACGTATCTATATGTATATATATATATTGATATACATAGTTCTATATGTATAAGAGGAACCAACCGCTCCTCTTTGGGGCGATTAGCTGAGAGCAACTTCAAAAAAAATAAAAAAATCTTAGCTGTTCATGCAATGATGTGGATGGCCGGATGATAGTTGGAGAAATAAAGACTTCTCCTCTGGTGGATGTAGATCGGCCCCTAAATATATACGTGTCTATATGCATATATATATTGATATACATAGTTCTTTTTTACTCATTCGTTTTGAACGTAATTCAGTTGCTTCAAAATTGATATGTGTGTGTATTAAAAACATTAAAGAATTCAGCAGTGTCCAAATTTTGGTTTTTAAAAAATTGCGGTGACCGGTGTCCAGGTCGGCATCGGACACGGGCTGCCTAGGAAAGCGGATACAAGGTTAGCCTTAAGCATAAGGCTAAGCGACCAAAACTTTGTATAATTGTATAAAACACACATGATCTCTCTCTCTCTCTCTCTCCCTCCCCCCCCCCCCTTTTCCCCTCTCCCTTCTCCCTGTTTTTCTCTCTTTCCCTTTGCTCTGTCGCAGGGCAGCCCTAATAAGCCACCGTTAGAAGCCATCGCCACCATCACTGCTGCAAACCACCCACCTTCCATCGTCACTCTCTGTCAACGTCCATCCTTGCTCACCACAAACAGTTTCGACCACACACAACCACCGCAGTTTCACCGCCCACAAACATCAGGATATCCCTCAGCTTGCAAAATGCAGATCGATTTTCAGCCCTGGCCTAGACATGCCACCTTTTCCTAGCTTTCCAAACAAAGCCCAGCAAAGTCCAGTCGGTCTTAGTCATTTTATTCCAATTCCAGGACGGCCCAGGCCGCTATCCAAGTACTGTCAAAAGTAGGGGAAAGTGTCTGATCCTTCCAATTAAGCAAGAGGCATAGGCCCTATGCTAGGAGGGAACTGCTGCCGAGTGATGATTGGCCATCAGGAGTTCCATCATGTAGATAGCTGGGTACAAATAAGCCTGCAAAAGACAAGTAGCAGGCAGTGAAAGAGGCGTAGCGAGAGTACGACTACACTTATATTTAAATATGATATAGTGATATATACATATATCCACTGCTACAACTGGCAACTTCTAACTTCTTTAAGTTGTCAGGGTTGATCTGGCCGTTTATACGAGATATGTAGACTGTGTAGAACATTTTTTTCTCATTTTCTTAAGTTTGTCCGCTCATTAATGGGTCGGAGATGCTTTTTACCCTTTTACCGCTTTATTTTGCGTCAAATAAAATGGAAATATCACTATCAGCCCCATTATGGGACAAACAGTCATCTCCTATGAAAATGTATTGGTCACATAGTTGTTAAGTGTTCACAGATGTTCGTTTGAACAACCTCTATCCAAATAGTCGTCGCTAAGATAAGCCAACAGTAGATACGTACACCGCGCACAATTTAAGTAACTTTGTTCAAAATCAAACCCACCACTGCTGCCACATCGACCACTATCAAAACCCTGAAATCTTGTCCAACTCAACCACCAATTTCCACCAACCATCCAAATCTCAATACACACACATACAAGCTACATGCATGCACATGCACACATTGTGACCAATCTCCCCGTCTACCCCCACAACAATTCCATCATCCCACTCCAACCCACAGCGACCACCTCAACTCGTGATGGGATGGATGGTCGTCTCCCATGAAAATTTCTCGGTTCACAAATTGTTAAGTGTTCACAAGTGTTTGTCTAAACAACTGTTGCCCACAACCACCTTTATCCAAATAGCTTCCGCAAATACAATCGACAAGAACATACATAAAAGGCACAGAAATCAAGTCACTGTACCATCAAAAGCCTGAAATCTTCTCCAGCCTAACCTCCAATTTTGCACTGATAACCATCCAATTCTCAATACTCAAATACGAGCTTGGGACAGCGCGCCCCCGTGCCCCCGCGCTTGCACTCACGTTGTTACTAATCCCCCCTACCACCACCTAAAACCCATCATACCTGTCGCTCATGGCGGTGACTCAAGAATGGCACACGCTGTGATAGGGTGGTGTGGTTGTGGGCGATGGTGATGGGGTGGTGGTCTGTGGCCAAGACGTCGGTAGTAAAGACATGACGGGTGGCGACTGGGTGTTCAGATCTAATGGGAAGAAGAAATAAAAGAAAGAGAAACAAAAGAAGAAAAGCTCGTGGTTGCGGTGGAATAAAGCAATCTAGACGTCCATGTTGTTGAGGTATGCAGCTATCTGCTTTTTTATTTTTAAGTGCCTTTGCCGTCCGTCATGTAATGGAGCAGACATTTGCCATATTATGGGGCGGATGGAAATTTACTGTCCGTGTGGACGTTTGCCCCATAATGCGGCGGATGATAGGGAAGTTTAAGAAAAGAGTGATCTGTCCATCCATCCAATGGATGGACGGCCGAATGGCACTGACAACTTAAGCGGTGGCAAAGGATCAGCTCCCTATAAGTATATATGTAAAGATATATGATATGTGTATACATTTACTATGTGCATATACATATACATATATGTTCATAAAAAGATTTCATTGGAATTGTCTTGATCGTCGGATATCACGTTGTTGACTAAAAAATAATTAGAAGTGTTATTGAACGATTTCCTGCGGTTTTTCACACATGGGATGTGAGAAGCGGAAAAACCATAAAAAAGGATGATTATTCTTGAAGGTTTCCACAAAAAGACCGCTTTATCAATCGGATCACAATTACAGGTACCTGGGAGCATACCAATGGTATGAACGAAATACGACAATTAACATGATATGATCGTAGATCCTAGGTTGTAACTTGATCATGAGCGAATAGTTGATGTTGCACCCATGAAGTATGGAAAGTGCCAAGCATTATATGTAAATGTATGTAAATTTTTGTGTACATATATATACACATATACATATGTATGTGTGTATATATACATATATACATATATAATTGTGTATATATCTATATATATATATGTACATTTATGTGCATGTATATTATACATATATATAGGAGTCCATCCCTACCCATCACTAGGATAGGCTCTAATTTCCCAACCCGTCTCTAGAGATGTCAAACGGGCCCGGCTTGGGCCGCCCGGCCCGGGTCCATCGGGCTTGAAGAGAAACCGGGCCGGGGCAGGGCCGAGGAGGCTGCAATCCAAGCCGGGCCGGGCCGGCTGAGGGGAAATTCTAGGCCCGGTCCAGGCCCTGGCCCTAGGCCCAATTTCTAGGGCCGGGCTTGGGCCGGCCCGGGCCCTTTTTTTTTATTTTTATTTTTAATTTTCTTGTTATTCAATTTTAAATTTCATCTTTAGGCATGTCCAATTTTTAAATTTTGACAAATCTAATTTTTATCATTTAATTTCATTATATGTAATATTCATATATATGTATGTATGTATAGATATATTTATTTGTCTCTCATTTTATTTTTTGCTATATGTTAAATCTTTTCTTACTCTTCTTGGTGATCTTTATTAATAAAATCTGAACACATAACTAGCCGTTATATTGTTGTTGGGAGGGTAAAAGTGAAATTTTGGGGGAATATATCCGTCGGAGGAAAAGGGGGAGAGAAAGGGGGGAAAAACAAAAAATTCAAACAGGTGGGGCCGGAACCGGGCCGGGCTTGGCCCGGGCTTTTCCCCAGATTTTTTCGGCCTGGTCCAAGCCCAGGCCCTAAGCCCAATTCCTTCGGGCCAGCCCTGTTCATGAACGGGCCGGCCCGGGCTTTTTTCGGGCTGGGTCGGGCCGGGCCGCGGGCCGCCCGGCCCGTTTGACAACTCTACCCGTCTCAGACCAACTATCACTGCCACGTGGACGGTTTAATATGCTTTTTAAAAAAATTAAAGCCAGTACGCCACTTAATCTGTTGCATTAGTTGAAAGACCAAAACTCCCTTTCATTTATCTTTTGTGCCCCACATCTGTCTCTCTCATCTAACCCGCCACCCCCTTCTGTCTCTCTCCTGCTTGCCGCCACTCCAATGCTCCACCTCCCCAATCAATCAGCAGTAACCACCACTGGTACCACAGTCTCCATAGTCCAGCACCACAACCACCACTAACATCACCGGCGAACAGCCACTGAAACATTGACATAGCTACCGCCAAGATCTAGACCTCATTGAGCCAAAATCGCCACCATCGTCTTGGTAGTTTTGCTTAGATCTGCTATAGATATCTGTGGGTTATCTTTATTATAGGATTTATTCTTCACGCGGTTATTCAATATCCAGAAAATCAAATCCGCAGGAGCATTGAAAGAATGGCATTCTTCTATACAGAATCTAGATATCCTTTTTGAGTAGTGATACTAGTTCACTCGAACTTCTTAAGCCTTAAACTAATGATAGGTAGAATCGAGTTCACCAAAACCAGTAACACCGATTTGCCACCACCAGCACCACCAATCGTCGCCGCCTACACCATACCCCACTAGTATCACCTTCGCACCTGTTAGCATCAACATCTCCAATCGATGCGCCCAACACCATACCCACTAGCTAGGAAGCACCGACACCTCTCCTAGGTGGATGTATGGTGTCCTAAACGAACGGACACCCCGACACCCTCCGGACACCGGCTGACACATGTCAGACACCTCTAATCGGTGTCGGATTTTTTTTATTTTTCGACACCGTGTCTGACACTTCATCGAGGAGTGTTGGACATGGTATGTAGCAGTGTCGGACAGTTTGGGGCTAATTTGAGATTTTTTGAACTAATTTTGGTGGTCAATCTGTAATAAATAGGACGGCTAATTACACCCGAGGATAATAGTTTGCAAAAATTACACTTATGTCCATTGACCAAACAGAATACAAAAATACTTAACGGTTTTGACAAAAAGACTTGATTGCCCCTGACTTTAAAATAAAATATCATCCATCCGTATCAAAACCCTAATTTTCAAATTAGGTTTATCTTTCCAAACTTTTTCTCTAGATCTGCCGCCCACTCCCTCACCCCACGCCGCTGGCAGCCCATGCTCCCTCCCTCGCCCTATGCCGCCGGCAGCCTGACCCCCTCCCATTTCGCCTGTAACCCAAGCCCCACCTCGCTACCGCCGCCGTAACAGATTTCCCCACTGAGCAAGCCGCAGCATCGGGAACCCCCTCTCCCCTCCGTCGTCACCCTCAACTGCATCGAGGACACCGTCCACTGCCGTCGTCCTCCTCCGCTTGATGAAGCGCAGACCTAAACTTACCTTTGGTTATCTGTAGAATAAGGACATAAGACCTCACTTCAGGGACATCAAGAAGTACCCACTGGGTCTTCATTTGCAAATCCGATCCAGAATTCTCCACCCATTGGGTAGAATTGTAATCGAGATTTAATTGTATATTTGAATCATTGTTTATATTTGAATCATTTGGAGAATTTGTGTTGTGGATTTGAGGGTGGCTGAGGAAGAAGACGCCGGCTGCGGCGCCGACGTGGGTTGTGGATTTGAGGGTGAGTCTGGGTTGTTGCTGCGGCACGGGTGAGGGGGGCTGTCATGAGTTGTTGAGGCGGCGACGGGGAAAACGGCTCTGTCGTGAGTTGTTAAAGGGGCCGGCGATGGGGTGGGGAGGGAGGTGCCGCGCCGGAATGGGCGTGGGAAGAGAGACTGTTTAAAACCCTAATCCTAAAATTGGATTAATCAGTGTTTCCCTAAAATCCTAATTTAAAAAACGAAACCCTAATTTGAAAAATTAGGGCTTTGAAACCTCTAATTTGTTGAATTGGGTTTTGAAACTCTAATTTGGAAATTTTAAAACCTTAATTTGAACAAATGAAAGCTTAATTTGAAACTTAATGGAACCCTAATTTGAAAATTTTAAAATATTCAGTATATACAGTACAAGGGGCAGTATCGTCATTTTAAAAATACGTATTGATGACATCATAAAAAATATACTTTTTGGATGGAACCCTGACGGATGAACACGGGTGATACATTTGAAACACTTTTGGTCACGGAATGTTACATTTTGAAACTGTGTCCTTGACTGTAATTACCCCCTAACCTCAGGGACATGTGTAATTAGCCCTAAATAGAATGTGGGTTTTTTTACAAACAATATTTAATATGCCCTAATCTGTTGAGCCATTACCGTCTTCTTCTCTCTCACCTCACGGCTGCTGTCTGTCGACCACATCAAGGCTGTCGCCGACTTGCCGTTGTTGCCATAGCTCTCGCCGGTGTTGCCGGAGCTCAATCGCCAGGGATACCAAAGTCGACAGATCTGACGGCTACAGTCGACGACGATACCGAAGTCAGCTGCTGCCGCCGTTGCCAGAGGTCCTCCGCTGCCGTCGCTGACCCACATGTCTCCTTCTCTTTGTATCGTCATCTCGTCTCCTTTATTCTTCAAGTCACTGAAAGTTCCTCTCGTTTCTTTCCTTTTTTTTTTCTCCCTATGTCGTGCATAGCACATCTGATTTTTCTTTTGTACTGATTCTATTGAAGTCGCTGAAAGTCCCTCTCGTTTCTTTCCTTTTTTTTTTCTCCCTTTGTCATGCATAGCATATCCTTATTTTCATGTTTCCTATTCGTATGACTTTGTAAGACTTAAGAAGTTTCTTATGTTATGTACCATGTACTATCAAGGATTTCACGTGTAAGTATGACTTGTATTTGAATTCTTTGTTTTGGTAGTTTTTCATTATCGTTTGTTATTTTAGATTGTGGAATGTATTATTTATATATATATATATATATATATATATATATATATATATATATATATATTAAAAAATAGCAGTGTCCAGTGGTGTCCAAAATCTGATTTTTTGGAAATTGCGGTGTTCGGTGTCCCCGTCGGCATCGGACACAAAACACCGTGTCCGTGCTGCCTAGCCCACTAGCACCACCCATCCTGTTACTAAGAGTAGCACCACCAATCTGTTGTCGCCAACACCATACCCACCAAGCAATATCAATTTGCTGTCGCCAACACCATTACCCACCAGCACTACCACTCCACCCCTGCCAACACGTACTCACCGGCACCACCATCTCATAATGTCACCATGGTGATTGGTGATGGAATATGGGCTATCGCGGTTTGTTAGATGACTACGGTGGAGAGAGGGGGGAGGGAGAGAGGGGGGGGGAGAGAGAGAGAGAGAGAGAGAGAGAGAGAGCGAATGGGTTTCAGATGGGTTGTGTGTGTGAGAAAGTGTGTGGGCAAGAGAGCTGCAGCGCGTGAAGGAGAGAGAGAGAGAGGAAAAAGGGCCAGGGTATTCTGGTAATGTGAATGGGGCGCCAGATAGTCTAGCGCACTGCTTTTGGCCTTCTTGAAAAAGTCATCTGCAGCCATCCATGTGAACAAGATGCAGGGCTGCAGATGAGTTGGGAAAATGGAGCCATCCCAGCACTATGTGGGGATGGGCTCCCATATTTACATGTATAGGTAGTAATATGAGCCAGGTTCTGAGCCCACTTACAAGTAGGTTTGGCCTTGGGATGCGATCCATTCTTTTCCAGCCTTATAAGAATCAGGAATTTGAAAGGGCTGGAAATTTTATGCAAGTATTTGATCGAAAGCGCTGGAAATTTTTCAGTATCTCAGAGTATGTTTAAGTTCGTCGCAGTAAGTCAAGCTCCTTATGAGTAGTTCGGACAGACGATAATATTACTTCTTCTTTCTGCATAGCAATTAAAAGACTCCCTTTCGTTTGTTTCCACGTAGCTGTACAGAATATCGTGAGTAACCGAACTATTAATAGAGGTACCTAATAGCTTGGAAAGTACACCAATATCCAGTTGAAATGGTCAAAGTCAAAACTGAACATGTGCAAGTACATTGACTACTATTTATTGCCTGGGAATTAACATTATGTTGGCTCAGCATTTTTATCCTCTATCATTTGACAGACATTTCTTGAGTAACATGAGAGGAAGTACGTAATGTATCCTAGTTTGTGAATTTTGGGCAGGAAATTTCAGTTGAACTCTGATACATTTTTCTTGTTTTTCCATCCCTTAAATAGCTACGTGGGGTTTCTACCTTTATGCAAGAAATGCTGGAGACCGCATCAATTCTGAAAGGAGCTACTCATAAGTCGTTGATAATCATTGACGAGTTGGGTCGGGGAACGTCAACATATGATGGATTTGGTTAGTTATAGAGAAACTATGCTTTGCCTTGTATATTATTAAAAATATCCATTGTTTCTTCTTCTCTGTCTGTGGAATTGTTGATTGTGAATAAGTTTGAGCAGAGCCTTACTTTACTAGCAGGATCTGGGGATCCATGTTGCTGGGGATTTGCTGTCGATAGTCATAAGTACCTTACTGCATAAACTCCAGCATATGGCATTCCATTTAATTTAAGAACTTGAAGAGTCTACTATTCAGCCTATCAAGATGAAACACATGTTACAGAATACATGTCCGGGCAGAATACATGTAGAATTGACACCTTTTCTTTTATGCAGAATCAACCTACATGGTTGTGTCCCCTTGAGCTCTTTAATGGATCATTCTCATATCTGTAGACTCGATTTATGTCTGATATGGTACACTTAAAGGTGAACAAGTTAGTGTAGCAGGAAAAAGAGGCTGGGCAGAGAAAAGAGAAGGAAAACTTCTAAAAAAATAGAGAGCTGTAACTCAGAAACAATATATATAAAGAGTTGTGTATGAAAGCATGAAAGCCTCAGATTATATGAAGTTTTTCCACAGTGGGATATTTGCTGAAGTGGTGGATGCATCTACCTTGTACATATGTATAAGTGGAAAATGAGATGACTCTGCTCTGCAACGACGAGAGAAAGCAAAGTCTCCAGGAATCATAGAGAACTGAGATGTACATTTTCCTATTACCAACACATTGGTTAACTTTTAAGTTTCAGTTGCATACTTCATCCTTTATGTGAGGTTTTTCAGTTTTTAATTCAATTTGATTAGATACCTAAGATTTGTGCTTAGTATTAGTAACTAGCATATGTTTTCTATATGATTAAGTCTTAAATGTGACCCTAATTTGTTCACCTCAAGGCTTGCTTTTATAATCAGGTTTGGCCTGGGCTATCTGTGAGCACCTTGTTGAAGTGATAAAAGCACCTACACTCTTTGCAACGCACTTCCATGAACTGACCGCAGTAGCTCATGAAACTGCTGATTATGATTCTTTTTCAAAGGAACTTGTTGGGGTAGCAAATTATCATGTCAGTGCCCACATTGACTCATCAAGTCGCAAGCTAACTATGCTTTATAAGGTACGTACATTACATGCTCTTAAAATTTCTATTCACTCACCTTCCCCCTCCTTGTGTGGCCCACATCAAGCATATATGTCACACCCTGGAATTTCCGGAGCGTTAGATAATCAATCGATCAATCACTTAATCATTCAATTCCTCAATTTGATAAAATAGCCCCAATGTATGTTAAAGCTTCTACAATAACTCAAACTCAATTAAATTGTTCTCAAACGAGAAGACTAAAATTAACGTGCTCAATTAAGTAAACACACTGATTCCCTCGCAGGAGCTTAAGTAAACAAAAGAATAAAAATCTAAACCAACTCCATAACCGTGTTCTAACCAATCCAAGAAATCTACTGATGGTTATTACCTACAGAAGAGAACAGAACAGGGGTGAGCTTTCGAGAGCTCAGTAAGGTCACTCAAATTTCAATAGAGGGTTACGAACGATTAATAGATTTATTTCAGTGGTAATATGGGTAGAGATTCAACTCAGTCCCTTAATTCAGATATCAATAGAAACAATTTCAATTACACTGTAAACGATTCAGATGATATTGAACTTGAGTGATTGCAAAGCCACACAGGTAGTGCAGGGTAACAGTTAGCAAAGTTACACAGGTAGTGCTCAATAACAATGTAATTACATATGCATATGTACACTAGCTAGACCATTAAAATACTAGCGTCTCCCGCAATGATAGACCATCCTTATATCAGCCCCAATACAAACCATCCTTATAACGCCTCAATACACTAACTCATGTCAATATACAGAATGCAATAGTAGCTAATACAACGAATAAATCGATGCTTGATGAGTAATAAATACTGAGTATCAATAAGGATTTTCATTAAATGCTTAAGCACAAAGCAGGGTTTAAAGGCAAAATACATGCTTATCTCAAACATAACAAAGTCCCAAGAATTGCAATAACAATTCAGAATGAGGTACGAAATCAATTATGAGGAATTGGTTTTGGATAGAATCTCTTACCTTAATCCAAGCTATGCGCTGCCATTCAACTCTGTTCAAACTCCTCGATTGAACCTAAATTGACAAATTATTTATTAGAACAAATTCTTGCCTCATAACACTATAAATCCAATGCTAATTACTAGACCCGGCAAAATACGAACCGGACCCACGGGTCTACCCGTACCCGGGTACGGGTACATATACAGGAGATCTGCCTAAAATAGACCCGTACCCTAATCGACCCGTAAATTCCGGGTATGGTACGGGTTACCCGTGATACCCGAATGTTTTACTATATAAAGCACTAGGGTTTTTTTTGGAAGTCATTCTCACCTCTTCTCAGTTCTCTCATCTGCCGCTCTCTCATTCTTCCCTCTCTGAAGTCTCTCTCTCTCTCTCTCTCTCACACACACACACACACAGCCTCGCTCCCTCCCTCTTTCTCACTCACCACAGCCTTCACCGGTGACAACACTACTCCACATCGACGGCGTCCCACCGTCTCTCTAACGCTCACTCGCAGATTGGCCATAGCTCCACAGATCCGCCATAGCCCGCTGCAGATTTGCCAAAGCCGACCACTGATCTGCCACAGCCCGCCGTAGATCTGCCGAAGCCGACCGTAGTTCTGCCATAGCCCGCCGCTAGTCTTCCGTGGGAAGTCTCAACCTACTGTTGATGGTTGAGGCGGTTTTCGATCGACTTTGTGCTTTGAGAGTGGTAACTCAAACCGGAGTAGTGAAGCTAGGAAGATTATTTCGTTAACCAGATATCTTTGTAACAAGTTTGGTTAATTTGTAATATTTTTGATAATCTTTTGTATGAATTTTACTATTTTAAGGTTTAGACTCAGGAATTAATTTTTTGGGATTTTGAAGATGTGTTTGTTGTGATGGATCTGAGAGTTGAGATGAGGATGGAGATAATTGTGACGAAATTGAAATTAGTGTAGTGGTAATTGCTAGAATTTTAATTAGAAAATGATGGTTGTGCTTGTAATAGTAAAAGAAGGGGAGGAAAACATAATCCAGTTCAGTGAATATCTGTTAATAAAAAAAGTTAGAATTTTATTTATTTACCCGCGAGTAATATCCGAACCACTTGAGTAGGGTACGGGTTTTGGAAAACACTACTCGGGAAAAATCGGCTAAAATTTACCCGATCCGTTTTTACCAGGACCCGATCGGGTTTTACCTGTACCCGTCGGGTTTACCCGTTTGCCAGGTCTACTAATTACTCACTCCGAGACTCTCACACAACCTAGATTGAAACGCGTCCCTCATATGACCCAACTTAATAAAAATTTCGTACACTCTATAAGGCATTAAGATAACCAAAAATTCATAATAAATCTTTATAAAATACATTTATAGCTTAAAACATCCTAATAAGTTAATAGCCTTACAATATATAAGGAAAATTTGGAACTGAAATTAGGATCTAAAAGCACCGAAATCATATCTAAAACCATATGTTTTGCTAATTCAAATGCAATACGGATAATTGTACTAAATCAGCTCCAAGATTTATGAAACTGAAACTAAAACTTCGTCAAACATTACATAAAATTTTCCAGAATTTTAAAGACTCCAAATGAATTTTAGAAAAACTGAACTTGCAGAAATTATAAAAATACTAATTGATTCCAGAAAAATCTGAAATTTTACCGGTAATTCTAATATTACTCTAACAAACTTTATGTAAATTTTTAGCAATTTACGATAATTGCACGATGCCCCAGAGCTTCGTGGTACAACTGTGCAAGCACAGCGTACCACTTGTGCAAGCACAGTTTACCACTTTTACTGCACAAACCCATTACCCACTTCTTCTTCTTCCTTACACCTCTGTCCAAACGCAGAATACACAGTTACTATTCACGCAGCTTCACTTTCATCCCTAGCACACTACAATTTACACCATTAACACACATAGATACACACTAAATCTAAACATTCATTCATACACTCACAACCACACTCAAAACATCCCACACCCATTACAGCCACACCCACTGCCTCACGGCAGTGGTTTTCTTCTTGCTCAAAACATACAAAGGCACACTTTCACACACTGCACTCACCTTAAAGCTGCTGTGCCCCCCCCCCCCCCCCTCTCTTACCATTTATCACATACACACTCACATATGACATACACTACACCCATTTCACCCACAATTTCAGTCCATCCACACATATATACACACTACACTTTATACACTATTCACCCTCCAAAACTTCATCTTCACAAACCTCCAACAAGCCACAGCACGGCCATGGCAGCCCCTCTTTCTTGCTGCTTACATATTATATACACACACACACACCCCACATACGCAACACACCCGTACACACAAACAACACACCTTTTACCCCATTTCTTTCAAGGCTGCACCCACTCCGCTCGTTCTTCACACAAACATACAACTCACCACACATTCAACATACCCACAGCACAGCTACACCCACTGCCTCACAGCAGTGGCTTTCTTCTCCCACACGAACGCTCACACAACCCACACACATCGACCTGCCATAGGCATCCGTGCAGCCTCGTTGTCCAAACCATGGCTGCACCGGAGTACATACTCACGGCTACCCCATGCGCACGGCTGTTCCTCTCTCTAACGGCAGCCCCTAACGGCTCTCTCTCTCTCTGCATACACCCACACGATCAGAGCATATATGCCCCACTGGTATAACCACGGCAATCATGGCTGCCCTTAGTCCCTCTCTTTTTTCTCACTTCTATAAATCGATGCACCCACATATTCTACGTAAATGCTGCAATATACACAAAAAGACATTAAAAATTGCAAAAGGGCTTACCGAAATCGTCGCTACGTTCGCCAGAGTTCCTATCGGCAGATTCGTCTCTCCCTTTCTCACGAGCACACCCCCCACTTCCCTTCCTCCCTTCTCTTTCCACTTTTCTCAGCCTGAACCCCTCTTTCTCTGTTTTGTAGGCTGTAACCGAAATGGAAGATTAATCCCCTACTGTACCGATTAGTCCTAATTCCCTTACTCTGATCCCCCTCTAAAATAACTTTCCAAAATAAAGGGTTGAAAAAATCAGACCATTATATCATTACTTATTTAATAACCCCAATAAAATTTAAATTTCCAAGTAACCCCCTCTTAACTTTTAAATTGCCTATTGTACCCCGCTTCAAAATTGTCTCTAAATGTTTCCAAAAATATTGTACACGCTAATCGTCGCCAAAGACCTCAATCAATATTACCTATAATTGCTACCATTAAATTACAACTTATGGTTCCTAAAAGTTGTTGCTAATGATCATAACTTATAATGCTCACCAAATTCGTCGCTAAGGCCTAATGAATAATGAGCTAGGATTTTTACCATAAAACCAGTCTCAGGTTTTGTGATATTACAATATAAGTCTTTATCTACACAGAAGTTAGTCGATTCTATATGCTATTCCTTTAGGAAGACTCGGAGTGGGCTTGGAGGGGTGGGGTCGATGGGAAGGGTCGAAAGAGGATTGCTCGACCAGATCTACCGCATATGGTATTATTACCGTGATGTAGTAAACCAGCAGTCAAACATATTCAGTACTTGACCACCTTTAGCAAGTCTTAGGGCGGGGCCTTGTAACTAACAGATATGCTGTAGTCAGATCATCTGTTTTTGTCTATACTTGCATGGTTGGATCTGGGGCATCTATTCTCATAGAATGATCATGTACAAGATCTCCTCAGCCATTGTATTCATTACAAAGAGAGTTTAGCTTCTGTAGTTCACAGTGTATAGCACAATTTGATTGCGACAAATGGCCCAAGTATTAGAAGAGACATCATGTGATGTTAGGGCCAGAGCTTGTCCACCAACCTAAAGGACATGTTGGCTGTGCGAGAGTTTCACTTGTGTTCTGTTCTTACGAACAAATGCTTCAATTTTTGAATGCTGGTCGAACCTTTTCTTAAGTGCCCAAGAAACTTGCTACGAGGTCCCGCTCTCGTACTACACTTAGTCAGGAACAGTCTGTTACTAACTACGAACACACACACACACCGCGCACATACGCACTCATGTGCACACGCCTAGGAAGCACAGACACCTCTCCTAGGTGGAGGTATGGTGTCCTAAACGGACGGACACCCCGACACCCTCCGGACACAGGCCGACACGTGTCGAACACGGCCAATCGGTGTCGGAATTTTTTATTTTTAATTTCCGATACCGTGTCGGACACTTCGCCGAGGAGTGTTGGACACAGCATGGAGCAGTGTCGGACCATCTGCTTCTCTTACCTCAAGGCCGTCTCCTTCTCTCTCGCCTCACAGGTACCCTTCTGAGCCATTATCGACACGGATCTGTCACCGGATCTGTCGCCGGATCAGTCGCCAACATCCCGAAGCTGAAGCCGACAGATCCAGTCGCCGTCGCCAGATGTCAAAGCAGTCGTCGCCGTCGCCATCGCCAGAGCTCACTTGATCGTCGCCGGAGGTCCTCGGCCGCCGTTGCTGACCCATAGGTACTTCTTCCTCAACCTCGTCTCCTTTTTCTTCGTCTCCCTTCCCCTCTCTGAAATTTGAAAGTCTCCTTCTATTCTGAAAGCTTGTCTCCTTTTTCTTTCTTCTTTTTTTTTGTCTCCATCTGCCAAGAGTCGTTTGACTCATTTCTTCTTTCTTCTTTTTTTTTTTCCTTTTACTTAGTTATTTTGTCCAGTACCTTAATTTCAGAAATATTTTTTTGACTTAATTAATTTGTTATTTTAGATTGCAGAATGTATTTAATATATATTAAATAAATATATATATATATATATATATATATAAAATAAAAATATATTAAAAAAATAGCGGTGTCCTGCGGTGTCCAAAATCTGATTTTTTGGAAATTGCGGTGTCCAGTGTCCCCGTCGATGTCGGTGTTCGACACCGTGTCCTTGCTACCTAGGCACGCGCATATCTCCAAAACGTAGAATTTCGTAATTTGCTTACAAACAAAGAGGAACGCACGCACGCTCGCACACAGACATGCACATACGCATATTTCCAAAGCGTCTCCCCCAGCTTATACGTGTTGCAACTTTTTGGCCATGTTCATGCATCCTAGAATATACTTTATTATGCATTAGACTCCTAGATACATACCCGTACCCGTACCTGACACCTGTCCCCAAGGCATGTAACCAAACTTGTGGAAAGTGCTGAGTTGACTTCTCAAGCTTTATTGCTGGAGCATTAGCGAAAAAATTGATGACTAGTTCAGAATGGAACTCGATACAAACATCCGATAGCTAAAAAAGCCTAGAGCTTATGGCTAATATGAGCTTCTTTTTGTACGGTAAAATAGGCTAAGAGAAGTGGACATTGGCGGAACTTTTTTCATGTCTGAGAAGCAGGTGTTGGTGTTGGGTATTGTTGAAGTACTTGAAGAAACAACACGAGCAAAATGAGTGCAAGGACAAATGCAAAATGAAAGCACTTTAAGCATACATTCTTTCACTCTCTAAGGGTGCTTGGTGGATCCAAGCTATCACTTCCAGAGTTTAAATGGTTCAACAAAAACAATGATGGCCGTCCAAGAAAATGAGGGCCTTCCACCATCGAGCTATTTCTGATGTTTTGCTTCACTTTAGTGCATTGTGAAGTGTGCGCTAACTTTGGTAGTATATATGTTGATGTGTTGAGAAGATTTCACTTAGAAAGAAAATTAGAATGACAATGTTAATTGTCAGGTACTGGACTTACCATAAGATACTGTTGGGATATCTGTAATACTGCACTTACCTTAAGATACTGCTGGACTGCACTTACCTTAAGATACTGCTGGATCTTTAAAATGCTACTGTTTTGTGACTATTCATTGAGTAGTTCTACTGGCTTGCACTCTGCTTTCTCAGGTTGAACCTGGGGCTTGTGATCAGAGTTTCGGTATCTATGTTGCAGAGTTCGCAAACTTTCCTAAGAGTGTTGTAGCTCTTGCTAGAGAAAAGGCTGCTGAGTTGGAAGATTTCTCACCTACTGCTATCATTTTGAATGATGCCAAAGAAGTAGTATGATCACTTGTCACCTTCACATGCTCCTGATGCATATTGTTCTCTTGGCTGTAGATAATGTATTGCTTCAGGAATCTGGTATCTTGTGATAGATTATTTTGACGTGCTCAGATCTAGATGCATATTTTAACTAATTTGATCAAGCATGACATTTAGATTGACACGATGGGCAACAAGTGTAAGGTGAAAACATGTTTCTCAGGAAAGACTAGAGAACGAGAGAAAAATAATATATATCGAGCTCTCTCTCAGGTTTTTATCCAAATGGTAACCAAATAAACATAATTACGTAATTGTATATGTTAGTTCCATTCCGGTATATGTTGCACATGTTAATCATAATAATGTCCCTGCCTGTAGATCTCTCAGTTCATGTTTTTATATTAAGAGATCTGGTTTGGTTTCTTCGGTGATTCCGAGTTCGGTGTTCAATGAAGCATGCACATATGTTTAGACACGCACCCACCTGACTGGACACGTTGTTGATGTGAAATCAAAAAAAGAAAGTATGAAGGGACACTTGACGGCCGGTTGAAAATATCGATTACTCTTTATACGCTAGTAAGTTATGTTAAACAATGATCTTATGATAAGTAAATCTTCTATCAAGTGGCTGTAATGGCAAATATGTGACGTGGAAACCAAAATGATGAAGATTTTCTTTTGCATGTAATGGTGGGTACGTAACAATGCATAAAATGTATGCATGATATGATGCGTACTCTTCTCTAAAATCATAAAGATAATAAGGATCATTCTACTCCTCCTGGATACGCTTGCATGTAAGTTTGTTCGTCAGATCTTACTATCTGCTAACCCCCACCGCCACTGCTTCCTTTCCCTTCTGCCTATATCACTTTTATTGTCACAATGAATTTGTTGAAGCTGAAAAAGAAAAGAAATCACTGTGTATTACACACTTATTTAGAGGTGAGCTAATTCAACTTCTGGAGCAGGGCGGCAGTTGTTTTTTGTGCTGCTCCCGCCTCCCAGTGTACTGGTTGACATGTTCCTATATCATACTTCTGGCCATTGAAATTTATGGATGGGCAATAGAAGCTGATTAAATATTTTGCAGACAGAACTACGAAGTACCTTGCTCGAAAGAGCATATAAATGCAAATAATGCAACTTAGTGTTCTCCGTGTGCATGTCCTTATCTGCTTCCTGGTTCTATACTGTGCGTAAGAGCTTTCTACTGTTTGTTTGGTGCTTTTTCACAAGATGGACTTGTAAATAAACACCACACAAACCATCCCAAAAAATCATTTGCATGTTCTTTCAATAATTTCGTCTAAATTTGTAATTTGGCTTACAGGTGGGATCTAAACGCAAGAGAGAGTGCGACCCCACTGATGTGTCCAGAGGTGCTGCCCGGGCTCGCCAGTTTTTAAAGGATTTTTCCGAGTTGCCACTTGACAAGATGGACTTGAAGCGGGCTTTGCAAGAAGTAAAGAAATTGAAGAATGACTTGGAGAAGGATGCTGTCAACTGTCATTGGCTCCAGCAGTTATCTTAGTTGGTCTCCACATATGGGATTAGCTCCTGGTAATAGAAGGGTTCGCCTTTTTCCCATCTCATGGCACCTTCTATAGAAGTATGGTGTCCAACTGCGGACCCGGTTCACCTGCACCGGCTTCTTTTTGGTAATATACCTTTTGCCCATCTAATGGCTAGGTCTTTGGATAGATTTTGACCTGCTATCCGTAACTTGTAGGACATGTTATTTTGGTCTTGCACGTTACAAGATCTGCTTGAAATCGCAGGGTAGAGCGTCGGATGTTTTTGTACATATTGCTTACTTTTGTCCATATGTAACAAATACGTATTGGAACTAATGCTAATTTTATTAGTAGAGACCATTGTCATGAAGATTGGTATGTTCTTTTGGCTATTTGGAACAAGTATTTACTTTTTACAGATTTTGACGGAAACAAAGAGGGGAGAAGGGGACATGTTGAAGCGAAATTAACGTGCAAGCATGTTAAAAAAGAGTTTTGGTAGAAATCGTAGCAGATTTGGTGTTTATAAGCCTAACTTGAAAAGGAAAGCCTATTGTTACGCCCTATTTAGCGTACAAAGTTTAGCAGTTTGTTCTCAATGTACTTTTTAACAACAAATGTGTTATATTAACAAAGCATAATAAGATGTGAAATAGACTCTCCTCTTAAGTAGTTGATTCTCATACTCAGAATGACCACTTCATTGTGGGTTCATTTTTCTGTGCTTTGGCATTAACAAAAAAATTTCTAATCGATAGGTACTAAAATGTTAACATTTGTCTTTGACTAAGGCCACGTTTGACGCAGCTTTTTTTTTCAGTTTTGGAAACTCGAAAAAAAAAAATGCGTTTGGCAACCATTTTTTTTTTCCTTCTCCAATTTAAAAAACCAGTTTTTAAACTGCAGAGTAAAAAAAAAACTCCAGAAATTGGTTTTTTTTTTTTCACTTTTGGTTTTTTTTTTTGGAGACCACCACCAACACCCTCCCACCGCCGGCAGCCACCTCTGGCCGCCGGCCGTCGACAGCCACCTCCGGCGGCCGGCGACCACCGCCGGCTACTGTCGGCAGCCACCTCCGGTCGCCGGCAGCCACCGGCGACTGTCGGCGCCACCTCCGGCCGCCGGCAGCAGGCTGCCACCACCGGCGACCACCTCCGGCCGCCGGCCTCTGGTAGCCACCAGCCACCGCCGGCCACCACCACTGTCGACCACCGCTACGCCCCACCACCACCACCGCCACGCCCCACCACCATCGCCACCACAAACCACCAAAAAAAAAAAGTCAAAATAAAAAGGGTTACCAAACACAAAAAAAAAAAACTCAAAAAAAAAAAGTTATCAAACACCCACTTGTTTTTTGTAAAAAAAATAAAATTAAGCTACTTTTTAAAAATTGAAAACCAAAAAAAAAAATTTGTCAAACGAACCCTAAATGTCACTAAATAGTTCTGACATTTTTATGAGAATTTGCAAGAAGTGTTGATGATGGATAACTTGAAGTTGTTTTCATATGTGACAGAATTAGCTTATATATAATGTGTTATTATTGTATAGGTTAAAATATTGTATGTTGTTTTTAGAGGGTTGTTACTCATATTTTGGGAGACATTATTTTCTATTTTGATTGTTAATTGCTAAGTTTCTTGTACTATTAGTTAGAAGATTCATTGTAATATCACCAACAAAAGAGCCTACATTTAGAATTGAGTGTAGCTTTTGCCTACCATTTGATTGGAGGTTTGGATTTGGACGCAAACAATGACATACCTAGTGGGACACTTATAATTTAAAGTGTTTGCTATTGTCCATTCAAATCTTGGTAGTATTACATACTGCAATCGGTAGAGATTTGTGATGCCAAAGAAGTACGTTCGAAGTAGATATGGAGGTGCGACAATGATTGCAGTCCAAATTAGGCTCAAATTAAACAACATGTCATCAACATGGCATGCTAATTGAATTAATGAATTGGCATATCAGAACTGTATTGTTCTTACCTCATTGGCTTATAGCCGAAACAACTCGCAATCTCTGATCGCAACGAGCGGCATCACCTAGTCAAATAATACTCTGCTCGTTAGACATTATTCCACATATACGCACTCTCAATTCTACCCCTTCCCATTTAATCATTTATAGCGTCTTACGACAACTTGTTAATCCGACCCAATAATTGGATCCTTAACATAGCTTACCAACGTATTAGCGATAACAACCTCCCCTCATTTTAAACGAATTAACACAATTCTTCGCTTCCCGCCACTCCGAATGCTTAATAACGCGCATTTCTAAAAATTTAGCACCAACGTGGCAAATTATCAAAGTACCTCCTGGTGGTCGCTACAACACCAACACCCCAAAATTGCTTTAAACTACTTTTTAGATATACTACATCATTTACAGCCCAAATAGTCCCTTAGAAAACTTTAAAGGGAAAAATTACCAAAACACCCCCAACTTATGTAGAATTACCAAAATATCCCTAGCGGCCATCGCCCCAACAGCCACCTCAGAACTACTTTAAAACAACTTTTTCAGATGTTTTACAACCCTCTTTGGACTAAAAAGTCCTTTGAAAAACTTTATTGAAAAATTACCAAAATACCCATCTCCAGGTAGCAATTTACCAAAATGCCCCTGAGGGTTCCCGGTACCAGAAAAATCTCAATACCACTTCAAAATGCTATTTTAAGTATGCTGAAATCATTTTTGAGCTAAAATATATTTACAAAATTTTCGCCAAAAAATTCCGAACCGGTGTTCGGATCGAGTGCTTGAAAAAGCCTATTCGGCCAAAAATAGCTAACGACTTCGGAATGACCTGAAATTATGGTAAATGGAACTTCTCAGCATCTTAAAGTCCCCATAAAAGTTTTGCGTAAAACCGCGTTCGTTCGATGTTTTAAATTTCACAGTAAATTTCCAAAATTCCCGCATCCGTTCACCCTCTTTCCGACCTCAGAAAAATCTGAAATATTTCTACGATGTAGGTCTTCTAAAAATAACTTGGGTCTCTTTTTTATACTTTGACTAAATCTGATCCTAACTATTTTTAAAAAATCAGATAAGAAACTGCTTCATGACTTTTCATCTTTAGCGGCAATTACACGTTACTATTCAGATCGTCACACACACTAACACAACTTGACCACACACACTCATCTTCTTCCTTCCCCCCGTCACACACCTGGGCACACTTTCGCCCAATCACGCATGAATTTCTCATTGTTTCACATCCTAATCACTTGGTTCCATCACAAACTACATATTAACACTCTAAATCCACTTAATTTACACAATTACAACAAGAATCCATCCAATTTTTTCCATTCCCGAAACATATATACACAACTGAAGCATATATATACATATACATATGTATATCACGAATGTTCAATCAAATTCAATTCTATTTTGCGATTAAGGGTTCAAGCTCGAGGGATTACCCTGATGAATCCACAAATCTTTCTTTCTTTCCTTTCTTCTCCTCTTTCTTCCTTCCTTTTCTTCTCTGTTTGCTGTGTTCTTCACGGGTTACTGTTCATGCACTATTCATGTTCATAACTTTCTTGTATTTGTGTTTTTCTCCCCAACACCTTCTTCACTTTTTCTTTTGTTTCAATTTCATCCACTCCCTTAATTTATCTTTAGATTTCATTACTCATCCGAGACTCTAGCTGGAGGTGGCCACATTATGGCCACTTTCTTTCAAATTCTGACACCTAAGTGCAACTTTACAAAATTCCACTTTAGCCCCCAAAGTTATCAAAATTGTATTTTGACCCCTCAACTTTGGAAAATTACAATTTTGACCCCAAATCACCGTAACCCCTCCTTTAGCCCCCTAACACCTCATTATCATCAAAATGATGCTACTTAATAAAAATATGCATCCCGTTCACTATATTTTCCAAAATTACATGTTTACACCCTTAACTTTTCAAAATTACATTTTGACCCCCAAGGCCACACTAACCCCTTATTCCTTAACACTTAATCATCATCAACATATTGCTACTTAATAATATAGCATCCCTTAATTAATCAAACTCATGGTTAGATTAATTTTTGATATTTCTGGGGTATCACACATATGTATAACAGGGGCAGATTGATGCTTCAAAGACTAGTAAAAGAGTAATAAATTTTTATCAATGATGATGATGCCAAACCACTAGAAGCTGCAAGCCAACAATGCATTTCACAATCATATGTAAGATGGCCAAAGCAAGGTGATGGCCAATGCAAGGAGATGAGTGACCACTCTAAGTTCTATAGATACCAAGGTCTAAGCGGATTTAAAAAACTTTTGGATCTCTCAAATTTAGGAATCCAACACCCCAATAAATAAGTTTTGAACCGATAGGTCATGGGTTTATACACTGTCAACACTCACTTAAAGTTGATGACTTCTCTTGAACTAAATGCACCAAATATCTCCAAGTTTTCTTATAAGAATCTGCAAAATAAGGTGGTGACGAATGCAAGTTTCAAACTAGAAGTTATTTTCTCATGTGAAGAAGCTAGCTTATGTAGAATGTTTTCCTATTATTTTGAGATAAATATTGTTTTTTATTTTTTATAAGGTAGCTACCTATTTGTTAGGAGAAGTTGTTTTATATTTGGCAGTGATTTTCTAAGTTTTGTTGTCCTTTAAGTATTTGTTGTAAGATTCATTGTAATGTCATCAATATTAGTCAGAACTCATTATTTTCTTCTTGTCCAAGCCTTCTTAGGAGTAGATTAACTTAACTCTTTAGTTTTTACGTCAAAAAGCTTTCATAAGTCTAGATTAGTTTGTCAAAAGCTTTCTTAGAAGTTAGATACTTTTATTTTACATTTGAATGCGTATTCTATACTTTCATTTACCATTTTCATTTTTCAAGCACCTTAGAGAAAGTCCTTAGAGAAAGGTAAGAAAAAAAAACTACACTTAAAATTAAGTGTATCATCTACCTAATACTTGATTGGACGTTTGCATTTGGATGCCAATACTATGATTTCAATTTTAGTACATTTCTCAATGTAGACCATCAAACATAGTTCTTGGTCAAACTTTTCTCGTGCCGCGCAATAATGAGGATGCCGTAAAATGTTGGAAATGTCAAAAAGATATAACTCGGTAACATGAAGAGACCGTAGAAAGTTGGAAATGCCGAAAAAGATCGCTTGGCAATATATGTCTTCTTTTTATTTTCTTTTGGTACATCAATGGTTGGTTGAGCAAGAGCAAGGATGAATATGGGTTTCCTTAACGGAGTGAACACAGGGCCACTGCAAGTGGGAGAAAATGGTGGACATGTTGCGCAATAGCGCAATACAAATCTAACTACAGCCCAAGGTGATAATTCATGTTGTCCAAAATTATGACGACAAATTTATAAAGGTGAGTTATTCGATGTAGAAGATTTCCTTTGTTGCGACAAAAATATTGATTGGCTGATGACTGACTATTTAGGCTCTTTATTTGTACCAAAAAAAAGAAAAAGTAATGTCAAGGCTCTTTTAGCCTATAAACTGTTTGATTTGTATGATAGTATGGAAAAGATGTTGGATTGTTCATACATGTAGTTTGGATAATTCAAGACTGTTGTATATGATAGTATATAATTACTTCTGCAGGTCTTGCCTATAACATCCCGAAATTTTTGAAACGTTAAACAATCGATCGATCACAATAATGTCACAAGCTGTCAGAGCAACTAACCATCAATTTAAATCATAGTCCTAATAAACCATCATAAATAGAACATCAAAACTAAGTTGAAAAATTTTCAAATATTAATGTCAACCCGCGCAGGGGTTCTAATAATCAACACTAAATTAACTTAATTTAATTTCTCTCGCTCGGCCCTCATCCGTGCTGGCAACCTTAACCTAATGATGGCTATCTCCTGTGGAAAAAAAGTCAAAGGAGAGTGAGCTTTCGAGAGCCCAGTGAGGTCGATCAAATATTTAAACAACAAAAATGATTCGGACGATTTTTACATTTAAACCAAATAACAACTTTTAAAACGGAGAAATAGAAGGATTCAAATGATTTTTCTACATACAATCAAATGATAATTTTAAAAGGATTTTCAAAGAAAACCACAGCATTTCAATTTAAACATAGGGATGAGTGTCAACTCAATCTCTTAATTCAATAATCATTTCAAAACACTTCAGGTGCAATAAAAATGTAAACAAGAAATATTGAACATGAGCTGTACAATATAGCAAAGCCACCCCGGCAGTGCTCGATACGCTTTACATATGCATATGTACACTGACTAGTCCATCTAAGTACTGGTTTAACCCAACCAACAGACCATCCTTATAACTCCAAAAATACAGACCATCCTTATAACTCCCAGGTTTACTAACTCATGACAATATTCAAGGAATTTAAACATAATTCAAAATGTTTTACGATGATAGAAATAAATAAACAGATGAGGATAACAAATTCCAAACGATCGCTATCAGGCTCAAATTAAGATTTTATGGACAGCTTCAAAACATATTTTATATCAAATATAAAATCGAATCAATATAGTTCATAAAACTGTTATAATAAAACATTTGAATTCAGAACGATGGAGTAGGGTTCAGATAGAATTCATTACCTTAGTCCAAGATAAGCAATGCTACCAAACCTTGATCAATAATCTCTGAATAAACCTAAATTGGCAATCCATTTGCTAGAACACAATCTACGCTATAATACTATAAACCTATTATCAACTACCCATCATGTGCCCACTTCTAACTCCCAAATCGCGCTACTCAAAACGATTCCCGCACACGACCAACCTAGCCGAAAACCCTATACGCTCCTTGACGCGTAATGATATCCCGAAATTTATCATAAATTAATAAACACTTTTATAGATTAAAACATTATAAAAAGTCAAAATATGAATTTCCTGAAATTTTTAATATTTTTTAATTAAAATAATATCTTTAAATGCAAGAAAAGCCCAAAAATAACTATTAATATTTTTAGCTCAAAGCAAAGTCCCATAAATTTTTTTAATAAAATAAAAATATGTATAAAAATATATAGAAATTTAAATGCATTAAAACTATTTTTTAATTATTCATTTTGCTAAAACCAATACGATACGACAATTATAGCAAATCAACTCTAAAAATCATTAAACTTAAATTGAGACTTCTTGATACTATAAAAACATTATCCTAATTTTTCCAGAAAATTTTCATGAGTTATATAGACTCAAAAGAATTTTATAAGTCTAAAATTGCAAAAATTATTAAAAATACACACTATTTCATAAAGTTATGGAATTTTGCCACAAGTTCTAATATAGTCAAAGGTATTGTACTTTAAATTTTTAGATGTTAACGATCACGGTACATTATCTAATATCCGCGCTATACCTAACGCTAATCCGTGTACACACATTCATACAGCTCATACACGCCCATACCTTAATTACTTCAGCATTTCCCTTTTCTTACACACACACACACACACACACACACACACACACACACTACTTTGCATACATGCAGCACATGCAAACACAAACACACACATAAATATTCACCCACATACCTACACAGTTTGCATGCAAGCACCCCCAAAAACACACTCACGTATTCACATAGCAAGCACACAGACACTCACGGGGCACAACATACACATGCACCCATATAGCACTCATATACACACACAATACTCACTGAAACCCACCATACACACTCATATACAAGCACACATTGAATTATAAACCACATCTCATACCTCCCCACACCCGCTGCCTCATGACAGTGGGTATTCTCTTTCTCTTTTGTTTTCGTTCAACACATATACACACAGTTAAATCACACACCCACTCACAAGCACACAGCAAACACCCATGCACGTAACTATATTCACAACGCACCCCTGCACTTACCCTTTACAGACCCAGACACTACTTTACGCGCGCGCACGCGCGCACACACACACACACTACCTTGCACGCACACAGCTGCCATTACAGCAGACCCATCTCATGCATCCTTGCTCTCTCTCCATGACATCCATGGCTGCCTACTTTTCTTCACACAGTTACCACTTTCACGGCTGTACAACATCCACCATCTTCCCTTTCCACACACAAAACACCACTCATACACATTTCACACAGTCGCCCGAAGAATACAAACACACCTCCCTAACACAGCTACTGCCTCACGACAGTAGCTTGATTACTTTGCCCACTACTCAACCCACATGCACAACCACACCTTAATAGACACCCTCGCACCTAACCGTATAAGCAACCTGCACTCACGCATCTCACATACACCCCGCGGGTATCACCGCGATAGCTCTAACACAACCCCAATTTATACTCAAATGCAATAATACCCACAAATACATTGAATAACTGATAGAGGGCTTACCGAATATCGAATCACCTCGCCGAAATCGGACACCGTTGGCCTTCTCTACCTCCTTCTTTAAGTATATTTTCTTCTATCTTTCTCACGAGCACACATGCACACAGATTTCTTCCTTTCTCTCTTTCTTCCTCTTGATGTGTCTTCCTCTCTCTCTCTCTCTCTCTATATATATATATATATAAAATTCTCTCTTGCTCTCTAGGTCATGTACCAGATGGAGAATATGGAGGAGACGGTTGCCCATCTCATAACTATGATATAAATATAAAACCCTAGAAGGGAAAATGACCACCCCCCCCCCCATATTTTTGTTAGGTATTTTAAACATTACCCGAATCTATTTATGACCGCAAAAAGGTCCAAGAAATTATTTATGAAAGATTAGTGTACTTAAAGAATTTAATTGGGTTGTTACCTAACCCCGATTCACAAATAGCCACTAAAAATCGTTAAACAGAATATCGATGCTAACGAAAATTTTCGTCGCTAAATAAAAATATCGGTGCTAAGTAAAAACATTTTTGCCGCTAAAATTTTTAAATAAATCGGAAAAATATCTGGGTGTTACATTGTCCCTTTATTTACCATATCAGTTCCATCTCAATTCAACTAATGGTATTAAATGACCAAAATCGATAGTTCTACGTGAAAGCTAAAGTTACAAAGAGGTGGCTCCTTTATATTTTCAATTATGAGTTTTTGTTTCTTTTTTTTTTTTGAATTGTGAGTTTTTGTTTTCTAAAGAAAATTCATCATGTTTGTTTACACTTTTTCTATAATTGTAGTTTGTTACTTTATTCACCTAATGTTGTTCGTTTACAATATTTATATTCGTTTTAAAAATGGATATGCATTGCTTTATGTGTTTTAACTAGGGAAAATTACACAAAACTCCCCTGAGATTTGACATAATTACACTCCACCCCCTAACTTTAAAAATTACGCTACACTCAAAAAATAACTTTTTCTCTTATTGTGTTAACGGTGCAATGCAAAAAGACATGAATGCCTCTCAGACAATTTTTTTTTGGAATTTGGAAGGAAAACTTGTTCTTGGGAATTTGAGGAAAAACTTGTTCTTGGGAAGGAGGAAAAACAGGTTGCCAGAGAGGTATATAGGTAGGGGGTCACTATGTGATCGAGAGAAGGGAGAATATGCACAAGAGTGAAGCCTAGAGAAAAATTAGAGCGAAGCATCATCTCAAAGGCGACGCACCCACTTCTGGTGTCATTGTGCTGCGAGACGAACGAACGCTAGCTCTCTGCTTGAAGTTATGTTTTCCTAACTCTTTCATGTCTTTCATGTTTTACTCGTTACTTCCCCATTTCTGGTCTCTCTTGTTTTACCTGATTTTGCTAGTTGAAATCCAAAATCTTAAAGCCCAAATTGCAAGCCCTAATTTAACCTATAATTGAACCCCTAAATTGAATGCCCTAATTAAATCGAACCATAAATTGAACTAATTGAACCTTAAATTGAAGTAATTAAACCCTAACTAAACCCTAAATTGAATGCCTTAATCAGGCCGAACCCTAAATTGAAGCAATTGAACCCTAATTGAACCTTAAATTGAATTTTCTAATCAGGCCGAATCCTAAATTAAACTAATTGAATCCTAAATTAAAGTAATTGAACCCTAATTAAACCCTAATTAAACCTAAATTGAATGCCCTAATCGAATCTGTTCCCAACCTATTCTGGTCGCACCCAAAGGTCCACTGGGGGTCCCATTTTGCATGACACGTCTGCACAAGTAACAGGCAATATTCAACGCCTCCAACCGGTCAAAGGTGTAAGCTCAAGTCATGTGCACTTCTCACTTTTTCCACGTGACTTTGCCACCAAGAAACTCATCCTTGTGTGACTGCTCATCATGCTCCGACCGTTGCACTTCGCCCGTCGGCGCACCTTGGCGCTTACCGAAGGAAGTCGGCCTTGGCCTTCCCCTTGGGGTCAGCCTCGGCCTTTCCCTTGGGGTCAGCCTCATCCTTGGCCTTCCCCTTGGGGTTGGCCTTGGCCTCCCCAAAGGGTTGGCCTTGGCCTTCCCCCAAAGGGTTGGCCTTTGCCTTCCATACTTAGCATCTTTGCTACTCTTCAAGGGGTCGGACGTACTCCGCGACCCCCGTCGCCAGGAAGTCACTTCGAGACCCCCGTCTCCCGGACATCACTCCGTGACCCCCGTCGCCCAGAGGTCACTCCGTGACCCCCGTCGCCTGAAAGTTACTCCGCGACCCTCGTCGCCTGGACGTCACTCTGCGACCCTCGTCGCCCATACACACTCTGTCACGCCCGTGCGCAACGCTGTTGATACAACCGTACCCCCAGGCTCCCTGTCACACTACAGTGCCCTTGGCACCATACGCACTCCTCCGTGCCCATGCGGTGTGCCACTAACACAGACGTGCCCCCCGACACCTTACTCACTCTCCTGCCCCATGCACTGCGCCACTAGTACAATCGCGCCCATGCAATACGCCATCTCCATGACATGTGCCCCGGGCACCATATGCATTCTGTCTCGTCCATGCGCCGCGCCACTAACACAGTCGTGACCCCTGGCTCTTTGTCACACTACCATGCTCCTTGCATCGGTCCATCCTTTCACCATACCATGCATATCTTGCCTTGGTCGTGGAACATGCTTTGACCCACTCTCTGGAGTGTGCAGCATCCTATGGGGATAAGCGACTCTTCCGAAACACTATCTCCACTAGGGAGCTCTTCAACTCCCCTTCCGCCAGGTAGACGGCTCCTCTGGGATGCTACCTTGGCCAGTCGGGTAGACGGCTCCTCTGGGATGCTACCTTGATGCGCTTCGAGTGCTTCGGCACAAAGACTCACCGCGGGGATAGGCGACTCCTCCGGGACACTATCTTCACCAGGGAGCTCTTCAACTCCCCTTCTGCCAGGTAGATGGCTCCTCCGGGATGCTACCTCCGCCAGTCAGGTAGACGGCTCCTCCGGGATGCTACCTTAACGCACTCCGAGTGCTCCGGCACATGGACTCACCCGCGGGGATAGGCAACTCCTCTGGGACACTATCTCCGCCAAGGAGCTTTTAAACTCCCTTTCTGCCAGGTAGACGGTTCCTTTGGGATGCTACCTTGGCCTGCGGAATAGGCGACTCCTCCGGGACACTATCTCCGTCAGGGAGCTCTTCAACTCCCCTTCTGCCAGGTAGACGGCTCCTCCAGGATGCTACCTTGACGCGCTCTGAGTGCTCCGGCATAAGGACTCATCCACAGGATAGGCGACTCTTCCGGGACACTATCTCCGCTAGGGTGTCTTCTTGACTGGCCTACGTGCTCCGGCACTAGGGGCTCGCGTCGGCATCCCTAGGGACTATGACCCCCGGGTCACTCTGGGAAAGAAACAGGTATTCGGAGGGCATCGCACCTAGTCCACCTAGCAGCTGGGCATTGGGTCTTCCCACCACTGCCAGGCCTGTGGGACTTTACAAGGGCTTGGATTGGTGGCTAGATCAAGGGGATTCTCTGGCCACACCGAAGCTGTGGGAGTCAGTCTTTCCAGACAGACAGAGCGACGCTGTGCGGGGCGGGCAGAGTGAATATGCGATTTAACAGTCCATGGAGCACCGGCAGTTGTGGACCCCTCGGTGACGTGTCACTATCAGGGAGCACCACGTGTCGCTGATGCCATCATCATCTTGACCTCTATAAATAGAGGTCTTGAGAATTCATTTAAATGACTTGGACATTTTTTAAAGAAACTCTGACATTTTCACTTTCTCATTCTAGAATCCTAGAGAGAAAAACATACATGACCCTGACTCTGGACCTAAGCATTGGACTGTGACTATTGTCGTGTATTCACCTTACACCATCGCCCTCGCAGTACTGCCACCCTCAGGCTCTATCTGGGAAGCCCTTGGTCTCTGCCCTTACTCCACCCTTGTTGTGTCCCACATCAGTGCACTTGGTATCTGACACGGACTGCATTCTTTATGGCACCTCCACGTCGACTGCGAACTCACTTTCCTTGGCATCATAATCAAACCCTAAATTAAACTAATTGAACCCTAAATTGAATGCCCTAATCCAACCAAACCCTAAATTGAATGCCCTAATCTAACCAAATCCTAAATTAAATGCCCTAATCAAACCGAAACCTAAATTAAACTAATGAACCCTAAATTAAAAGCCCTAATCCAACCGAACCCTAAATTGAACCCAAAATTGAATGTACTAATCGAACCCAACCCTAAATTAACCTAATTGAACCCTAAATTGAATGAACTAATTGTACCCCTAATTTAACCCCCTTAGTTCTTTATCCTTGTACTACAGAATGGCCACTAAAAGGAGATATAAACTGATGGTCCACTACTATAACATTGTTGATAGCATAGTTGATGTGGATCTTGACAGATACAACCATATGGACTTGCTTACTGATGTAAATGATCTAATGTTGAAAGACCTCCCCCCTGAGTTAGGTATATCTATTGCCTTATACTTTACTTTGCCTGAAAATAATGTTAAGACTGAAATAACATCCGATAAATCTTTACTTGACATGTTTGCACTGTACGAGAATTCAAGGGAGATTCATGTGTTCTTAGAAACTGTAGGGGCAAAACCTATAATAGTTAGTTATCCAGAACCAAATGTAAGGGCAACTAGAAATGACGGTAGACCTGGGACTAGTAGGGCATCTGAGAGTGAGAGTGATAGTGAGGATGGCAGTGAGGAGGAGATGCACCACACTAGTAATGATTCTGATTCTAAGGACAATGATTGGGAAGTAAGGGAAGAGTTAAGCGAGACTGATGAAGAGCAAGTGATCAATTAAATGAAGATAAGTTGCTCAATTATGATGATGAAGATGAAAACCCTCTGTACAACAGTGATGATAACTTGGATGCTGAAGTAGTAAATGTAGACAAATACATGAGGGGAGAGCTATTTGAACATAGGGCAGGTGAAACTATTGAACTGTACAAGGGTTTGTTGTTTGAAGATGTCCATCATTTTAGGGCAACTTTGAGGGATTATTGTATTCAGACTGGATTTAAGCTGGCCAGAGATAGGAATGAAAAGCATAGGGTTACTGCCTACTGTGGCAATCCTGGATGTAGTTGGAAGATATATGCATCTCCTATTCCTGATGGAAAAACTTACGAAATCAAGAGTTTAGGTTCTGAAAATTCTTGTGTAATGGGCAATGTTAACAAGGAGGCCAATTCCACTTGGATTGCACAGAAACTGATTGGGCACATTAGGAAAAATCCTGATATTACCTTAGATGGGCTGCAAGAGCTATTGCTAGAAAATTATGGTTTAGAGGCCCATAGAATCCAGCTATACAGGGCAAAAAAAGGCACTAGAACAGATAGAGGGGTCTCATGCTGAGTCATATAAGAAGCTGTGGAGGTTTGGGCTTGAGGTGATGAAGACCAACCCTGAGAGCTTGTTCAAGCTTGAAACTCAAAGAGTTCCACTAACTTGGATTTGCCTCACTTCCATAGGCCATTCTTTTCATTTGCAACTATGCAAAATGGCTTTAAAGATGGTTGTAGGCCATTTCTTACAGTTGATGGATGCCATTAAAGGGCCTTATGGAGGTGCATTACTGTGTGTTGTGGGCCTAGATAGGAATAATGGGTTATTCCCTATGGGATTTGCTGTTGTTGAGAGTGAGAACACACTGAGTTGGAGGTTTTTCCTGCATCACCTTTATAGCATCATACGTGATGGTCCTGAGTCAAAGCCGTGGGTGATCATGTCTGATGGACAAAAGGGTATTGAGATTACCCTAGCATACATTATACCACACGCAACTCATAGAAGGTGTTGCAGGCATCTTTTCTATAACTTTAGGTCTAGATACCCTGGTATGAAGCTTAAAAGCTATTTTTGGTCTGCTGCTAAGTCATAAAATGTGGATGACTTTAACCTAGCTATGAGACAAATGAAAGACTTGTCACCAGAAGCAGCTGAGTGGTTAAAAGGTCAAAAGATAGAGAGCTGGGCTAGGTATACATTTGACCATGTTGTTAAGAATGAGCAGGTAACCAGTAATGTGGTGGAGTCCTTCAATAACTGACTAAGGAAATTAAGGGGAAAACCTATGCTATCCATGATTGATAACATTAGAACTAGGCTGATGGTAAAGGTACATGAAAGGTTTAAAAAGGTTGCTTCTTGATAGGATGTAGTAGCTCCAAGGATAATGAAGAAATGCAAACTGGCAGTTGTTGAATCTAGGTGCTGTAAAATAGTCATGGGTGCTGAGAGTACAGAATTTGAGGTAGTTGACCTTGGGAAGGTGCATGTTGTGAATTTAGTGAGAAGAAGTTATTGTTGTAGGGCTTGGGATCTTACAGGCATACCTCGCAAGCATGCAGCAGCATGCATCAACACCAGGAGAATGAATGTGGTTGATTTTGTGGATAAGTGCTACAATATGAATACTTATTTGAAGGCTTATGGTCATGTTATACACCCACTACATGAGGAGACCCACTGGCAGCCAGCTCTAGGGGATCCTTTGCAACCTCCCCATTTTAGGAGGTTGCCTGGAAGGCCAAGAAAGAAAAGGAAGAGGGCAGCTGATGAACCCACTAGAGAAGGAAAAAGGTCATGCACTCGAAAGTTGGAATTTGTAAGCAAGTTAGGCACAACAAAAGGACCTGCCAAAGGGCACCAGTGGAAGCAATAAAAATGCCAATGCCGCAAGAACTGTAAGGGGGAGGCAAGGTAGGGGCAGTCAAGGTAGAGGCAGTGAAGCTGGGTGTAGTCAGGTTGAGTGCAGCCAAGTAGCATGAATGAGCATGTAAGTGATTTCTATTAATTGTTTTTCAGACTCTAATTTATTATGTTTTTCTCAAGTTTTCTCAATCTATTTTATTATTTTTTTAACAGGTAGGACCTGAGGTGGTGGCTCAAACCCAAGAGTCATAGCCTTGAAGTTGAAGTGAATTGTGCAGATTATTTTGTAGATATGAAATGATTTTTGTGAAGCTATGAATGAAGATTATTTTGTGAAGCTAATTGAAGATAGTGTGAAGATTATTTTGTGAAGCTGATTGAAGAAACTGTGAAGAACTTGTGATTGAATACAAGTTTTTGAAGTTGAAGTCCAAGGAATATGTTAGCTTTAGGTCCCCAAACATGTTGACAATGTGTACACTTTGTAAAGTTTAGGTTACAGCCAACACACATGCACAAGTTTGGAATATGTAAGCTTAGAGCTTGAGGATGATGTAAACTGTCCATTTTTTAATAATGTAATCATGGTTGGATTAAATCTCAATACTTTTGTGTAATTTCCCCTTTATGTTTTTATCATGAATATGCTCAGTGTCTTTGACAAAGTGTTTGAGCAGTTTGTGTGCACACTGCAGTTTGGTGCAATGTGTTTGTGCACTTGGTTTGTTGCAGTGAGTTTATGCAGTGTGTTGCAATGTGTTGGTGCATTCTGCTATGGTGGTGTAGTGTGTTTGTGCACTTGGTTTGTTGCAGTGAGTTTAAGCAGTTTGTTGCAGTGTGTTGGTGCATACTGCTATGGTGGTGCAGTTTGTTTGTGTGCACTGCATTTGGTGCAGTGTGGTTGTGGAGTTTGTCGCAATGTGTTGGTGTATACTGCTATGAATTGGTGCAGTTTGTTTGTGTGCACACTGCACCCCAGTGCAGTGTGTTAGGTGTTTTTGAGCAGGGAGTTTGATCAGGGGGTTTGTAAGTGCATTGTGATTGTGCACTTGGTTTGTTGCAGTGAATAGTGACTTTGTGCAAGTTTTTTAGCAATGTGTCACTCCAATCCAACCATTCATGCATCACATTCATTCACAACACGTCATGAGCACAAATAGTGACTTTTGTAAATTACACAAAACTCCCCTGAGATTTGTACTAATTACACTGAGATCCTACTAACTTTAACATCGGAGAAGGACAAATAGAGAGAACCTTAGAAAATCACATTCATTCACCTTCATTCAGAGTCATTACAAAAGATGACAAAAGAAACCTGGAAAGGAAAATGAAGCACACATTACTTACAGTACATAAACACACACTCAAATCCCTCATTTGCGGATAACAAAAATCATCACCATAATATACACCCATGAGGAAATTAGAGAAGAAATAACCAACAACTTCATCATTGCCTAATTAGCTTCAATCAACTGTAATATCTGCTTGGTTATAACTCCATTTTCATAAAAAAAAAAAATGCATCTTTGCTTCTTCATTGATGTCGACCTTTGAATCTCTTCAGAAAACTCAGATGAGCATTTTATTGACCTTCCACTTGGCTTCATTGTTGCTCTATCAGGTATGCACCACCTGAACATTTTACATCCACCACTTGCACAAGAGAAGAATAGCTTACCCTTACTTGGCTTCTCATCAGATTCAACAATCCTTAAGTTTTCCCTCTTTCAACACCAACAATTCATGTACCTAAACCTCATATCCAACCATTCTTCACTATTTTCTGACCAAGACATTGTTACCTCCTCAAGCAGGCATGGATAAAAGGGCACGAGCAGAAGGTGGAGGAAGGGAAGAAGGGTCTCTGTGGAGTTGGCTGAAATTTACAAAACCCAACATTACAAAAAGACCACAAAGGTGTATAATGAACAACAGGGGGATATTTGGGTATAAAATTTGTATAAAGTAGTGTGTCAGGGAATCTTAAAACGAAGTTGGGCCTGCCGTTAAAAGTGTGTAGTTGTGTGTAATGCGAGTACAAACCTCAGGGAAACGGAGTGTAATTTTTAAAGTTGGGGGGTGGAGTGTAATTATGGCAAACCTCAGGAGAGTTTAGTGTAATTTACCCTTTTAACTAACTCATTTTTGGTTTTTTCTTTAAATACCCTTACTATTAATATGGTAGTTTATAATGGTAGCCTTAAAGTTTTGACAACTCACCCAATAGGCCCACTCGTCAGTCCATGTCATCCAAATTAATCTGGTCTGTCCATTTTTTATAAGAAAAGATCTGGATCCTTAATATATCATAGCATCCACCAAAACTAGCACAATGCCTCCACCAAGCCCAGCAGCATCGCCTTGAGCAAATTGGTTACCACAACCACCATCTTCTTGTATTGGTTACCACAACCATTATCTAACCGAATATGAGTGTAGGGATTGATGATTGAGGGTGTTGTCAAGGCGATTGTGGTGGCTTCGGTGGGTGGCAATTGGCTATATAAAGTGGTGGTGGCATGGTCAAAGCAATTTTGATATGGCTTTGTGGTGGTTGTGTGGGTCTCTATTGGGCAAAAGAAACGAGATCGGAGGAGATTAATGGTGGCCATGGTATTGGGGCATGGTTCTTCCTGGTGACACGATGTCAACGTGTGGTTCATTGTGGCAGTAATCATTGATATTTGTGGTGGTGATGGTGGTGCAAGGAGGGAAGGGTCATTGATATTTGTGGTGGTGATGGTAGTGCAAGGAGGGAAGAGAGAGGGGATGATGTGATGGTATCAGGGAGTCAGACATAAAAAAGAAAAAAATTGCTTTTTTGTCTTTATCCTGATAACGATCAAGCTTTGTTGAAAAATTGTGAAAACACCCGAGGTTGTTTCACTTTCTTATACTATTTGGATGAAATTTATCCAAAACTAAATGAAATAATGTAAATGAACAACAAAAAAGGATAATGTTTGCCTTCATTACAAGTATGGAAACCAAAAACTATAAGCGAACAGAGGTAGGTAATAAAGGTGATATTTTACGCTGTCCAATGCAATAATTACACTATTTAAAATTATGTTGTCCAAACGCAAAAACCAAGTTGATAATTGGCGCTGTCCAAAATTACAGCCCAGAATTCATAAAGGTGGATTATTCAATGTAGAAGATTCCTATTGTTGCAACAAAAACATTGTTCAACTGATGATCGATTTAAAAAATATTAAGGCTATCCTTTTGTAACCAAAAAAACAAAAAGTCAGTGTTAATGGTCTTTTGCCCTATAAATTGTTCGATACAAGACAAGAAATTAAATGATCTGGAACCTGCAGTTCTGACAAATTAAGACTGTTAGAGAATAATAATTTTGTGTCTGTCTTGACCTTCATCTGGAGGTGTCAAACGGGCCGGTGGCCTGTGGGCCAGCCCAGAAAAAGCCCAAGCAGGTTCGGCCCAAACAGTGAACAGTGCATGCCCGACCTACAAGGGCCTTAGGCTGGACCGGGCTGGGCTTCTTTTTCTCCCCTAAACAGCCTGACTCGACCCTGCCTTTTCATGTCCAAGTCCATCTCGACCGGTTGCCTTGCCCCTTTTTGTCCAAGCCTATCCCATCCTATCCCCTCTGAGATCGGTCCAAGCCCGGCCCGCAAGAATTAAAAACATTTTTAGTTCCCCCAACGACCATATCATCTAAAAAATAAATTGTTACCCCTCCAAAAGCTATATAACGGCTAGTTTGAAGGGTACCTTTGTCCACATTATTCATCAACTCTTTTATGCACTTTTATAGATTTATTCTCCTAATAACTATAAATGGCAAGTTTTTTCAGGTCTTTTTGGCTAGTCGATTTTTTTTTGGCTAAACAACATCATTTAGTTCTTTTATTTAAACATTTTAAAGAATATGTTCACTTCAAGAGGAACACAATCACATAGCCAAAAACGTCCACCACCACGAGCACCGCAATTTCAAGAACAACCAGTAGTGGGTATAGGCATTCAAAACTTATGGCTTTTTACCAAAACATTCCTAATTTTCAGTATACACATTCACAATTTATGGTATTTTAGTCAAGAACCCGACTTGGTAGGTGATAGTAATACTCCAACGCGTAATCTTCACTTAATGAGTGGTCTTGAAGAGGAAGGACCGAGCAATCCTGTCTCAAGTCCGTCAGAAGTCCAAAAGCCAGATAGAACGCCCAAAGCTAAGTCTTGGCAGCATGTTACAAGGGTTATGCTTGATGCCACACCCAAAGCTCAATGTAAGTATCAGTTAAAATATTTTACTTGTTTTAATGATAATTCACATCTTAGTAGACATTAAATGACACGTGTGTCTACAAAATTGAGATGTGAATTCCCATGACCAAGATAGTAAGCTATTAATTTACAAATTTCTACAATAAAGACACGGTCTTGCTGGATTTGTTGTGCATAATAAAGAACTTTTCAGTTTTGCAAATTACAAAAAGTATACTAGACATATGAATTGTTATGTGCAACTTTTGTATACAAAATAGGGGTGAGCACTAAATCGTTTAAACCGTTGCGAACTACTCAAACCGAACCAATCCAAATCGAACCATCCAAAGATCTTGACGGTTTGGTTTTACATTTCTCAAACCGCCCTTGGTTCGGTTTGCTTCACGGTTCATATTTTTTAAACCAATTCCAAACCGAACCGATCCGATATGTTAATTTATTTTCAGTAACATTCATTAATTATTTCTCATATATGGTGTAATATTCGATACTTTTTGGAGCGGTTTAAAATAACTATCGGTGACCCAAAAAATAAATGGGCGTCAATTTTGAGCAATACCCAGGTATTCGTAGAGTATGGGAGCTTAAAATAATTTTAGGACCAAAAAAATTTAAAAACTTTTGGGGTCATTTTGTAATTTTGAAACCTTTGGGGGTATTTTATAAATTATGAAAAATGGCGTTATGTGTTAAGATTTAGAAACCATGTTTTATACAATTGCCACCTCCTACTTTGGTATTGTGATGATTAATGAAATTTAATTATAACTTAATATTTATTTTATAGTTAAAGAAAAAATTAAATAAAAGAAAAGAAGAAAGAAGAAAAACAAAAGCATAAATAGAAAAATAGAAACAAAGAGAGGGAGGAAGAAAACAAAGAAGATGAAGCAGGAACAGGGCAGTGGGAAGAACAGAAAATTAGAAAGAGATTGAGAAAGGATTTGCGAAGGGTAACCTCTCTAATTTCTAATGGATATTTTACTAAGTGTTTTTTTTAATGTGTGTGTGTGTGTGTGTTTAAACATTGTAAAGTGTGTATTTGGTTATGTGCAGTGTGTGTTTACAGTATCAGTTTATGTGTTTTCGTGTGGATTGTGATGCATTATGTGTGTGTTGTGGAGAGTAGAAAGGTGTATAGAGTGGTCCAATTATGCAAGTGAGAGTATGTAAAGTGTGTGGGTGCGTGAAACTGAGTGTGCTATGTGTGGTTGCAGGTTATGTGTGTGTTCATGGCTACCGTTTATGTAAGTTTGTGTATTCGAGTGATTATGTGAATAATCTTGTGGTGTCAGTGTGTGGTTATGAAGACATTAGGTGAAATTGTGTGTTTTCAATGGGTTGAGTGGGGTATGTGTGTGTTTGAGTGTATGACAGTTTGTGTGGAGTGTGTGACTGTGTGTGTGTGTTTTCAGGGCTGGGGTGCGCGCGCGCGCGTTTTAGATGTGTTAGAGTGTGTTTAGGGGTTTTTAAGGTGTGTTTATATGTGCCAGAGTGTGTGTGCATGAGTTGTGTGTGTGAAAATGATTTTGGCAGAGGAAGTGAAGAAGAAGGTGTGTGTACTTTAGATGTAATAGTGTGTGTGTGTAATTTGAATACTAACCGTTTTTGTCACTAAAAAGGGCGGGTTAGGTTAGCAGCTTTGTGTATTTTTTATAAATACTTAGGATCAAAATCTGACAAAGTCCAAAACAGTAGCCCCCATTATTTTTACGAGACGTACGTTGTGAAATTATTTGGGTTTTTTCAGTTTCCGCTAAAGACGCTGAATTAGGGTATCAATTAGAAGGAATTCTCAAAATAGTAAATTAAATTTTTTTAACCTAAAAGTTTTAGAGAAACCTTATTTTATTGATATGTTTCATTTTCTAAAATTTTGTGCCATTCTGAGATCGATAGCTATTTTTAGCAGAATCGCCTTTCTGAGCGCTCAGTCTGGACACCGGTTTAGGATTTTCGAACGAAAATTTTTTAAAATATTTTTTAGTGCAAAAAATAACTTCAGGATGCTTGAATAGTGTTTTTAGATTTTTTTGGTGCAGAAATTCTCAAGGATAATTTTGTAATTTGCCATCAGATGGGGGATTTAGGTAATTTTACCTATAATAGGTACTTTTGTGTAAATTCACTTAGACTGTAACCTGATTCTGTTTATGTTAAAGTAAAAAACTTTTTGGTTAGACTAGCTTAGCTTCAGATCCAGGTAAGGATTTCTATCAGAACCCTAGATAAAGGCTAGTTTTGATAACTTATGTTCGTAAGTATTCTTTCAATTTGCTTATGACTATTGTTGAACATTGAGATTTGCATTGATATCAGCATGTTATGGCCAAGAAAATCCTAATATTGAACCTGAATCGGTTATTTGGAGATTGGTTGCATTCTTTCTTCTGAATTGTTGTGCTTAAATTAGATAACTATTCATAATTGTTCTTGTTACTTGTTTTGTGGTTATTTCGGAATTCTGAGTGATGAATTATATCAACATGCTTATTTGTTATTGAAACCTTAATTGTTTCAGTTTTTTGAATGCATGTGGATGCTCACTTTATTGCATGTTAAGTAGCGAATTTCTTGTTGATTCTATGATTGTGATTTTTTGTGTTGACCTGGGAATCTGTTCAGTTGGGAGGCATTATAAAGGGTCTGAACCTGCGTAATTATGCAGCGCTAATGTATATGCATATGTACACTTTCTGTGCGCTGCTTAAATGGCATTGCCTTTAAGCAGGATCAGTAGCTTTGAATTTGTTTACATTGTATCTTACAATGAGTGTTTTGAGAATGATGTTCGAATGAATGTCTTGTTATCCGATTAAAGATGATTAAGTGAAACTCCTCCCCATATTGTGATCAAATTGTTTGTGAGTGTCTGAAACCCTTCCCTATTGCCCTTTATAGTATCTATGTTCATTTTTAAACCCTTTGAAAAAGTCATCATTGTATTTTACAATGATGGCTTTGAAATGATCTTCAAAAGATCGTGTTTGGTATTTGGTTATGATCGTTAATGTTTGTTTGGAAACTAGGATGATTGTTAATGTTTGTTTGGTGTCTGCCTAGAATTGTCTTTGGTCGTTTTTGGTATATGCTTATGACTGATTATGATTGTTTTGGAATTTATCAAATTGTTCATGACTGTCGAAATATTTAAAACATTATCATCGAATTGATTCTTTTGAGTTGTTTAAAATTCCTTCGGTTGTTCTTGAACGACCTTACTAAGCTCTCGAAAGCTCACCATTCGTTTGATTCCCTTCTGCAGGTAATGATCAGTCGTTGAATGCTCGGGAATAGGTTTAGAGTATGTGTGAGATTCTAGAGGACCCACCACTACTACGTAGTAAGACCCCTGCATGGGTCGGTACTGTTAACTCGTTCTATAAGAATTTGACATTGTAAGAGCCCAAGTTTTAATAGTTTGAGTTTAAGTAGTTTGTAATCTTTATTTTGAAGAATTTGAGTTGATGCCTTGAGGTATGTGTTAGTAAACATGATTTGACAGGTTTGATGTGATGTGGTAGGTTAACACTTCGGTAATTTCGGGATGATGTAACTTTAAATTTCCGAGATATTACATATGGTATAAGAGCCTAGGTTTTAAATGTTTGAGTTTAAGCAGTTTTGTAATCTTGTATTTTGAAGAATTTGAGTTGATGTCTAGTTAGGTGCTTTGGGGTATGTGTCAGTAAATAGGATTTGACAGGTTTGATGTGATGTGCTAGGTTAACGCTCCCAGAATTCGGGGCAATAGAGCTTCAGATTTCCGGGATGTTACATATGGTACTAAGCAAATTCAAATATATAAATCTTGAAAGTTAAAAGAAAAAAAAAACAATGAGAACACTTACAGACAAAAATTTCTTGACCAATAATTATTCTACATTTACTCATTCTTTATCATACATCAATAAGCACTTATATATCGAATGTAACAAGATTATATGTAATTTAGAAAAAAAATATAACTTCAACTTTGAATCATTGTTAGATCCAATCATAGTTTGTAAAGGAACAACGTCTTTAAGTGGGGGAAAACCAATCCAAACAGACTAACGAACCGTTTAAACTGATCAAACCGAATTGTCTAAATTGATGGTGTTTAGTTTGGTTCGGTTCACAATTTTTTAAACCGAGGGATAATGGTTCAGTTTGTAGTTTGACCCCCAAACTGAACCAAACCAAACCGTGCTCACCCTTAATAAAAAGGTTCATAGAAAAACTACTCGGTATGATGCCCTTGTACAATATAATGCTGTTAAACAACGCTTAATTGTTTATTTTAAAAATTTTTATGGTAAAATTAGTCTTACGTCTGATGTTTGGATATTTTCTTACACTATGCTTAATTATTCTTATGTGATAGTATATTGGGTTGATTCCGATTAGGTTACGCACAACAGAATCATTGCCTTTGAAAATTTTCCTTATCCATATCATGCATCACTATCTGGTAAAAGTACACTTTGAACATGTACAACCTTAAAAATAGATGTCAAGATAACGAGTGTTAGTTTTGATAATACTTTCGATAATAATTGTAAGACCCCAAATAATCTGTAATTAAATTATTGTTATGTTTGAGGTTACCTGCGTAATTTAGTTATTTTTGGGGTTACTTTTGAATAAGTAGTATATCTTAAGGGTCTTTTAGTTATTTACCAAACTTAGAGACCTTTAAGGGCTAGCCAAGTCTATGTTATTAACAAATTGAGTTTGGCTTACAGAGAAATAGAAGAAGGAGAAAACTAGAGTTTTGGAGGATTGCAATTTTCTAGGCACAACTAGTAAGTAATCTTGAACTCACTTTGATTATAAGGATGAATTAAATCACTTTAGGATTGTGCTTATGAAGAATTTAACGTAAGTGGATTGATTCAATCATTTTTGTTTTGAGATTTTTGGAAGGTTACGTAAATTGGTAAAGATTATTACAAAAATTGAGGTAAGGATTATACTTACTATATCCACCTCTGTCGAATATTAGGTTGTTAGCTTTGGAATGATTTTCATGAGGTCATTACGGAACCGTTGACTACAAAATTGTTGAGATCTAATTAATGGCTATCCGTCGGTACTCTTTATCAAGTCAATTATTCCTGCATTTTCCCAATGCAACACGTCTTGAATTCTCCCCTGTTGCCGCAGAGAATTTAGATGATTTCTACTATTCCCACATCACATCACCATTGTTTGTCCTACTCTCTCTTGGCTATCTTATTTTGTTTCTGTAGCAGTTTGCCCAACACAGGCAGCCGCCTGTGTGGCTTGCCACCTGTCATAAGTGTGCTGGTTCTTGCTTTTTGATACCTTTTAACGTTCATTTCATTAACAGATCATATCATATGTGGCACACATGAAATCAGATTGAAGTGATTCAAATTTTGTTGAACTCGTATTTTTCTCTTCTTCGATTTGATTCTAAAATCAAGTATTTTTTTTTGAAATTATTAAGTCACCCATTTTGAAATTCTCAAAGTTTTGATACTTTGTGACTTTTATAGCTCCTGTATCTTTGAGATAGTTTGATGTCCATTGGACCCCTTTGAAATATTTAGAATTTTCACGTGCTTCGTTTAACGTAGTGCAATGACATGATACGACAATTACTACCAGTATGCAAGCTTTGAACTTAGAACCTTCGCATGCTTAGGTTAACATGATTTACAGTCACGTATTACGTGATTGTATTGTATTTGATAATTAGTTCAATTATTCGAATGCATTCATTTGAGTTTGACTTTGATTTGATCTTTGATGGGATATGAGATTAGTTGTCGTGCTAAAATTATCTATCGTCTTTGCGTTTTTGTTTTCATATGCTTTGGACTCAGCTATATGCTATTGAATACATGCGTTGTATTCCGTAGGGGGTGTGTGTGATCTTTGCTGGACTTTGTGCTCACCTCCATTTCTTCTCCCATTTCAGGTAATTAAGCTTAAACAACAGTAGAGGAGTTACCTATAAGCATGAGCTCGGAGTTCTTCTTTAATTCTAGACTATCTTTAGTGACTTAAAATAAGAACCTGTAATAGTTTTGATAAGTAACTTTTGAGAATTCCAAAGTTTGGGAGGTGACTTTTGTTATTAAATTTCTGTTGCAATTGGTTTTTGTAAAATATTTGTGTATATATTTCTCGTAAGCAAGAATATTTTTGAAATAATATGCGAAGGTCCGCCTCCGAATCGGGGATGTGACAATAATGTTGTTGCCGAATAGTTAAACATGAACGTCAAACCTGTACTAAATGGGACATTTTTTCATGTTCAATATGTTTGCCATAACCAATTCTTTTCAAATTAGGTATATGGTTATGTTTGTTAGTTCTTCGGACCACCAGAGAATATAAAAATTTAAAGGTTTGTGTGCTTAATATAATTTGCCTCATAAGAGACATAGTTGAAACTTACATATCATATGCTTTTATATGTTATGGTATACAAACAAGTTTATATTCACTGCTTACTAATCAAGTTCGCAGAACGCTTGCCAACTGTCGATGAATGGTAGTTAGCTGCGTACATGGTTGAATTTGTAGATGTATTTTACACGTCTACCCATCTATTTTCTAGAACGTATTATCCCATATCCTCTTTCCCTATACTAAAAATAGTTGAAATGGCTAAAGTTTTAGACAAGTGGACATATGTGAAAATGTTCGGTGACATAGTGGTAGTAGACATTAAATTTAATAAATATTGGGAGGAATTACCAGTTGTTTTTTTGCTATTGGCACTGCTTTAGATCCTAAGTTCAAGTTGCATGGTGTAAATTGTCTATTAAAGAAATAGGTGCAATAGTGGGCTATGGGTCAATCGCAACAGACACGCTTACAACTTCCATGAGTATGCCGCTTGAATAACTTTATAACAAGTATAAAAAATTTGCTGGCGTGCGGGTACGTGCTATATCATCGAGCGGTCAAATATATTATGAGTCATATCTTAAGGGGATTGAAAATGCAGTGGCAAAACAAGCAAAAATGGAAGAAACTTTTACATATTTTTCTTCATTTTCTCTTTTAATAAAATTGGTTTATACACGAATACTAAGCATTATTCTTCATTGTCAATAAATGAGCAAAAAAAGTTTAATTTATTAACATTTTGAAAACAAAATAAAAAATTTATCGTATTTTATCCCAAATTGGCAGTTATATTCTACCAGTGCAAGTCTTAATGGTTACTTCAGAGTCCAATTTTTCAACAAGCGAGATGGTGTTGGATGACATGAGGAGTCGTCTTAACCCCGAACCATTGAAGTTAATGTATTTGTTGGAAGAGTTATATTAATGCGTAAAAGTCAGGAGCAAGATAAATCAATTGATGATAGGAAGAGCATCAAGTCGAGTGCTAAAGGTCCTCCTAATGATTAGGTAATTTCTGTTTCTTTTCTCAACTTTTTAGAATATATTTTCCTCAAAATATAGTTTATATTATCACCCTCGATGTTTTTCAAATAGATTAAATATATTTAAAGTAAAAAATACATATGAACACCTATCACTTTTTTTGAAAAATTTTACTCCCACCGTCTAACATAAATTGATTATCTTTCCTTAAAGAATTAGTTTTGATCCCGTGCGATGCATACGGGAACAACAACTATCAAAATACTTGTCTCGTATTTGTATGCATAATAATAATAATTACAAATTTGGTAGTGACAATAAAAAAAAATCGATTTTTTTTTACCTTTTTAAATGAGTTCTCTTACCAATTTTTATCGTTAAAAATGAACTTGAGCAATAATTTTTAGTTATTAGTGACAAATGAAGATGAAAAATAGACTATGAAATAATAAAAAATAGTCTCTCCTAACTAATAGCAATCGTAGTGATAATAGTAACAAAAATAACTCGTATGTTGAAGTTGTATTTCTCAAAATCACCAAGAAAAGAGTAACAATGTATAATAATGATGGAAAAAAATGGGAGCATAAACTATATATAAAACTTGTAACGAAATAAATGGAAGGAAATTATGGTAGTTTAATTGAAAAATTGATGGAGAATATTGTATTTTCTAAACAATAAAAAAGATTAAGATTAAAAAGGAATATATAGACAATCACTTTTGTCAAAATCTAGGAATTAATGGAATTTTAAAGATATAAAATAAATTTTTGAGTGGGACATGTTGACATATAAAAGAGAAATGTAAAATCTATATAATTGGTTGAATTTCAAATAGCAAGAATGAATTTAAATCAAATTTTGTGTGTGTGTGTGTGTGAGAGAGAGAGAGAGAGAGAGAGGAGAGAGAGAGTGCAAATCATTACTACAAAGGTAAGTAAATTTAAAATATTTTAAAATAGAAAAGTCCATATGGAGAATTAAGAGAGTGTCCAAGTAAGCGATGACTGGACAACATTCTCTCAGTTTTGGCTTTCATATATATATATATATATATATATATATATATATATATATATATATATATAGATTGCTTACTTTCTGATGCCAAGGAAAGTGGGTTCGTACTTACGTGGAGGTGCCACAGGGACACAGTCCGAGTCAGCTGCCAGATGTACAAAGTAAGAGACAGTGAGGGCGGAGTAAGGGCGGAGAGTAAGGCTTCCCAGACAAGTCGTGAGGGGTGGCAGTGCTGTGGAGACAAGGCAGAGACGAACAAGGCCTACAGTCGACAATCCGAGCTAAGGTCCAAGTCGGGGTCCAATGTCACGGTCGATGTTATGTCAAAAATCATGAGAAAAATGTATTTCTCTCTCTAGAATCCAAGAGCTCTCAAGTTCTAGAGTGAGAAAGTGATTTTTGTCAAATGAGAGAGTTTCTGTCCAGAATGAGTCCAAAAGTCTACTATTTATAGTAAATAGCATGCTTATGTCATAAAATGCCACATGTCATCCCCTGGGAGTGACACGTCACCAGGGGGTCCAAAAATGCCGGTTCTCCGTCAGACTGTCGGTTCCCAAATTTGTGCTACCTGCCCCACACAACGTCGCTCTACCTGTCTGAGAAGACTGACCACACCGCGGTAGCATGATCAGAGTAAGCCCGTTGCCCCAACCACTCATCCAAGCCCTTACTGAATCCCACAAGATGCGTCAAGAAATGTGTATAGAACCTGACAGCGGGGAGGGTTGCCCCTGTGACCAACTGCCAGGCGGATTAGACGCGATGCCCTCCAAAGACCTGCTCCCGTCTTGGAGTGACCCGGGGGTCATCGTCCTAGAGGCGCCGATGATTACAGGTAACGTGAGTGGACATGGTCGCAGCTCAGTGCCTAGTGTCATGCAAGTCACCCCAGGTGGCTATAACTTTGTAATAACGAGCCTATCCCGCTGCGAAGGGTCCTCGTACTGGAGCACTATGAACGGAGCCCCCGGAATGAAGATGACGATGGCTTCTGTGGTAGCGAGCCCATCCCGCTGCGAAGGGTCTTCGTGCCGTAGCACTACAAATAGAGCCCTTCAAAATGAAGACGGTGATGGCTTATGTGGTAGCAAGCCCATCCCGCTGCGAGGGGTCCTCATGCCGGAGCACTACGAGCGGAGGCCCCCGGAATGAAGATAGTGATGGCTTCTGTGGTAGCGAGCTCATCCCCCTGCGAAGGGTCCTCATGCCGGAGCACTACAGACGAAGCCCCCCGGAATAAAGACGGCGATGGTTTCTGTGGTAGCGATCTCATCCCCTGCGAGGGGTCCTCATGTAAGAGCACTACGAACGAAGCCCCCGGAATGAAGATGGCGATGGCTTCTATGGTAGCGAGCCCATCCAGCTGCGAAGGGTCCTTATGCCGGAGCACTATGAACGGAGCCCCCCAGAATGAAGACGGCGATGGCTTCTGTGGTAGTGAGTCCATCCCACTGCGAAGGGTCCTCGTGGCGGGGCACTACGAACGGAGCCCCCCGGAATGCTGCACACTCCGGAGAGTGGGTCGGAGCATGTGTCCACGTCCATGGTGGGAGCGCATGGTGTGGTGAATGAGCGTGGTGCCGGGGGGACCAATAACATGATTGTGGCGCACGGGCGCGGCGACGATTGTTGCGATACCATACCCTGTGCTGGGGGCACATGTCATGGAAGTGGCGCAGAGGCGCAGGGACAACCTTCGCGAGACCATACCTGGTGCCGGGGCACATGTCATGGAAATGGCGCATGGGCGCAGCGACGACTGTCATGAGACCATACTTGGTGCCGGGGGCACGGGTCACAGAGATGGCACACGGGGCGCGGTGAAGTGTGTATGGTGCCCAGGGGCAGGACTAGTGTTATTAAAAGTGTGCCTAGGCGCAGTCAGGTGCACTGTTCGCGCCTCGCCTAGGCCTAGGCATAGCGCGTTCGATAAGGTGTGCGCCTTGTGAGCCTAGGCGCCAAGGTGCCAGGCGCGTAGCGGGGCGGGAGGCGCAAATCAAGGCGCGCAAATGCTAGCCGTTGGATAGGCTACGTGGGTTTATATGGACAGTTCATTTTTTTTTCCAGAATTGTTGTTTTTTTGGCTCCACCAAGTGTGCCTTTAAAATCCTAAATCTAAAATCCCCAAATCAAGTATCACGACTCATAGCTTCCAGTCGCAACCCCTCGCCAGTCATTGTCCCCACCTCCCTTCCTGTTGTCGTCGGTCATCGCTACTCCAATAGCCGGCATCGCCACCGCTGCTCCTTTCTTCCGTTGCTACTGGCCTGCTCCAATTGAAGACTCTGCTGGTTTTTCTCTCTCTCTCTCTCTCCCTTCGTCACTCATAGGTCACAGCTCACAGCAAAAATCACTCAGTCTCTCACTCTCTCCGTTACTCCCTCACTTAAAACTCATTTGCTTAACTATATGGTTCAAAGTTCAAATCTTAGTTGTGTACAAATAACTGTACCTTTGAGTTAGACTGTGAAGTGGAATTGGGAATGAAGTAGTAGAAGAAGAAGCTAATTAGTAATGACTTTAAAACCCATTTGTGGTTTGCCTTGAACTTTTGTTTTGGTCATCTCTTACTTCAAAAATCAAGACTTTATCTTTTGAATGGTTGGAACTTGGAAGTTGGAACTGGAAGTTCTTAGACTGTTAGTGTTTTCTTTGCATTCTTCTCCTTATGGGTTGTGGGCGATACCCACTGATACTTGTAATTACAGGCCTTTTGTGTTGAATTTTTTGTTTTGCCAAATTCACCACTTATGAGTTAGGATTTTGGTTCTGCAATTGACCCAGTATTGTTATTACTTGTTCTGTGCCTACTTGTCTAAAGTTCATATATTTAGAGTGTGTGTAGTAGTGAAGTGAGCGGTAATGAATTCATATTAGTTGCTCTTTTGATGCAATTTTATGGTAGCGAGCTGTATTGAGTTCATTTCTCTTATCCACGTGTTTATTTTGATGCAATCAAGCGATCATGAGGATGGTGGTGTTATGTTCACATAGAATTTAGTGATTTGCTATTTTTCAGTGAATTTAAGACTTTTCTAATGTTGGAAGCTTGTTAAATTATGATGTTAATCATGTTATGGAATTTGAAACTTTTTCTAGTCTTTGAAAGTTTGTTAATTGTCATGTTTTGATTTTTTTTTATGCAATTATATTATTTTTATGCACTATTATTTATTTATTCATATTAATTTTAATATTGTGCCTCGCTTCAAAAAGGCGCGCGCCTGCGCCTTGCCCTTAGGCTCCAGAGACCTTTTGCGCCTTAGGTGTGCCTGCGCCTTTAATAACACTAGGCAGGACATTGTGAAAGAGAGCCTAAGGGCACGGCTGTATCAGCGGCGCAGTGCACGGGCGCGGCGGAGTGAGTATGGTGCCGAGGGCACTGTAGAGTGACAAAGAGCCCGGGGCACGGCTGTATCAGCGGCACGACGCACGGGCGCTGCAGAGTGAGTATGGTGCCGAGGGCACTGTAGAGTGACAGAGAGCCTGGGGGCACGACTGTATCAGCGACACAGCACAGTGCAAGGGTGAGGCGGAGTGTCGTCCGGGCAATGGGGGTCGCAGAGTGACAGACGACAGAAGTCGCGATGTTGATGTACGAATGTCCGTAAACATTGCGGAGGTGCAAAGACTTGAGAAAACAAGTTCGCGCGGGAGGGGAGGCTATAGGCCAAAAAAATAGGGGAAGGCCAAGGCCACCACCCATGGGGAGGCCAAGGCCGACCCCCTGGTGAGGCTGAGGCCGACCCTAGGGGGTGGCCAAGGCCAATGGCAAACTCCCATTAAGGGAGGCCAAAGCCACTCCCCCTTTTGGTGAACTTCGGGCGCGCGACGGTAGGTGTTTTAATGGGCAATAATGAATCCGGAAGTTGCGTTACAACAAACGTGTTGTCGTGAGTCGTACCCATGTGACGAACAAGGTGCCAAAGTCACAAACGAAGAGTTTGAAGTGAACAAAGCTCAAAAAAGACTTTGCACGAAAAGTGAACAACCTAGGGAGGAAGGCCAAGGCCAACCCCCCATGAAGGCCAAGGCCGACCCCCCATGGCCTTGGGGGAGGCCGAAGCCGACCCCATGGGGTTGGCCAAGGCCTTTGCCCCTTGACCCTGTCGCTCCGGTTGCGCCGTCAGTCGATGTTTTATTATGAAAAGGTGTTCGGGTGGTCGCGGCGAACGTGTCATTGTGAGTTACGCCGACGTGAAATAATTGGTGACTAAGTCTCGCACGAAGCGCGCGACACGAAAAATGCACATGACTTGGGCACGTGCACTTCAACCGGTTCGATGCGTTGAAAAGTTGACCATTGCTTGTGAGGACGTGTTGTGCAAAATGAGACCCCCGTGGGCCTTTTGGGTGCGACCAGAATAGGTTGGGAACACTTTCTAGATTAAGAAAGATTGTATATGTGTTTTTTCAAACTTTTTACACTTTTTTTATTCAATTTCTCTCTACACATTTAATTTTCCATCAACTCATTTTCTCTTTCGTAGCCCACTTCCTCACACTTTTTTTACTCTAATTACTCTAATTCTCTCTTCACATTTAACACTCTCCTAACCGATTTTCTCTCTCTTGGCCCACTTTTTTCCCTTCCTCTCTCTAAATGGTAGAATGAGAAACACACAATATATAATTTAATTCCTTGATTTGTGTGTAACAAAATGTGATCAATTTATATGGGACGGAGGGAGTAATTCTTTATATATTGAAAATGATGGGTAATTTCCCATGTTTGTTTACAAGCAGCTCACCCAAGCGCATATTAGAGGAGGAATGCCTCCAAACTTAATTAACATAGATTTAAGTTTATTACAAAATCAGAAATGACTGAAAAGAATTTAAAGAATTAATTTTTTGGGCCGGTCTGGGCCTGTCCCAAGTCCGACTCTGAATTTTGGGCCAGGGACTTGGACTATGGCCCTCATAATCTTGAGGGAACCAAGCCCAACTGATTTCCCTAGGCCGAAGCCAGGCCTGGCATGCTTTGCTGAAAAGCCTGTTGGGCCGGAACTAGGCCAGCCCAAGCTCGGCACGTTAGCATCTTTACCTTTTTTTGTACTGTATGAGTTCCATGTCAGCTCAACCGATATAATATAATATATGTATATAATAATACTAATACTAATAATAATGGGGTTAAATAACCAAAATGTGGATAGTTGAAAGCTGAAGTTACAAAATCCCCCGGAATTAATTGTTTTTGTTGTGACGTACATGATACTCCAATGCAGCGACATTCTAGTAAAAAAGAAAAATAATATTAATATTTTATCTGCAGTGGAGCCCACCGAATGAAAGCTTCCATTCTCTATTTGATTCTTCTCAACTTTACCCTTCTTCCTCGTCTTTGTCCAAGCCCTACCAGTCCCCTGCAACTCGTAACTGTCCAAACACACACACACAGATCACCAGCAATTCAACGTTAATTATCCCGCAGACACACGTAGATAGACACACAGACACAGCAGTTGCATATATTTCTGTTTGTGAAAATTCCATTTTCACGCCGCACCTTTACATGCTCATAACCAAAGCAATGAGCTGGCAAAGGGTTGCCAAGTCTTTTCAGGCCCTGTCTGCCCACTGTTTGCTCTTGTCCTTCACCCTCTTGCTCGTTTTCAAGCTCGACGGCGCCGTTCCCTACTCTTGGTGGTCAGTTCTTTTATATTCAATTCGTCTTATTAAATCTCAGCACTCGCACACATACACTGGCACCAATCTTTTTCTGGATTTTATAATTTTTGTATCTTTTTATGATCTGTATCGAATTGATTGCTAGTTGGAAGAATTTATGGGTGACCTGTACTGGATAGTTTTGGGAACTTTTGGGAATTCGTTGCGAAAATGAAGCTTTTTATGGGTACTGTGATGGCAGAGTCTTGGAAAATATAGGGTTTGAGGTTGAATTAGGATTAGGACAATTGAATTGGGTCGAAACGATTGACGCCACATTAATTGTCAACTTGTAAAGAGGATAACTTTATAGTGTTCTATTTTTGTCTTTTTCGGGCCTTGTTGCATTGGTTTAGCCTAAAGGGGAAACGAATCTTCTTTCATGGGAAAGCTATTACTCCCTTTGTTCCATAATGTGTTCCCCATGTGACTTTGCTTGAATTTTTAGGGTATAATTTGAACATGTAAACACTGAAGTGAACTCGAATAGAAATTATCGATCAAATGATCTTTTGAAAAGTCAAACTGGGCAAGAATAATTAGTAAAGCCTTTGCTATCATGTTCAAATTGTATTCTAGGAATTTGGCAATGTCATATGGGGAAAACATAATGGAACCTGGGGAGTAAATGTCTATGAATTTGCAAAAAGACAAACTTGTCTTTGTAAGGAAGGGGCATAACCCTCGTAAGGCCCCAACTGAGTGACTGCGAGCCGATTTGCATTGTATAATTTGTTTTTGAAGGTTAGTTACAAAATTCTATCAAGTTAATTGTTGCGAGGGGTATATTCACAGCCTATTGAATGCCTACAAATATTAGGACTACAGTTGAAAATTGTGACTAGGCTTCCATTAAGAGAAAATAGAGTAGAGTCTAGTAAATGCAAATATGGGTATTTGACTCTTTACCATGAAGTCTTTTCACTGTACTGGAGAAAACCTTTTTGCATGGCTTGGGGCAAAGTTTTCACTTTTCAAAAGTCTTTGTAGGTTAGGCACTTTGTTATTTAGTTATTTGTGTTCGTGAGAGTTAGTTTTGGAGGAGCTAATAATGCCAACAAACAAGATTAATAGATGCTTCTCCTTTGCTGGAAAATATTGTGGATGATTCTTCAATTGACTTTGAGCACTCAGATAGGCTAAACTGAGTAGTCCGTTAGAGGCAAAATGTTTTATACTGTTGGGCAACAGCATGTTTAATTGGGCTGAGATTGGTTAATGGCAGTCAGATTGGAATATAAAAAAGAGGATTGGAGAAGGATCTTTTGAATAGTACCATGTTTGAATTCAGGGGAAGGGCTATCTTGGAAGTGATACTCAATGTAGAGTGACATGTCTAAAGGAGAAAGGGCTACCAACTGCAATCACACAGTAAATCTTTATATAGTAACAGCATCCTAAGAGAGATCGGACCATAAGGAATTCTCACGTAACATGTTAGACAGATAGAATGGTTACAGATCTTGAGGGGTTTAACTCCTCTGTAACTAGTGTTGCGTTTCCTATTCTCGACACATGTAACTCCCTTAAAGCACTCTTTAAACTTCAAATTTCATTATGAGATCCCTGTTGATGATTTACCTGACCGAAATTTGTTGATTTTTATGAAGTTAAAATTAGTGTGTCATGGAAGTGCTTCAGTCTTGAGTTGCTTAAAACATTGAGCTTCAATTTACAGAAATATTCCAATGTCCAATGTGATTTGAACCATAGCGGTGCAACAGAAAGCTGTCATGATATCCTGAATGTCGTACCATTTAGTTTGTATCTGGGTCTTCATGTTCTTTTCTTTTGCTGCAGGATCATCTTCTTCCCGCTTTGGCTATTTCATGCAGTTGTTGCCCGAGGGCGATTCTCTTTACCTGCTCCATCAGTTCCCCATGATCGTCATGTATGAAACTATGCTTCCTAATATGTTTTGAGGACATTATTCAGAAGCCCTGTTTCGGTACACTTATTCAGCATATTCTTACGTTCGCTTTAAGAAGTCGTGTTAGATCCGTCATTGCAAAAATTGATAACAGCTCGAAAAACTGGTTTGGATACCACATTGAAAAAAAAAGTTAAAAACAATATTTCTTTGAATACCAACTTCTAGAGTTGTCTGATAACAAAATCTTGCTTTGATCTAGGACACTTAAAGCAAAAGCGAGAGCACCATCTTTTAAAGCGCATGGTGCTAATATTAGTGTATTGGTACTCAATATCTGAAAGTGTATATCATAATTACTTGTCAGACGTGTTATCTGGATTGACAGCTAATATTCGATCAATGACAAAGTTGCTACCGTGTATTGCAAATGAATATATTTCTCATTTTGACATGGTTGATACATAAATCGTTGAACGCGTGTTTTCCGAACTTGCTTTTCATCCGAGTCCATGTGCGAAATGTGTTGGGTTGGAAGTATTTTAGGAAGATAAAATTGATTTGCAAGGCTTTTTGATGGGAGAAGGAATGTATTCTCCCTACTTCAAAAGGTTTAGGGACGAAAATGAAAGGGCAAACAAATGTAATACCCCTGAGAAGGTGAAGAAGGATAAGGTTCAGAGTGTATCCTACGGGCCTTGAAGTATCCTAGTTATCTGAACATGAACCACAAAAGTTCCCTTTTCTTATTCTTTTTGTTTTGTATTACAGTGGGCGCCGTGTCATGCTGTCGTTGCACCGCCATTGCTTATTGCATTTGAATTGCTACTCTGCATATATCTCGAGAGCAAAGATGGTAAGGAAGCAACAGTAATAAAATTTATGGATACCTCCGTCATCAGTTGTGGCGTTTTAGATTTTGTGTTAAGTTTTGTTTTGGGGCCCGTGATGTAGCTACCTAGTGCAGCCCATGCTTTGTGGATACCTTTTTTGTTGTTCCTTTAGTTCTGTTTTGTTGTATGCTCCTAATGTACATGCGTGTATCCTGCCTGGGTCCTTTTAATATAGTTGCACTTCTTAGAAATGATAAAACTATATATATATATATATATATATATATATATATATATATATAAAACTATCTATCTATCTATATATATATATATATATACACACACACATACATACATATAGCCATCTACGTATCCCTGGACTTATTATTATGCAGTTCCCCCTCCTGATCGCCAGCTCCTACTTTTGAGGTCTGCCTCTTTTTATGGTTTCTCAGGATTTTCGGACCTTGTTAATCTCTTTTCACTTTTGCAGTCAACAGATCTGCAGCTGTAAACTTGAGGGTTGTTTTCCTCCCCTTATTGGCATTTGAAACAGTTATCCTTATTGACAATTTCAGGTACTATCTTCCGCATTGATTGCCTTTGCAAGCTTTAACTTTGTGAAAGCATCCAACTCAAAACCAATTGACAATGGGGGGGGAGGCCCACAAGGCTTCTATATTGAAGTATTAGTTATTATTCTCCCGATGTGGGGATTTATATCTCAACATGCCCCCTCACGTGTTGCCAAACTTCTTTTGAGTGGGCCAATCACGTGGATGAATTAAATTGGGTGGCGACGAATTTAATTTTAAATTGTCTACTGCACCTGGATCGACATGCTTTGGTACTATTTGAAAGCATCCAACTCAAAACTAAGGGGAGATGCCCAAAAGGCTCATATATTGAAATATTAGTTATTATTTCCCCGTTGTGGGATTTATATATAAACAACCTTAATATTCCGTAAGACTTGCAAGAACGACAATAGCGGGCATCTTAATCAGCCTATCCTCACTCTGCTTCTGCATTCCTAGAGATAATCGTAGTCAATTATATCATTAGCTTTTGAAAGTTCTCTCTTGCCGTTTTGCATCTTTTTTCTTGATATGTAAGCTGCACAATTCTTCACCACTCACCAACTGGTTGAGTCGTGCGCACATATGATTTTCACTTGTGGACTATGAGTTAGGCCTTTGTTTACTTTTTCATTCTCTTTAGAGCTTCAAAGACTACTTTACAACATCTGCACTTTGTTGGCACGTGTTTCTGAAGCAAAATGCGTTGTTTTATCTTGACAACATTTCTTTTGTTAGTCATTCTTACCTACATTTGCTACTTGAGGTCTAAGAAATAGCTGCCTTTCACTTGATCAGTTACTTTCGGACCTTCCAAGTGAAGTTTTACAAATTTACACGTGGTTTGGACATGTTCAGTAACAAACGGCATCTCTGTTTTGATAAAAACTCCTGTTGGTGATTTAAGATCACTACTCTCAGATGTAGTATAAAGGAGTCTGTCTCAGATGGACTTTTTATAAGCTTTAGGACAAGAGAAAGGAAAAGAAGCGAAGTCATTATGCTGTGTGTAACTGGGTCTAAATGGGCAGGTGAAAGTGCTGTTGCTGCTATTTTACTAGCTCTTCTTTCATCAAGGCACATTCCTCTTAGGTAGTGCCTTGGCAGACTCTGAGGTCATGGGTTTGAAACATTGTGGTCTCTCTAAAAAATTGGTGTAAGGCTGCCTTCATGTAAGCCTCTGATAGACCCTACAATAACGGGAGCCTTGTCCTTTGGGCTTCCCTTTATAAGCCTTTTTCGATTATGTTATTCCACCTATTTCCAAGGTGTAATTGTTGCTCTTGTCCAGCTGGATTTCACTATCCACCTAGGATAGAAATGATGACTTTGCTTATTAGGTATCATAATGACAAGGAGTTGCTTGCACGGATTGAATTTTATTTGGAACGTGGCCGTTCTACTAAGTGGTCGGATTACTATCCTAGATGTGAATGCACTATTTATATCTGCAATAGTAGATAACAGCTGCGCGAGGAGATAACAGGGGATGAGCAAACAGGGTTGTATTTCTGGATAAGTTATCTTACTGGGAGTGCTATGAGCAAATACGGGAGGCGAATGGTTTTTCCTGTATTGGTAGGAAAGTATCTCTCGTTTGTTAAGAAATAGCATATTGATGCTTGTTAAATAGTATCAAAAGTTATTGTTGTCCTTTTATAGATTACTGTCTGCTAAAGTATTAAATCCTATGCTATCACATCTCTGTTGCAAGAATCTTGATACCCTTTTTCTGATTTTATAAGAAAGTAGATTCCTGTCTTTCTTTGCTGTGGCACTAAGGGTCAAACTAGGCTTTTGCTTCTACCATTTTAACTTCATTTCTTTTCACTTGATAACGTCAGATACAGTATCCGCAGTATCTTGCATACTATGCGTATTAATTCCTCTTTTGCACGCAAGAACACAAAGCCTTCACGGCGAAGATGACATATATTGCAAGATTGCAAATAAGAAAATGAACGCTCATCGAGTGAAGAACTTTCTGTGTTGCTCTCTTGATGAGGCAATTTGATTCCTTGAACTTTCTTAATATCTATTTCCGTCTGTTCATAAATTACTGTGCAACGTTTACACGTTTTCAAGCACTTATGTCCTCTTCTTTTGCAGGATGTGTAAGGCTTTACTGCCTGGAGATGATGAAAGCATGAGTGATGAAGCGATATGGGAGACACTTCCAGTAAGTTCGCCTGGAACATGTTTTGTGTACTTCAATGTGATGTCCATATAACTTGTGAAGTAACTGCAAAATAAGTAATGGTAGAGATTAAGTAGTCCAACGTGCCGAGACCAATCTCCTGTCTAGATATTTGTATCCTTAAAACAGTTTCTCCTAGTCCTGATAAAGCTCCATTTAGGTTCCATTGGAACCGTCTAAGTGGTTTTGAACCCAGAAGGAGCTCTCACCTCCTTAAATTCCAACACACACTTCCTCTGACACCAAGGAAATACGTGAAACGCCCCACATCCCTCATACAAACATTTGTTTGTGGAATCTTTTACAGTTTTCCAGTCTCTTCGTGTCTAGCAACATATCATCCAGATGCATGACTATGATAAAACAATCAGTAGGCAAGTCTAAACTAAACACTGGATGAACAACCGCACACTTCTTTATACCAAAACGCATAACTTAATTGTTTAGGAGCTATCAATTGTGTCATTATTTTCAATCAACTTTTGTAATTTTAATGTCGGCATGTTCCTTTCTTTCACCCCGAACAGTAGGTAATGTGGTGCTAAATAAATTTCACGTATATGTAATGCATTACCTTCTGTATGAAACGCTTTGACCTTGACACATACCTGCTTAATTTTTATGAGGATGATTGTCACTAACTGGAATCTGTATTCTATTAGCACTTTTGGGTGGCTATCTCCATGGTTTTCTTCGTTGCTGCTACAGTGTTCACCCTCCTAAAGCTGTGCGGTAATTTTTTGCCAAACCTTTTCCTATGAAGTTTGTTACACAATAATATGGCATTTTAATAGTTAGCTGTTTTGTCTACCACCAGGCACACTTGCTATAGTGTTTGTCTAATCCTTCAAATTGTACATTGCTATTCCATCTTCAAATCTTCTCCTTTCTTGGTTCATATTTTTTTATTCCCCGCCTCGAAACACATATTGCGTAAAGCAATAATGGGAAAAGAAAAAGGACCAGTGCTAAATTAGCTTAGATGCAGAGATATAACATGTGGATAACAGGAATAAAATATGGAAGCAATACTTAATAAATGATTATTATGTTGATGTAGAGTTCTGGAAAAACATTACCGAAGCCCAACAAATATCATACATTCTCAGCTTAACTAAGCCTTCATCTTAAACTTGATTCAGTAGGCTACATGAATCCTTTTCGTCCACTCTCCTTTATTGAAACACATGCTTTTAAATTTCTTTTAAGCAATCGAATTCCTGTCTACTAATTCACCCATGTATGCTTAATATCATGCACAAGGAGAGATGCTTCGTGGAAAAAAAGTCTCGGTATCTACTGTTAGGCTGTTCGAAATTTGAGCAATAATGTATATCATTCTTAACTTGCCCCATTACCTGCAAGCTCCTGGATGCACGTGGATATTAGTAGAGCCAATTCAGGTGCACTAAGTGCATGGATATGATGGATTAGAACCACATGCATGCGAGAGTTAAGCTCAAGACCTTGCCAGACCCATACCATGATATTAAAGTTAACATTTGCTCTAAAAGCTGAGTTTGTTAGATAATTGGCTCAAGTATATTATGCTTACCAAATACTATTTTATAAAATCTGTTGAAATAGAACTTGCATCTGAAGGAACCATCTCCCCTCCCCAGTTGTGGATTGCTGCGGTTCATATATATAGTCGGCTCTAGACACCATGTAGGAAACTCTTACACGATCCAATTCTTGAAATTCCACCTTAAGCTCATGCATGGGAGTCTGCTAATTTTTTTTTTTTTCCTTTCTTTGATTGTCTTAGTAAAATTGCTCTTGTATTCCACCTTTTGGAGAATTATGTACCCTTCATCCTGCTTTCATGCTATTGCTGTAGTACGGTCAGTTCCATTTCTCTGGGCATTACCTACACTAAAAATTGCTTGGCATCTCTGATCCGTGCTTCATTCACCTTCTTTTGACTTATGAGGATTCTAGAATATGCCCACTCTTGTTGTAAAGAGGTAGTGCTTCTGAGTTGCTTCATTCACCTTCTTTTGACTTGAGAGATGATCATTAAATGTTCTTGGGGTCAGAATGTTCAAAGCTTGCTTCATGTACAATGACGGTGCTTCTTCAATCTGATCAAGTTCGAGACTTTTAAGTTGTACTGCTATAATTCTCTTCCGTTTATGTTTTGTAATGCAGTTCATTCCTACTTAAATAAGGTGCGACATGCCAAAACGTGCACTCGTAGTTTCATCTATCCCATTTCATGTTTCGGTGCATGCTTTGAACATATACTAATCTAGACGTCGTACTTTCTTGCAGTTGAGATTTTTCCCGCTTTATTCTCTTTGTTAATCTCCTTCCCCTTTTCCCTGTATGTCCTTGAACTATTTTTCAATTTTTGGGCACTTTTTTTTTCTTTTAATTGCGTTTAGTACTAGTTTTGTACATTTTACCCTGTGCAATGATCTTGATTGTTGTTATTTTAAATCTTGATGATGCACTAATTTTGGCTTCTTTTTTTTTTTTTTGTAGGGGATGTAGGTGCTTTAGGCTGGTGGGACTTGTTCATAAATTATGGGTAGTGTATTACCTAAACCTATTTCGCTTTTTTGCTATTAGAAAATAAAATGTATACCTCCCTCCATGTGATTTGGGAGGATTGATATATCCCCTGAATTCATTATGTTGCACTGAACCTTCAAGTATTTTTAGGATATGAGGGAAACTGACCTTTTAGGGTTGTCATGGCTTTTGACAGTTAATGAAATTGAAAAGGTTGGTTCATCCAACACGCCCTCTGCGCAGGGCGCAGGGGAAGATTAGTGCAATCTTTTGCAATTCAGGGGTTTGAATTACACCACCCTGAACAACGGGGGATGGGTAGGTTGTGTGTTGTTTGGGTTTTTTGTGTGTGTGTGTGTGGGGGGGGGGGGGGGGGGGGGTTAAAGTACAAGGAGCCCTTCTGTTACTTAATGTTTTACTTTTAAGAAGTGCTTGAATGATGCAATTTTTTCTTTTTGCATGTGTAGTATTGCAGAGTGCTTTGCATTTCTAGTTTGCACAAAGTGGTCTAATCCAGTGATTCATAGAAATTCTGGCTCTCAAGTGGCCAGCTCCTCTTCTACGGCAATTAGATATTTGGACTGGAACAGTGGTTTAGTGGTTTCATCAGAGGATCAACCTGAAGATAGAATGTGTGGTCTGCAAGATATTGGTGGCCATATCATGAAGATTCCTATTATTGGCTTCCAAGTCCTTCTTTGTATGCACTTGGAGGTATTTTGAGTTTCTGGTGCTTATGAATATTAGTTGGGCAAGATATTATATATTCCTTGGGATGCATTTCGACAAAATGGTAGTGGTTTTGAGTTTCAGGGAACACCTACTGGTGCTAAGCGTATCCCCATTCCAGTTCTTTTCTCTCCTCTTTTACTATTGCAAGGAGCAGGAATCCTGTTTGCTGCATCTAAGTTGGTAGAGAAAATTGTTCTTCTATTACGCAGTGGAGCTAGTACAGGAAGCTATTTCATGTTTTCTTCAAGAGCTAGTGATTGCTTTGGGTTCTTGCATCATGGTTCGAGGTAATGCGTAGAATCTCAAAAACCTGCCATAAAATGAAGTTATCAGTTAGATTGAAGGTCTGATTGTGATACTTCATAGTAGTACCATGCCCAATTGCTGACTATGTTTCTTGACAATTGTGCAAGCAGGCTACTAGGTTGGTGGTCAATTGATGAAGGAAGTCAAGAAGAACAGGCCCGACTTTTCCGTGATGGGGCTTCTGGGTAATTTCTGTAATTTTATTCAGTTTAATTTTACTGTTAAGTAGAGCATGGTTTCCCAGGTAATTTTTATGAGGATGTGTGGTCTTACGGAAATCGAGTTGTCATGCATCTAGCAGAGAAGGGACAAGAGAAGGGGACAAAAAGGAAAAAAAATTGGATAAACTGATAGCTTCTATTTCTTTTTTGAAAGCTAAAAAAATATTTAAATTGTACTTGGAAGTACGTAAATTCTTCGCTGGAGTACAAGAAGTTTAGGCAATAAAATGCTCTAAAGTTAAAAAAGGAAAGGAAAAAAAAAGGAAGTAAATTGCGGCGCAAGCTGTAAGTTACTTGGGATTATTAGTCGATGGTGTTAACAAAGAAGAACAAGCTAATATTGGAGGGTGGGATTAAAGGAGATTGTTTTTTAGGAATATGTCATAAAGCCAATATGTGCTTGCCCATAGTGGCAGTCCATGATTATTGACCTTTCTTTGATGCTAATATAGACCATATGCAGTGTACTTATAAAAAGACCTTATGCGGTGTATTTAGTTGCAGACACCATGCGTTAATAATTGCAGAGTAATATTTCATGGTGGATAAACATTTGCTTGGGATTTTGGCTAATATATCTTGCTCGTTATAATAGACAACATAGTGGAACCATTTTATGTTTCACTTGATTTTCTGTCCTGACAACCCAGATCTTCACCAAGTTGGCCTCTCCTTTCTAAGAACTAACATTTAATTCAAATACTGCTTTCTTTTTCCCGGTGCATTACATTAAGTTTTTCTCCCCCTTACCCCCTCATTGTTAGTACTATATGTACCTTTTTTCCTTCTCCTCCCCATCATTCTAGCATGTATCAGTTTATGTAGCGTGATTAATGCTACCATCAAGTGTGCTAACCGATGACCTAAGCTGACTGTTGGTACTGATTCATTGTTCGGTTGGAAGTGGTTTTGGTTTAGTTTTTGGGTTGCCAATTAGTCATATTCAAGCTTGTTTCTGTAACAAATCAACTTAAAAACCACAAAATTTCCAGAATGTCTTATTTATTTGTTACCATCGTACCTCCGTCACAAGTCACAAGCCCCATATTAGTTCTCAACTTCTCTTTCTAAGTTTTTTGTTCCTTCCCCTTTACACTTTTCAAAGTTTCCTCAAGGTGCTTTTTGGTTGTACTCATTGGATAATTTCTAGTGTGAGGAATTTAATTAGTTTTTAGAGAAGTTGCTTCCTACGTTTTTAGAGTCGTGCTTGGTTATCCATTTAAAAGATCTGCCATTCAGGTCATCCGATGATAGAAATATTCATCTTATTTTCATGGCTTTGTAACTTTAGGTTCCCCTTTCTCGTAGATATTTTGTTAAGTGTTAAGGTACCATTTACTCTAAAAGCTTAAGCTAATAGAGAATGTGTCCAACAGTGATACCTTGCTTAACACTCCCCCTCACGTGCAAGCTCCCCATTGCTCGTGGATAGACAAACAAGGTGCACCACCACCAAGTGCACAATATAGTGTGCAAAGCCAAGACCTTGCTCAACGAGAGCTCTGAAACTATATTGAGTTACCATTTACTCTAAAAGCTTCAGCTATTAGCGAAGGGCCCAACATTGTATATCATGCTTAACAGGTAGCTTATCAGAAGTTTCTTGAAATGTTACTATGGAGCTTCATTATGTCAAAAGTTTCTTTCAAAGATGTGCTGCAAAGTTCCATGCATTTCTTGAGAACCTCTGGTGTGCTAAAAGCATCGATGAACTTGATGCTGTTATTGTCCATTTGTTTATGTAAGGAAATTAATAATGGTAGATAAGGGTTTCATTTGTAGCTTTGCTTCCTAAGATTTTGTTTCTTTCGATGCAGGTATAACACATTTTGCGGTTATCCACCTGAAATAGTTAAAAAAATGCCTAAGAAGGATCTTGCTGAGGAGGTAATCTTGATACTCACATTTATTTTGCATGCCCTTTTTCGTTAGTTGCCTTTGTAGTATTCTGCCTTGTTTTAGTTCACACATTGAACAGATATATGCAATTATTTTATTCATTCAGATGTCCGTCTCTTAATGTGGTTTCTGCTGTATTTTAGGTTTGGAGACTACAAGCAGCTCTTGGGGAGCAAACAGAAATCACAAAATTCAGCCAGCTGGAGTATGATAGACTTCAAAATGTAACATTCTATACCTTGATAAAGGGTGTGGTGGGAAGAATCTGAATATGGATGGTTCCATGCGTTTATGAACTGTTAGGGCTATCTAAATGCATAAACACTAATTTCCATATATGGTAACACCATATAATTTAGTATCATGAACTATGAAGATAGTTGGTTTTCTTGGAATTCCTGCGTGAAATAGAACAAAAGAGCCTAACCGCAGTAACAGAGTTACAGAGAAATAGTACACCATACGACCGAGCCAAAACACATACGAAAAAAAAGAACACCACGGTCAAGCTAGGGAAATCCATCTTGAGCCATGGAAAGAAAAAGGCTTCGGGAGCAACTGACATAAGACTGTCAGACATAGAAAGGTTTCTAGATTCTGTTTGACGTGCATGTTTGACTTTTACAAAATTTATTTTAATTACCCACGTCAAAAAGTATTTTTAAGTTCATTAATCACCAAAAACACCAACAGTTATTAGGTTACTTAAGTATCAATTCCTAGTACTAGGCTCTTTTTTGTATTTTAGCAGATTGGGGTTTCTTGTTGGTTAAGTTAGACGTCGTTATAAAGAAAGATGTAACACGAAAAAATTGATGAATGATTAGGGAACTTGAGATAATAGAAGAAAGTGCGTACTTTATCATCTTTAGCCTGCAGGCACACGCCAATTCCTTGCAAGGAAGAAGCAAAAGGTGTGCAGATTGGTCCCCTTGCGAGTGGGACATAGATGGCCTTTGGGCCAGAGGATCCCCTGCGATAGGGTGAAGCGAATCTATCCTTGTGCTTTTTCTAATTTCGGGGTGCATCATTGGGTTGCCATGATCTGAGTTGTTATTGTAGATAAAAAAGGTTGCAGTGACGAATCTTTGGTAGGGTGATGGTGCGGTTCCATTGGTGTTGATGCATGTGGCAGCACTGGGTTGGTGTATGCATTTGGCAGAGAAAGGCCATGGGTGTTGGCAGACTAATATTCTCATTAGCATTTCTGAATAATGCTGGTTCTGTCAGTAACATGTCTGGTGGTGATGGAAGGAGGTGGTTGGTGTATGTTTTATGTTACCAATTTGATGTGGGCTTCCGTGTTAACTCAGTAGTTTATTAGCTGCCTAGATTTTTCTTTATCTTTTTGTATTATTTGACTTGGGTTAAGATGGGGATGCTTTAGTAGTCTCTGTCCAAAAAGGAAAAAGAAGGTAGCGGGCGAAAGTGAAAAGGGAGCAGTAAAATATTCTGGTCTTGCTTGTTTATAGGGTACTCGATGGACAGTGCATTTACACGAAAGCGATATCTGTGTTCGGTGACTACTTTTGTTCTGTAGTTCATCTTAAACATGACCAGTCAGAAGCTTCTTTTTTTTTGTTTGTTCTTCCAGTTCTCATGAAACGTTAATTCGTGCAATCATCAGGAAAAAGTTCTGTGTAGAGTTTGCTTCGAGAGAGAGATCAGCACAGTCCTCCTTCCGTGCAGGCATCGCATCCTCTGCAGGTACTTGTCCTACACCTTCATCGCTCCCCAACGCACCCCATATCGCCTTCTCATATCTCGTTTCGCATCTTTCTTTCAGCCTACCATATTCATTTGTCTTTAAATTATTGATGCAGCACCTGCTGTGACAAGTGTAAGAAATGCCCTATTTGCCGGGTTCGCATTGAAGAGCGCCTACCTGTATATGATGTATAGCTTTAACCCATACCCAGTTCCCCCTTGGTGTGACTGCACAGTTCTCACTGAAGTTTTAGCGAAATAGTGAGTGTTACTCTTGACTCAACTAACAGAGAAGCAGAAATTAGAAGATTTAGAAAATACAGTTTCTATGGAGGTTACTGTAATTGATTAGATTTTCCATTTTGTAAATATTTATGCTTGAGAATTTGTATACAAGGTTGGAGACAAGGAAGGGGGGAGGTGGTTAAAAATCCGCAGAGTTTATGAAAGAGGTCTTATAATCATATATGAATTAAGATTAACCCTTTGTTGCTCTTTACTTGAATGTGATCGTTTTTACCTAAGGGAAGTAATCCGGAAAAGCAATTCCCAAGATACATTATGCATGATAGCCGAAGAAGGATAATGTCGCGTTGCATTGATTATACCCCCTCTCATGTTTCTATCGACCGTACGAGGTACAAATGGAAGGGGGGGGGGGGGGGGATGATGAAATCTCACTGACCATCTTTGTTCAGGAGTTGTCTTCTCCGATGGCCATCGATTAATACTGTGGTGTCTAATTAGTTTGCAAGTACTTTCATGTCAGCAATGAAGTGCAAGTTGACCCAATGAGAACTCACTGAAACACCCCAAGCGCTCTGGTGGCTTCAACAGAACAAATCGTTAAGAGAGGCGCACAATCCTGAGCGTCTCGGCCATTCAGGACCATTTTGAATTGAGAGGGTAAAGTGATAGGAGGAGGAGGAGGAGCTGAGAGAGAGAGAGAGAGAGAGAGAGAGCAATTATTTCTCTATATATTTAACATTATTCAATACGCGGGACCGATACAATATAACGCTACATTGTGCATGCTGGGATCTACATGCATTGAAGATTCCATTGACGAAGGCATTTAGGAGTCGGGACACCCGAGGTAACCCTTTAATCTGCTTCCTATTTGACTTAGCATGCAGGGGCGGAACTACGTTGTGGCAAGGGGGGGCTGAAGCTCCCAAACTGATGAGCAATCAGCGCTCAAGCTCCCACCCGAAGGACCCTGCTCCAAGAGAGCCTGTAATCCCCAATTCATGATCCCTAATCACCCACCAAAGTTGCTAATGATGCCTTCCCAGTCATGTAATGATATTTGGAGGACGCCTTGCATTTACTTTCAGGTGGATTCATGTTTGGAAGCGCCTTTTAAGTTTCTTTTATTTCGTGTATTCACAAAATTTATGTTGTTTGTCGTTTATAGATTCTATTTTCTAGACGCCATATGCAGTCGGTCATTCATGTATTCAAATAACGTTATCTTTATTTTACATTTACAATTTTTTTTTTACTTTGTTAAAATGTCAGCAAGCACAAAAAGTTTAGCTCGTGCTACTTCTAATGGATTAATTTTCTTTCTTTTTATGTTTTGGATGGACTGGTATGTATCTGGTATTCTTCTTATGGAAATATTTTTACGTGAACTAAGTTTTCAAAAGTAGATGAAAGTGTAGGAATAGATTTATCCGGTCTTCTTCTTATCGAGTATTTGTACGGAATTCTTCTTATTGAAATATTTATTCATGTTCTTAAAAATAGAGAAAAGTGTGGGAACAGACTTACTAGTTTTCGTTATGATTAAATTTTATTTTTTTGATCTTTCAAGATTACTGCTAATTATTAGTAAGTTGACTATTGAAAACCTTTTTTTTTTTTCCTATTCACTATCTACCAATTGCTTTACAACAAATTTCAACACTTCTTGGAGTCCGGCCTTTATTTTTCACATTAAAGGTATGTTGAAGACATGCTATCCAAATGACACTCGATAATTCAAAGTTTTTCAAAATATTGTCTAAACAAATTTTAATTTTAGTATGATCTCACAGTACGTGTACCTAAAAAAGATTATACGCTTGTAAGGGTACAAGAAATAAAAAAAGAATAAATAATTGAGGATAGTAAGTTCTCATGCCCATCGATAAATTTACTAAAGTGTCTACAAATTTATAAGTTGCGAAAACTATAAAATGCAACTTGTTGAGTAGTAGGTGCGTTTGGTTAATACTCGATGATGGGATTGCAAAACTCGTCCTTACTATCTAGCAATTTATCGATTAAATAAATTTAAAAGCAAGATATAGGGAGCTGCATGAAGTACAAGTAAAAAAAATATATATATTGTATAAGGTGGGGACAAAGATTTTGAAGGTGCCTTCACATTTTTGGTTCAAAGAGATAAATGAACCTCATAATGTTGTTATGATTCAAAATCACACTTTATTTTTTGTACTTGACATTAAAATAAATAAAGGTATCCGAAAAAAGGATAAGAATGTTTTACCATAGATCTTAGAGGCAAAAGTGGACAAAGTTTAAGTTTTCCAATTTTTCTTTATGGTACCCGGTAGGAGTCAATTACATATGTTGGATAAAGAACAATAGCTTCAAAAAGATTTCTAAAAATTATTATTTCTTAAAGAGCACCAAAGTAACAAAATCACATATATGAGAGCCCAATAAATGATATTGAGAATATAATGTGGTGTAACGACAAGCGAGATTTATGGGTTTCAAAACGTTATAGTCTTTTTTTTTATTCTTTGATTGCATTATCTCATACTTATCACCGTTGCATTAAGTTCCCTTTTTTTTGTACTTTGCCTCTTTGCCCTGTAATTGGCTACACGTCTACGTGGCCATAACTTAAATTTGCAAATTGCCTAATATAGATGAAATTCAATTTAAGATGTACGGGATCTTTTACCGTATATGTAAATGTAACCAACGAGATTGCTTCGAAGTATCATAATCTAACAACATACTAATGATCTCCAATATTGTAACCTGATCAAGTAATTGTTTAGAGTTGGCATAAATATTAAAGTAAAAACTTTGAACTGCATCTTTTCTTATACCTATGTTTTTTTCTTCTTTTTTTGGTTAGATAGTAAAGAATATTCTCAGGCTAACTTTAGTGTCAATCGAGACTAGGTTCCTATCCTGATTATCTTAAGGGTGCACTCCTCATATCGGTTTAGTACATTCACAGGAATATTTTCTTTCGAGTGCTGGCCTCAAGGTTGGAGTCCAGGAAATCAAGGTAAGGAGCACACCACTTTGACCACTAGGCTAACAGCTTGGGATTTTATACATATACGGTGACAAATAAATAGGAACCCCACCTCAAGTTCAAGCTAATGAGAAGATGAAACATTTAAGAAAAAAAGAGAAAAAACAAAGATGAGAGGAACTAGAGAAAAGGAAATTAGATCCAAAGATAGAAGAGCGCGCAGTCGTGTTTCCCAATTGAAACACCATACATATCCAGAGACACACACACACAGACACACTTTCCTCATTCTGTCAACTCTTTTCAAATTAAAACCAAATCTAACCCAACTCATAAACGCATAAAAGACACTCTTGTCATTTACCGTGTTACCCATTTTTGTTCGATCTTGATTGGTTCCTGCTAAATGTAGCTCCTCGTCTGTTGAATCCAGGTACTTTGCTTTACTATTTACAATCCATTAACAGTGTTTATCAAAATTTCTTGGAATTTCTTTGTTTCTATTAGATCATTATGTTGGCTTTTATGATATGATTGTAGTGTAGTTTCTCGTTTGGGTTGCGCTTGAAGTAATTGCATTAATCTCGGTGCTTGTTAATATGTTGTGTTGTGCGACCGTCTTATATGTTGAGTTAACTAGGGGAAAAACCCCAGTTGTCTTTTACAGACAAGAAGAAGATGAGATGTTGCAAATGGGGCTTCCTAAATTATCAAGTAATCTTTAAATTAGTTGCTTTCAATCCGCATTAAGTGCATTATTGTGGGTTTTATGTTCTGGTTATTAGGGGCCCCTTTTTCTTTCTGGCACTATAAACCTGAGATGCATTTGTAATTGAGTTAGTTTACTTTGGGAGTCCGGCATATATCATAATATGAATTAACTTGGGTGATCTCTGATAAGTCGGCTTTGTTTATGGAACACCAAGTTGTCTTTCCAGTCAAGAAAGAGGGTAAGGTGTTCAAAAATGGGGTTTCTGTACTGATGAAAAATTTTGAATTACCAGACAAATGAGTTTTTTTTTCCTTGTCTCAAAATCAATGCGCTTACAATTTATGAATCCTCTGATATGTGGAGTTCATTTACCGATCCCATTTATCTTCTCAGCAGAGCTTGAATTTGAGATGATCAAAATGGGGTTCCTTTGGCTTGTCACCTTCTGTTGAAATTTATTGGTTTCTCTGGCATTGGTTTGGATTCTATTTTCTGATTTAGTACCCCTTTGGTTTGCGGTGTAAACTGGTGATAACATCGTGAGTTGCGTTGTTAGTTTACCGTTTAAAATCAATGCATTGGTCTTGGTCCTAGCATCTATGAAACCCTCTAATATCTTGATTCTTTACAAAAAATGACCAGTAACCTATCCAATCAAAATACGAAGTGAGATGTTGAAAATGAGGTTTTTCTACTGATGAGAAATCTTGAATTACCATGGAAATGAGTCGGTCTCTATCATTTTCACTGAAGCCGGAGCCCAACTCTAAGGTTGACCCAAAATCTTTGCGGCAGTGGGTTGTTGCATTTTGCATCATTAGGTTTGATCTTGAACAAGGCCAGCTTATTGAAGATTGTTACCCGCCTAACTCTCTTACCCAAGATGAGGAGCTCGAAGTTGCTTTCAGCTCGTTCCCAGATTCTGTTTCTCAACACCATAACCGCTCAAGCATTCATGACTCCATCTTCTTCTTCCGGATCCGAAGGCAGAAAGGTTCTGAGAGACATGAAGTAGATAATAGCGAAGTGCCACCAGGGGTGGTAAGAAAAGTGAAAACCAGTGGGAATGGTAAAGTATTAAGATACTTATATGGTTTTGTATTTAATAGGCAGCGACATGATGAAAGGCTAAAGCGTGGGGGTGAACAGAAATCAGTGGTAATTTTGTCGCATAATCCTTATTCTAGTGTGTTCAAACCTCTGCTACAAATCATGGGTCCTTTGTACTTCGATATTGGAAGAAAAGCTCTTGATTATATTGCTGCTTATGTATCACTGTGGCCTGTTCCAGTACCTGGTCAGTTGATGGACCTTCCTTTTGGAAATGCGTCACTTAAAGTGAACTTACCGCCTGCTCATAGCTTGCCTTTGGATGGTGGGGTGTTATTTGAAGAGTCTTCCTCATCCATGGCTCCGCTTCTTCCTACTAACCAGTCAGTACCACAGGGTCTTTTTCATGACTCGGATCTTTTTGGTACATTTCGAGGGCTAATGTTGCAGCTTTGGCTATTGTGGGAATTGTTACTTATTGGTGAGCCCGTTCTTATTATAGCACCGACGCCTCCTCTGTGTTGTGAGGCTGTTGCTGGTCTAGTCAGTTTGGTTGCTCCACTCCTTTGTAGTGTTGATTTCAGGCCTTACTTCACCATTCATGATCCTGAATTTGCCCAATTAAACTCCCTTAAAGAAGGGGACTCTTTTCCTCCAATGGTTTTGGGCGTGACAAACCTATTTTTCTTAAAAGCTCTCCGGTATATTCCTCATGTTGTTTCTGTCGGAAGCCCTGCTCCTAATTCAAGTAGACTTGCCCCTGCTCCAAGGGCCTCGACTGGCCTACTTCCTGCCAGACTCGAAGGTTTTAGTTTTCAACGTCTTTCTACATTGAAGAAGTTCTCTCCTTCAAGTCTGTTGAGTGCTGTGAAGTCGAGGAGAGATGGTCCTCTTTGTCTCATGACAGGACACAAGGAAGCCATTTGGAGCACTTATGCTGCAATTACAAAGCCAGACACTTCTATCTTGAATAGACTTATTGATGCCGGGATGTCACCTACAGTTGAGGAGTCAATGTCAGTTGTCAACAATGAGATTTTGCGCCGGCATTTTTTGGAGCTTACAACCAACTTTTTGGCCCCTTTTGGCCCTTATTTTAGAGTTACTACACCTTCAGAAGGATCATCTCCATTTGTTGATCCCCCACCTCTTCCTGCATTCAGTGCTGATGAATTCATTGAAAGCTTATCAGCAAGAGGTCCTGGGAAGTTTCTATCAAAGCGAATGAGATCAAATTGGCTGGACCTCTACAAGTAAGTCTTTAAACTTTATATGTTTGATCAATCTTACTCAATTATGTTGATAAAGCAGAGGGTAATCCTTTGGGAAATGGTAAAGGTTGCTCGACTGTGACCTGGAGGCCAAGAGTTTGAATCACGAAAAGATCAACCTTCCTAGACCCTGCGATGGCGGGAACCTTCTGCATTGGGTCACCCTGATTTTCCTTTAGAGTTTATTGAAAATTTTTATTGATCAGCTTGCACCCACTTGTCATGCGCTACAAGCCGCTACCACCTCTTTCGATCTTTAGACTTTTTTAATCTGCATAAGGTGTTCTTGATTTTTCCGTCCTCCTTCATCAGCATGCTTTAGCTCATTTAAGTGGCTATTCTCCTCTGGAGCTGAAATTGTTTCCATGTCTGTACAGGCGCTTCTTGACAGGACACAACTTTCGGCCTTGGTTTCAAAGAAGGCGTGCTGTAGCTGAGCACGAACAAATTAGACTCTGGAGGCAAGCAAGAATGAACGCTGACATACAGCCATTTATATCTAGAATGTCTGAATTGGAACTTGTGGATTCCTTCAATGCTATTGAGAGACATCTTCAGGGAGAACTGCAGGCAAGTGTCTTCTACTACATAAGTTTTTCTTGCTAGTTGATCCCATGGACTGAGATAGATTCTAAAAACATAGTCCACCTTAAGATCTTAGTTGGACAAAATGTGGGCAGGAGTTGGAAAGGGAGCAGCCTGTGTCAGGGGGCTTCACTAAAATCATAGGTCTTGGAGCAGGACCGTGAGCAGGTGCTTTGGTACAACGTTTCTGGGGTTGGAGGGCCTAGAATTTGAGAATACTGCAACTGTGATTACCTTGAGCCCACTTTTTCTTTTCAGTCTCAGCTGCCATTCCCCATTTTTTTCCCTCCGACTTAAGCCCACTTTCATATTTGCAGCCTGTTTTACTTGCATCCCTATCTTCCCATTTCTTTTGCAGCCCCTTCTAGTCTTTTGAACCCCACTGTTTAGAAGTGCATAACTGCATACCTTCTTTGGTATGCATATGTGGAGTTTATTGCAGAACTATCGAGAGCAGCTCTAAAGCCTGTTTTAATGATCTTTACGCAGATCTGAAATCTAGTTTTTACCCTGTCCAAATAAGTTGACCTTGTAAAAAAGTTTTTGTAATCTAGATGCAGCAGGAATCTTTTCGATTAGCGGATTATGGACTGCACGTCATGATCATGTGGTAGAAGATTGAGACTGAAACGAAGGGAAACACGTTTGAAGTCCCGATTATTGCGCCCCTTGAAGTTGTGGCAATGTATTATCTACTTAATTCAATACCAAGTTTGAGCTCAAATGTACTAACTCATTTCTTCCGAATATTACCGCAATGACAATACAAGATTTAGGGCTGAGATGGCATTCATGTATTTGGGTTTTTATGCAACTGTATTATTATGTAATTGATGGTTTACTTTGTTCCAAGGTAAGATTTACAACTGGGAGTTTATTAGGTGTAGGGTCATTTAGTCCTCGTACAGTTAAGGTAGTTCAGAACTTTTAGTCATGTTATTAGGATTGTCCCGGCCTTTTTGATGTTCGTCATCTGCTAAGTGAGTTATGTTTTTAGTTCTGGATTAATTGCACATAAAACTTCATGGTTGATTCTATGCCTGCCAAACACCTTCAAGTTTTAATGTTGACACTCCCAACTTACCAGATAGTGATTTTTCTTCAATTTGGAGAGACAGTTTAATTGTGAATGGGTAAAGGGCAACTTAGGAATCCGAACAGGAGTTAATTAAGAGGCCTAACTCAAGTCTAAGAGTCAAATATTAAATCCCCCTTCCCTCCCCCTCCAATCCGCACCTCCTCCGTTCACCATTACGCCGTCGAAGTTACCCAGCCCTCCTCCATTGCTCCAACCCCTCCTCTATTCTCTCCCCTCTATCTTTATAACTTTATCTACCGCCCAATACCACCATTCTGCCACCATCGAACCCATTACCACCTTCGTCACCAAACCCACAACCTCCTCCACTGCCATCAACATTTTGCACCAGTATCACCACCTATGAAGCACGGGTGCTTCAAAAGGGGGGAAGTACCGGGGTCGGGTACGCGTCGGGTGCGGGTGCCGGACGGGTGCGGGTTGGGTGCGTGTCGGGTGCGGATCTCTTTTTTCCTTTTATTTCCTTTTATTTTCTGAATTTCGGGTGCGGATCGGGTGCGGATTGGGTACGGATCGGGTGCGGATCCAACTCATGGGTAAAATATATAAACTAACCTAATCGGGCAGATCAAATTGGGAGATTCTGAGAGAGAGAGAGAGAGAGACCAGCGGTGCCTCTTCGCAACCACCGTGACCACCGGCGACGCGACCACCTGCGACACCGACGACCACCGGCGACGCGACCACCTGCGACACCGACGACCACCCACGACACCGACGACCACCCGCGACTACCCTCGACCACCCGCAACCAGCCGCGACAACAAGCGACCAGCCGCGACCACAAGCGACCACCCACGACTCCGGCGACCTGCAGCGACCACCCGCGACCTCCGACGACCTCCGGCGACCACCCGCGACCTCCGGCGACCACCGGCGACCACCCAAGAAGACGTCTAGTCACCTCCGGCAGCATTTCTCCAAAGATAAGTCTCCTCTTCCTCTCTTCTGTCTTCAAATCTCTATTTGTTACCTTTTGTGACTTGGATGTGGATTGTCAATTGAAAGTTGGAACCAATTTATACAGTGTTTATTGTTTAACATGTGTTAAAGGCTTAAAGCAGTGGTTCAATGGTTAAAAATTGAGGGATGTTGAAACCAATTTTGCAAACTTTGATGCTATATTACCACTTTTATTATATATATGATCTATTTGGTGGTGGTTTTTATGTATTTGATGGTATTGTGCTACTGTTGAATGGTTGAATTAAATTGCACTCCGTCTTTTTATGCACTTTTTAAGATCCAAATTGCTTAGAAATTTAATACTAATTGTACATAATAAAAATATATATATAAAATATTTGCCGTATCCCAGCCGCACCCGTATCTTAAAATTTTCAAAAATGCCGTATCCGCGTATCCGCACCCGTATCGTATCCGCACCCGCACCGGAATCCGTGCTTCTTAGATCACCACCATCATCATCAACACCAACCTACACCAAACCCACCACTATCGTCATGTTCCCCGTCATAATGTAGGTGGGACCTGTAAATGCAGAAGTATATATTAAGATTAAGATCCCTCTATGCTAGCATCACATCATATTTAAATATTCATGGGTCTGAAATCAAACTTTAGAGATACCCAATCAATTAAAGACGGTTCTTCTACCGGTCAGGATCTTGACTTGAATTTTGTAACTTTATGGTGGGGGTTGGCTATAACAATCAACATAGGATTTTCCTTCATTTTGTTTTCAAACCCTTAAATAATGGATAGAGATGGCAAATCAGATGAAAGGCACATTGGAAAGTGGCCAAAAGAAACCATATGCACGAGCCTGGAGTCGATGATCAACCACGACTTCTCAAGATCAAATTTTCAGCAGGACCATAAATACACATGTTATGGTCTAAAAATTGAATTCTACTTTATCTATAAGTTGATAAAGAGATCGCTCCCTATAATTTGCTAGTATTGCATTTTCGGAACTTAATATTGATTAGAAACAATAAACACTAATACTTGCACAATAGTTGGTTTTGAGTGGTTGAACTTCTTCCTGCTCCAATTTATTGTTTCAAATACACTAATGAAAAACAATAAATAGAGTCCACTTATATAGCCTTAGGGTACTCCTAGCCTAGAACCCCTAATCCTAGTTCAGGGAAGAGAGCTAGTTTCACATGAAACCAAATTGCGCCAGTTGGATTCCTCGCTAAATAAGCTTAAAAGTTCCTCTTGGGCTGAATCCAGAAAATGGCCTAAATGTGGTCAAACTGTCCAGTCAAAGTTGGTAAAAGAGTCGGCCCAAACTTTGAACCGCTATTTTGAGGATCTTCCTGATTGATTTTGCCGCTCTGAAACCCTCATTGCGCTAAAGGCTAAGAATGCCCCTTTGGGGCTTAGTGCTACTCAATAGCTCTCCAACGGCGCTTAGATCACCTTAATTCAAGTTCGTAAGACAAAGTTAATCATCTTGTAGTCAAACCGTGCATAACGGTAAAAGTTAAACTTGCTCCAAATGGTAGAACTGCTTTAGAATTACTCACAGTTGTCTTCCTTTGCTCTTAGCAGTCTTCAACCAATGTTTGAGATCCTCCTGGATAGCTACTCATCTTATAATGGTATTAGTGTTATTTTGTTTCTTCCATATAATCATTTGGACGGTGTGTATAGGTTCAAAGTGCTGGGTGCCGAAACCGAAAGTTGAAGGTCTAGGCACACTAAAGGTTTTATGTGCAATCACTCCTTGACTTGTGTATTTATGTTCTTGATTGTGAACCCCATAGTTTATTAGAGTCTACTTATGGATTTCAGGCTGTTAGCCACTTGGCCTTGTGATTGTGGATCCCCTGCTCAAGTGAAGCAAGTCCCCTTCTTCCCGCCTTCCTTTTTTGTGTGGCATACACGACCTCAAATCCCCCTTTCTCCATCAAAGGCACCCTGTATGTCACCATCTTCTTCCTCTATGCCTAGTTTCAAAGTTGTCTTTATTGCGTCGATCGTTCATGTTCAAATTTACTTGCTATTGCAAGCATTGGTTGCCTGAAGTCTCTGCAATTGCATGTGTAATATACGTATACGTGCCAGATGTATTAAACTGATGTATTTTCTCCCTCCTTTTCTATCCCTATCATCTCTATAACAAGAAATGATCACACAGTTTACAATCTCTCTCTCTCTCTCTCTCTCTCTCCCCCCCCTCCCTCTTTCTCTCTCTCCCTCTCTCTCTCTCTTGTGGGACAGCTTGGGATGGGGATGACACATACAGAAACCGGAGAAGGGAGGTTGTCTTATATGAATATTTCAACCTTGTAATATGTGAACAGAAGCAATTGGGAAGATTTTCCGAACAGAACACATCAAAGGAGAAGTTCATCCTCTTCTATGCCGAATTCTTGTCAATTAACATAAAGTATTCACAACAATGGGAACTTCACATTATGTTCAGTAGGTGACAGAAGAGCAGTGTGTATGTATTAAGGAAACCGTACTAATACTGATACCGTTAAGCATGATATACATTGTTGGGCCCACCATGTAACAGCCTAAGCTTTTAGAGGAGATCGTACTTAACATGGTATTAGAGGTCTTGTTGCGCAAGGTCTTGGGTTCGATTGCATGTTTGGTCACCCAATAAATTTTTTTGAATATGTACTCCATTGATTTGAGCACGTGGAAGTGTTGCACCTTCAGTTATTGCATTTTTCTCTCTGCACATGCAATTGGGAGTTTGCACGTGAGGGGGAGTGTTAAGCATGATTACATTCTTGGGCCCATCATCAACAATGGAAGCTCTTAGAGTAGATGGAAACTTACCATGGAATTCAACATTGAAAAGCGTAGTTTTCAGATACCCTTGCCTAACTTATTTTTGAGACATGTACTAACGGATCGGGCTTGCTGTAACAGTCAGTCCACCCGGTCTCACCTTAGTCTCACCAAGTTGTCCAGTACCCTTCTGGTAACTACGCCGAGTGGCCTACATCCAACACAAATAGTGCTTGACACTGTCAAATGCTTAATGGTTTATCTGTCTACACGTAGACCGCCTAAGGAAAGGAGAAGCACTTCTACTTTTGAGTACGAGTTCCAGCTCTACAAGGATTCCCTAATACTTCTACCCAGGCCTGGCAAGAACATGTCAAAAGCAAAAAAGTTAAGGCTCCCAAGCTCCCTGGCTTTGGAATTTGTAACAGAAGTTCATTTGATAGTGACTGCCATCTTAAGCAAGTTGTTTGCTCTCTTCAGCAGCTTTAAGAAATCAAACCAGCTGTGGAACAACCAACCATTAAAGTACATACTAAATACAAAATCGCGTGCTTCGTAGCTAGTTCCCTACTTAAGCTAGGTCCAGTCTTTGGATCTCGCCGCGTACCTTGTCCTGAGATATTGTTAAGTAGGATGAAATGTGACAGAAACTATTTATTCTAGTGAGCAAACAAGAGCAAGATGGACTGCTTTTTTTGTACCTATTTTTGGACAAGTGGACTGGTTTTTTTGCCTATGTGACTTTACTTATCAGAAGAACAGTAATAAGTAGGCTACTTGTTTTTGTTTTCCTTTCCAGCATGATATTGGAAAAGCTGGTCTTTGTAATTAAGTGCCTGGGTGGTTCAAAGCATTTATGCACGCTTACTATTTGTCAATATGCTTTGCATGTCTAACTGGGGGGATATGTGCTAATATTAGAGCCAAAACAGGAGAATCCAGTTGACTTGTGAGGATAAGGAGACTAAAATTTTCAACCCGACTTAAAATACATTCTGGTGGATTCAGATTTTTGGTTTAATACAAAACTCTAAGTTAGTCAATCCCCTTAAACAAGCCTTAATCAAAACATAAATTTCCCAAGGACCAAGCTTGCAAATATGACTTGTAATAGACATTTATCGCTTGTGCTTGGTGTTGGTTCACCCTCCTTTCTTTTCCATCATTTCTTCTTAGCTGAGAAAACTCTCTTTAGAGGAAACAATGATAGTGCTGAGTAGCTCCTTTAAAACCCACAATGATCTCGACAGATAGATTCTCAGTCATATATGCATTAAACGGCTGCATTGGTGAAGATTTGAATATGATTGGAGTACTGGATGAGTGATATCTCCAGCTGGATGCAAACAACAGCTATTAAATGTGATAGGTCTAGCAAAAGTTGCATTTAGCCTCCCTTGCAGATCAGAATCAGACATATATCAAGTGGGTTGAACATGTTATGCTGTTACGATGGTTGGACGTAACATAGTTCCCTTCTTTGAATTCTTTGTCGTTATGATGTTGTAATCATATCACATTAAGATGTGCTGTAGAGGTTGCAAATTCAATAAAATTTGACCAACTTAATTAAATAGATCTGAACTACTTGTTGGAAATAAGCTGCATTGTTGATAGATGAATCAATTCATAAATGCTTAACTGTTATTGTACCTTGTATTTTTCCCCTATTTGATCCACCTTTTTTCCCTACGCTTTACATGGTTGTGCACATGAAATGATCTTTTCCCTGCTGTCATGGAATTTGTTTTAAGTGGACTTGGTTATAAGGTGAATGGATCCATGATGACAAGATTTAGGTTGTAAGAGGGAAATGAATTTGCACTTTGCACTACGGGAATTGACTAATTTTAGATCAATATCCGTCCTTTTGTGTTCATCTTTCACAACAAAAACACAGAGGAATATAGGAGCACCTGCTGTCAGAAATAAAAGGTGTTACAGCTCATATGCCAGTGTCTCAGAGCCAATCAAAACCTTCTACGACATAACTTTGTGTAGATCATCGTGAATGTCGTTTCTTTGGGATGAACTATATTTCCTTGGCTGTTTAGTTTCTTTTCATGCCGTCAAACTTCTAGCCTTTTGTTTACTTTCACCATATCCTTTAATCGTCTGTTACAGCAAACTGGGAGTGCCAATGAAGACTTGGGAACAACTTGCCAGAAGCTGAAAGGAGATCTGCAGGCAATGTTCAGTGTTCTTCCAAAGGACACGCAGCAGCTTTTGCTAATGAACACGCAGAGGGCAGGATGGTTACAAGGAAGTAACGAACAGACAAGACCTCATGTATAAGTTGGGTTTGTTCCTTCCACTTCACCCAGTTGAACTCTACCATGTGAGCAAAAGTCAGGTGGCCTTTGACATAGTCTCTCATTGTGCCGGTGGACATGGAGGCATCAAAGTTTGCATCATCACCCAGCCTTATTCTCTGTTGAAATTTGGAGGACTACTTTCGTTTGGGCTTTAAGCCTCCTTCTCGGTCAGTGATCTTCTCATCACCTCATCTGACTCTGGTTACTGGATACCACGACTTACAATAATGACAAAACATTTGTTTTATCGTGTCCAGACAAACTGCAACAAAATCAGACTTTCATCCAAGTCTCAACATCAACAAATTCACTTGAGATAGCAAACTTCTTTTCACAAGAGTGTACATCATTGGTGTTTGTCTTTCAACTGGAAGTAAAAGAAATACGCGCATTCTTTAAATTTCAAGGATCCATCTGTAAGCATGTTTTATACATCGATCATTCCGATTATTTGAACGCATTCATCTTAGATCTTTTCGAGAGATTCACATGTCATTTCATCAAATAGTACTTACGTTATTGATTTTCCACCATGAAAACGTTGTTCAGCGAAACAACTTTCCTTGTTTTGCAATAAATTTCTGCTATATAATGCTTTGAGTTGCTTGCAGCTTAGCCGCTTCTCGAGAGCTAGCACACCGCATGTTAGAAGTTTGAACTTATTATACGGAGGATTACCTAGAATAGAGCGTATAGGCGACATGATGTACTTTTGTTGTCTATACGTTTACTCATTTATTGCAATTACCTGTTAGAATTGTGTAATGTTGCATACTTGCATTCTACTTTGTAGCAAGGATAGAGCTGAAATATTTAGTAGGGAATAAAGAGTACGAATGATGCGACAAGTCAGTTAGCTTCATGGGCTTAATACTCTCTTGAGCATGCTTTTGTGCCTAGATCTTTCAACCTTTGGAACCGGATCAGAATCAGCTAAGAAAGCAGGTTAGTTTAGCTTCATATACTTGATGAACGTAGTATTTCTTAAGGATGCTTTTTTTCCCCAAGATTATTGCGTTGGTAGACTAGCTAATTGCATTAAATTCATAGGGGAAGGCCCATTAACACTCGCTTTATGGTTACCTATCATGTCTACTACTTCATGCACCTGATTTGTCCAAGGTACTAGCATGCAAAGGAAAGCAGGAGCGGTAATAGGCCTAGCATAATAAATATTGTTCAGATTTAAGAAATTCATTCATGTAAAATGCATTCTACTTGTCAATTAAGAGGACATTCTGAATAGGGAAGACAAAAGCAAAAGAGATTCCGTGTCCCATGTGAGAGGAAATAATCAAGTTGTTGCATGGCCCATGCCATCCCTATACCATGAAGTCTCAAAAGTGATAAGTGACAGCTGATGGTTGAAGGTGACGCTTACCCCTTGAGTGTTTTTGGTCTGGGGATATTTTTGGGTTGGACTTGACTCCCTTGTTCTCACGTCCATTAGATTTTTGTGGGTGATTTGTCATATTATGATGTCTTGACACTAGGTTGAGCAAAGTCATTTTTGTTTGATTTATTAAGGTGTCAATTTTTCAGAATTTCGCGTCCAAAACGCATTATTTAGGCCGTTATTAACAGTTATACAGAGATTTGTGACGTTTGATTGTTTGATTATCCCATTTTCCACTTTCCGACATCTGTTGGGATATTGTGGAGGGAAAACAAAGAGAAATGAATTGAACTTATAACACGGCCTAGTTTTTTCTGTGAATTCTCCCACCTTGAGCTTCACTCAATCTCCCCGATATGTTGGACACGTGCTTGTTTAGACCGAACCATCTTCGATTTGTGGCTCAGATGGACTGTCTCGCCAAATTGGACATACATTTTAGTGCGTAAACAATGCCCTTCCACCCCCCCAACCCCCAATGGCAGGATAGGCTTATGGTACCATTTTGGCACCGATTGCCAGTGTCACTTTGAGGATCGATTAAAATTTAAGGTGTGGAACAAATTCAGATGCTTCAAGTTGCGGACCATCATCTTCAACCCGTAAGCGTAAGGTTTGGGAATTCATCTGGTGCTATTCATGAGGGATTTGACATGATCAGGCTCTGTTCCTCAAGACAAATCTGCTTCCTGGACTGTCATGGGCAAAGTTCAATCTAATTGAAGAGACCATAAATGTGCGCATTGCTCTTTTGATGTTTTGGTAACTTTTCACTCTCATCCTGTTGTATTTTGCTTTAGGGCCTGTTTTAGATGCTACTTCTGATGTGCCTTCAATCTTTTGTCAATTTCATCCCGACGGCAAGATCAACGTTGTGCTGTTGTGGCACACTTCATATTTGAGACAAATACCACGTTAATCACCATCTGAGATTGTTCGTGACGAAGGGTGGAATTCTTGGCTTGTTCGATGTCGTCCCGATGTCTAAAATCGAAATAGACCAGGACCCATCTCGATCTTCTTGTGCTGCCTTATTCGTAAGACTAGTTAATATACCCGTGCAAATGCACGGGATAGTATGCAATTTGATTCTATTGGAAATCATATGTTTTAGTAATGGTGAAATATAACGTGATGAAATAGAACAGAAATTCAAAAAAAAAAAAAAACTCCCAAGTCTATGAGTTTGTCACATAATAAATTAACGCGTTGCTTAAATTGATAATCTCATTGACCATAGTTGTTTAAAAAATGGGAAAGTAGGGAATGACCTCCTCTACTTTACACGTTGTGCGATTTGCCCCCTTCCACTTCAAAGTTAAGCACTAAACCCCCCCACAGTTACAGAAAATGGGCACCTTAGACGGATCCGTTATGAATAGCGTGAAATGACCAAAATACTCTTATTTCTTTATTAGCTAATGACCCCCTGTACTATGCATGGTGTGCAATTTCCCCGCCTCAAATTTAAATTACAATTTTTGCCCATGACCCTCCTCCTCTGGTCAACCCCGCTACAATTGGTGATTCACTGAGCACAACCACTTCACTGAACACAACCACTAGTCTTTTTCTCCGACCACCAGGGAGTTAAAAAAAAAAAAAAGGAACCGCGATTGCCGTTAGGATTAACAACGAATTTGCAAATTAAGCTTTTGAAATCCTAAAATTAGAGGATTTGAAACCCTGATTTAAAAATTAGGGTTCAAAACCTTAATTTGAAAATTAGGGTTTCAAAACCCTAATTTTCAAATTAGGGTTCAAAACCTTAATTTGAAAATTAGGGTTTCAAAACCCTAATTTGAAAATTAGGGTTTCTCTTCTCCTTCTCCAGATCTGACCCCGCCGCCGGCAGCCCAAGCGTCATCCTCACCCCACGCCGCCGGCAGCCTCTCTCGGCCCACCATCCAGCAGACTCGCCCCGCCCCACCCCACCACGCCGGCAAGCCCCTTGGCAAACCCACCCCACCACGCCGGCAAGCCCTCTGGCAAACCCACACTACCGATTTCAATTCAATTCCATTTCAATTCAATTCAAATTTTCATCAATGCCGTGGAAGGGGAAGGGGAAGGGGGAGGGCGGTCGCGGCGACGGGGAAGGGGAAGGGCGGTCGCTGCGACGGGGCCTTGGGAAGGGGGAGGGCGGTCGCGGCGACGGGGAAGGGGAAGGGCGGTCGCTGCGACGGGGAAGGGGAAGGGGGAGGGTGGTGCGGCGACAGAGAAGAGGGAGGCAGACGGGGAAATGAAGGGGTGCGATGGTCGGGGGAGTTGACAGAATTGGGTTGGGGGGATAGGGGGTTGGGTGGCGGGGGGTGGGGGGTGGGGTGGTTAGAATTAGGGTTTTTTTTTTCTGATTTTCTTTTCTAAAAAGAGACAAGGGGCAAAAATGTCATTTATAAAAAGAAATCGTTAGTCAGCGCGCGTGTTGACCACGCGCTGTTATATTTAACGGTTTCCGTCTAAGGTGCCCATTTTCTGTAACTGTGGGGGGGTTTAGTGCTTAACTTTGAAGTGGAGGGGGGCAAATCGCACAACGTGTAAAGTAGAGGGGGTCATTCCCTACTTTCCCCTTTAAAAAATGAAGAACATTTTTAGCGTGAGTTTCAGAATTACCAATCTATCATCTAAAAGCCCTTTTGACGGAAAAAAAAAATGTATCATAAGTTTTGCCAAGATTTTGATTGCTAGTAATTCATGTCCTCCTTCGTTTCCTTGTTTATCAAAATCGTCGCCTTGTATCTTTAGAAGTGCTTTACTACACGTGTTTCTTTGTTTGATTTATAAAGTGTAATTTTATCAGTGTTCATCATTATTAAGGTTATTCATACATAATTAGTAAAAGTTGTCATTAAAAAAATTGTTCAGACCGTATTGTCATTTGGGTTTGGACCAAAGGGTACTTCTTGATTATTGTACATGGATACAAAAACATGGTAAAAAGAAAAGCCCTTATAGTGAAAATTTTTAGAGTTCAAAGTTAGAGGATAGGATTTACACGGCTTTCAAGTTAAGTCAAGAAATTGTATCTAGAATAACCATTGTTTAATTAAGTTCTTTGCTTCTATTTCGATCACGATTAGTCTCCAGCTGCTACACTACCATCACCTTAGTCTTATTATTTTCTTTCAAATACCGGTTATCATCGCCGACATTGCCTCTCGAGTCGTCACTATTACCACTATATTAGAGTTATTATGGCCACTAACACTGTCACCATATTGTTGCTAAAAAGCTACCACACTATCAACCACAAACACCGCTACCATCATTACTGTTAGAATAATTGGTCATTGGTCGATCCACCATTATTGCCATCTTTACTGTCACCATCACCCACCGGTCGCTACCGTATATTCCTTCATCCTCTTGCTAGCATCGATCATTACCATAACTACAACCATGGAGTGTCCACGTCACCATCACCACCACATTGGTACGACCTATAGTGTATATATTACAAAATTAAAGTAAAAGTTGTCTTAGACCTCATATACCTTTCCATTTTTCTTCCAATAATCTCCAATTTCTTCTTGTAATTTAATTTTGAAAAAAATGGTTTCCATACTGACAATAACATGTTAGACTTAGTGCATACAACTACAAACTTAGGGTAAAGCTTACAAAAATGTAATATTCCCTCCAATTTCATTTTCATGTTAGTGTACTTCGTGAAATTAACTATATGTTTTTTCTCAATGTGATACTGTATTACTTTTGTTGCATTTCTCTCATTGACTCAAATTTCCTTAACAGAAATGTTAGGACTAATTTCCTTTTTGTTTATATATGTGAAATGCCAACATAATAGCATATATGCAGTGACATCTAAGGATAACTATTTCAAACTTTTCTTTTTTTGACTTTTTGTCCCATATTTGCTGTTAAAAAAGATAGTGCAGTGATAAAAAGAAATATTTCAACATAAAGATTGAAATATCCTAAGTACCTAACCATATAGATAAAGCAAAATTTTCAAATTGTTGTTGTTAGTACGTTATATTTTATGTAAGTCGAGTGCAAGCATTGACAACGACATATAGACAGTGGGTGAAAAAGAGTGTGTGAGAAAAGGAGAGAAGAAGGAACTGAGAAGGAGGAAGATAGGTGCGGTGTATAATGTGACTTAAATGTGAGACTAATAAAATAATAAGATGTCTAAACTCAAGGTATAATAAATGGACCAGAAGTCCAGATTAATTGAAACAGTATTAATAAGTCCAGATTAAAAGTCTATCTTCAAAGTAAGTTGACACTTCATCAGAAAGCTGAGAATTTTAGAGAATGACTCGTCTTTTATATATGGATATGGATGTTTCTTCTTATGAGTAATATCAATACCAAATCATTTACAATAGCGTAACCTCAAAAAGAGGTAATTACAGTTCTAAAACGAAATTCAAATCAAAGCACTTGTATTAACCACTGACCTTGGTAATTATAGCGGAAGTCTATATACGAATAAACATTACCCGAAAGGGGTTTGCAAGTGCTACGAAAACTTATAAACTGTTATATATGATCTCATTCTAATACTTGAATTGATAATTAGATTTGACGCTAACACATGATACGTGAATTTAAAGGATATTAACCTAAACTCACAGAGGTTCCAAGTTCAAACTTTGCAAATCGGAAGCAATTATCATATCGTATCATGATAGTACGTTAACCTAAGCATGTGTAAGTTCTTAATATTAGGATTCTAAATTTTAGTCCAATACAAAGTGATCCAATGAATACCAAAGTATCTTATAGGCATGAAAGCCACAACGCATGAAAACTTTGTATTTCAAGTAGGATAGCATAACGATTTTAGAATATTATACTACTTAAACAAGTGCACCACACAAATACTCCAAAATGTTTACATGGATGAATTGATTGTCCATGTCGAAGCGGAGGAAGAAAAATGTCGGCGGCACATGGTTGCTTTCAGCGCACAGTGTATTAAAGAAGGACACAAAAAAAAATGAATACAATAAATAACATACTCAAAAGGAGGTGAAAAAGAACAAGTCGGGCAAATAACGAAACGTGCTCTTAAAATGGGCATCATATATATATATATATATATATATATATATATATATATATACATACACACACACACACACACACACACACATCCACACCCTCCCTCCAATATATTAAAAATATAAATCAGATTAAAACCTTTCTATATCAAAATTTATACGAACATAATTCTAAATTGAATGTGACATCAAATTCTCCTTACAGGCAAACTAGGTGCATTATAAGTTATCAATTTTTTTTATAGAATGATTCTATCCAATTTACACAAATTTAAGGAGTACATGTACGTTTAGTACAAGTTTTAAAAAAAGAAAGGCCCAAATCGCTCCCGGCTCATAGTACATTACATGGGGGGTCAAAGTGTATTTATTCCCGAAGTTTAAGAACTTGAGCACCGAATTTAGGAATTAGACCTGCAGCTTCTTGAGGTTAGAGGAGAGGTGGTAGCAAATGATCGCAATAGAGTGCTCAGGCTGTTGGAAAATACCTTCCAGCGTACACTAAATACTTAACAAGACATCCAAACAACTAGTGATAACCAATAAGCAGAAGATAGTGTTTGCTTCTACTGTACTGACTCTTTTTTCTAGAGAAAAATCCTTCCAGCTTGAAATTTATGTCATTTCATAGTTTTAAATACCGGCCCAAATCAACATGAACATTTGACTAAAAAGTTAGTCATAATCAGCTTGTTGAATTCACCTTTATCTATATCAACTTATAACCTCCTCCCTTTTGCACCTTACCTACTATGAAAGAACCTTCCTAATTTTTTGGTTTCCAAACTAAGCCATCTACACCAAAGGACCTTGCTTTCACAATCTTATTATAGACTCTAGCTACTGCGGTATCTGAGCTTTCAAATAATGAAGGTCAGTCAAAAGTTGCTCATCCAGACTTCTATCTTTATTGGCATGGCCTAGGACTAGGAAAAAATTGACAAATGACTCCCCTTGTGTATTTGCGGTTTGCAAATCTACCCCATCGGGTATTACGACAATTGACCTCGCTCACAACCCTAATTGAGGTAGCCCCTCCTCCATTCCCATGCCCCCCTCCCCACCCCCTCACGCTGCCGCTTGACGCCCCTTCCTTTCCTCCCCCCTCCTATGCCACACAACGAGCAAACGACACCCCATCCCTTCCCCCGCCGCAGTCATCGCAACTGATGCCCCCATCCCTTCCTCCTTACTTGCCTATCTAGGTTTTAGATGTGGTGATTTGTCGTGGTGGTAGCGTGAAGTGGTAGGTTCGGTCGCTGCGGGCTATTTTTTGGCTTTCGGATACTCTTTCAGTGCTTGCCTAAGTATGGTGATTAACTGTGGTGGCAGTGTGTGGTGGTTGGGGGGGGGGGGGGGTTTGCTGGCTAGTTAGAAATATGTGGGTATTATAGTGTTGTTGAGGACAACTATGGTACGATGGTTTTGGTTTGGTGGTTGGGGTTGGTGGTGATACTGTTTCACCAATTAGGTACGGATAGTCCATTGTGGCGGCAATTTGGGTTAGAGCTGGATTTGGTGGTTGCTGGTGATACAGATGGGTTTTGTGGCGGTAGTTTGAGTACAGTGGTGGTTTGGTGATTAGGTTAGTGGTTGGTGGTGGTATTGATAGGTTTGGTGACCGCAGTTTGAGTATGGTGGTGGTTATGCTTGAGTTGGGGTGGTTGAGTGTAATGGCTGTTAGTATGATGGCGGTGGTGGGGCTTGATTTGTGGGTGGCTATGGGTGTAGCAGTGGTGGTTCTTGAATTGGCCATGAAAAAATTGAGGAAGAGAGAAGGATAAGGAAGGAGAATTATCAGTTAAAGGGGCATATGTGTCTTTTGCCATCGCCAATTATCAATTAATTGTGCAAAATTGACCAATTTTACTTAATTGCACCAAATTGGTAATTAGAGGGGTCAATTGCCATCGCCAATTATCAATTAAGACGATTCCTCGATGGCGGATTCCACCATGACTTCCACTGCTCCTGCTGCCAGCTCGAATGACTTGATTAAGCCATTCCGTTTTGGTGGTCAAAACTTCAAAGGGTGGGCTGGCAAGGTATTGTTCTATCTTAAGTTGATGAAGGTAGTGTGGATTTTAACTGCCAAAAATCCAAAGAAGGTAGATACAAAAAATATGAGTGAGGAGGAGTTGGCGGAGCATGAAAAGTATGCAACGAAGTGGGAAAACGATGAAGAAGATTGTCGTAATTAATTGCTCAATTGTCTTTCGGATGAGCTTTATGATTATTATTCTCGTACTTACAATTCTGCCAAGAGAATGTGGAAAGCGTTGCAGAAAAAATACGACACCGAAGAAGCCAGAAAAAAAGAAGTACGCATGCAGCCGTTTTTTCAACTACAAGATGTCGGAGAACGTGTCGGTTGTAGCTCAGACGTACGACCTCCAGATGATTGTACACAAAATCATCTCCGAAGGAATCAAAGTAGACGAACAAATGCAAGTGGCTGCCATCATAGACAAGTTGCCGAATTCATGGAAAGAGTTCCAAAAAGGCCTGCATCACAAGCAATCGGAACTGTCGATTGTCAACCTCATGGCGCGGCTTCAAATTGAGGAGGAAGCTAGAAAGCAAGACAAGAAGAATGAAGCTCTTGCCAACAACACACATGCCAACCATGGCAATAGCCACCAAGGTAACGGTAATGCCAATGGTAATGGTGCTAAGGTAAACTTCCTAACGTTGAGTGATAGCGCTCCTAAGGGTCAAAATAATTTTCAAAGGCCAAATAATTTTTTGAATGCTAGAGGCAAGCATATGAAAAACAAAGGTTTTAATAATCAACATTCTTCCTTTGCCTCGAAGAAGTGGAATCAAGGCCAATCTACCAACCATGGAACTAGCAACAAGAAAAATAAAAATTCAAATAACAACTCTAGCAACAATAATTTTGCAAATGAAGGGTTTGCAAATGGTTCATGTTTTATTTGTGAAAAACAAGGGCACCATGCTAGAAATTATCGTTATAGGAAATTCGGTTCAACGCCACAAGCTAATGTTATCGAAGAACCACTTGTTGCTATGATTTCAGAAATAAATTTGGTTGGAAGTGAAGAAGGATAGAGGGCGGACTCCGGGGCTTCAAGACATGTTTGTCATGATAAAAATTGGTTTCAAAATTATGTTCCGGTAGAAAAAGACAAGAAGGTTTTGCTTGGTGATTCTCATTCCACAAAAGTCTTAGGCATGGGAGATGTTGTTCTTAAGTTTACCTCGGGCAGAATTTTGACCCTTAAGGACGTGCTACACACTCCGGATATTAGGAAGAACTTGGTGTCCGGTTATCTCCTAAACAAGGCAGGATTCAAGCAGACTTTCGAGTCCGATCAATTTATTCTGTCAAAGAACGGTATGTTTGTTGGTAAAGGCTATGCATGTGATGGTATGTTTAAACTCAATGTTGAAATGAATAAGACTTCTACTTCCGTTTATATTGTGTCTTGTGTGAATACTTGGCATGCTCATCTTTGTCACATAAATGGCAAATACCTTAAAGATATGAGTCATGTAGGACTTTTGCCTAAGTTGCATAATAAACTTGAGAAATGTGAATTTTGTAGCATGACCAAAATCACTAAACAACCTCACCACAAAATTCGAAAGAAATTCTGAATTACTAGAGTTAGTTCATTCAGATATATGTGAATTTGAAGGCATTTTGACACGTGGTGGAAAAATGTATTTTATCACTTTTATTGATGATTTTTATAGATGTGTTATGTTTATCTCATGAAAAATAAAAGTGATGCTTTTGAAATGCTTACTGTGTTTATCAAGGAAGTAGAAAATCGTTTTGATAGGAAGATAAAAAGATTGAGAAGTGATAGATGCATGGATTATGACTCCTTAGGCCTTATCACATATATCCAATCTATAGGGATAGTTCATGAAACTACCCCTCCTTATTCGCCAGCCTCTAATGGCGTGGCTGAAAGGCAAAATAGAACCTTGATCAATTTAACTAATGTCATGCTTGCTAGCTCTGGTGCACCTAAGAATCTTTGGGGCGAAGCTCTCTTGACTGCAAACTATGACCTTAATAGAACACCTAGAAAGAAAATCCTCAAAACTCCTTATGAGTTATGGAGAAATAGAAAACCAAATTTAGAACACCTTAGAGTTTGGGGTTGCTTAGCCTTTGTGAGGATTTCTGACCCAAAAATTCCCAAATTGGGAATTAGAGCATCACGTTGCGTTTTTGTGGGTTATGCTCTTAATAGTAAAGCTTATAGGTGTCTTGATCTTAAGAACAATGTTGTGGTTGAATCTATGGATGTGATATTTCATGAAGATAAGTTTCCTTATAAATCCAAAGATAGTGGGGGTGAAGAAACCGAAACCATAGAATCATCCCAACCTAGTCAAGAGACAAATTCCTCACAACCTCTTAGTGTAAGAAATGAAGAACATAGAAGGAGCAAACGTGCAAGGGTAGAGAAAGACTTTGGCCCTGACTACCTTGTATATAATGTTGAGGGAAGTACTATTACCCTAGAAGAAGCTTTATCTTAACCAGACTCTGACCTTTGGAAAGAAGCTATAAATGATGAAATAGAGTCTCTAATGGCTAATAGAACATGGAAGTTAATTGACTTACCTCCGGGTTGTAAATCCATAGGTTGTAAATGGATTCTAAGGAAGAAGCTTAAACCTGATGGTACAGTTGACAAGTTTAAAGCAAGGTTGGTTGCAAAGGGGTTTAAACAACGAGAGGATATTGACTTTTTTGATACTTTCTCACCAGTCACTAGAATAACATCCATTAGGCTTTTATTTGCTATAGCAGCGATCCATAACTTAGAGATTCACCAAATGGATGTTAAAACAACCTTCTTAAATGGAGAATTGGAAGAAGAGATTTATATGGACCAATCAGAAGGTTACATACAACCAGGGCATGAGAGCAAGGTGTGTAAGTTAATTAAATCCCTATATGGGTTGAAACAGGCTCCCAAGCAATGGCATGATAAATTCGATCAATGTGTTCTAGCTAGTGGTTTTAAAGCAAATAAAAGTGACAAATGCATCTACTATAAATCTGAAAATAGTGAGCATGTTATCATTTGCTTGTATGTGGATGATCTTTTAATTTTCGGCACTAGCATGAAAATTATTGAATTCACCAAATCTTTGTTAAAAAAGAATTTTGAAATGAAAGATTTGGGTGGAGCTGATGTGATTCTAGGTATGAAAATTACTAGAACTCGTGATGGCATATTTCTTGATCAAGCTCATTATGTTGAGAAAACTTTGAGGAAATACAAATATTTTGATTGCAAAACTGCATGCACTCGTTTTGGTTCTCAAAATCATTTATATCCTACTAAGCTTGATGTTGATGTTATGAATCAAAAAGAATATGCAAGTATAATTGGTAGTCTTAGAAATGCTACTGATTGCACAAGGCCTGATATTGCATACGCTGTTGGTGTTTTTAGTAGATTTACAAGTAAACCTAGTCTTGAACATTGGAATGCCATGTATCGTGTTATGGGTTATCTTAAAAGAACTATTAACCATGGGTTGTTGTATCAAAGGCAACCAACTGTTCTTGAAGGTTTTAGTGATGCAGATTGGAATTCTCAATCTGGAGATTCCATGTCAACAACAGGCTACATGTTTACATTAGGTGGTGGAGCTGTATGTTGTAGATCCAAGAAGCAACAGATAATTGCCAAATCCACCACGGAAGCGGAACTAATTGCCTTGGATTCGGCAAGTGAAGAAGCAGGTTGGCTACGAGATCTATTGTTCGAGATGCCTAAGTGGGAAAAACCAGTGCCACCTGTCTTGATTCACTATGATAGCACTGCAGCCATTGGTAGAGTGCAAAGTAAGTATTATAATGGAAAATCCAGATCAGTTAGAAGAAAACACAGTACTGTGAGATCATACCTTAGCAAAGGTGCGATCAATATTTATTATGTGAGATCAGGCGATAATCTCGCTAATCCACTTACAAAAGCTCTAGCTAGAGAAAAGATCTGGTTTACATCGAGGGGGATGGGACTTAAGCCCAAGAATGTATAAGTCACCTATAAGGATACAACTTCCTAGGGACTGGAGATCCCAAGAACTAGGTAAGGAGACCAACAAATTATAAAGTGACTGGTGTTGTACATGTACTACTTTTGTCTTATGACAATGTCCTTCCTTATGGTGTAAGTACATGTTTCTCGTAACGATATTGGAGGTTGAGATTCATTGTAATCTCTTAATGAGTTCTATAGCCCATACGGGTGGGATGTAATAGTTACGAGAGCATCCTTGATAGTCACATACTTCCCCAACAGTCACATTTTCTTTTGAGTTATATAATAGTCATATTTTTTACTGCAGCACTTTATTTCTGAAATAAATTTTGAATTTTTTTTTGTAACAGATTTCCAACAGCTATTTTTCTTCACCTATAAAAGGAGACCTCTTCCTCACTTTTCGACACACAACTCTCAAACTCTCTTTTCTGATTTCTAAACACTTAGACTTGTGGGCATTTTGGTAAGGTATCGAGTGAAGCTTATGCTTCATTCGTTTGTACAGAATTACGAGTGAAGCAACAGTGAAAGCTGGGCTGTTGTATCCCGGAGGTGACGCGTTAATAACCTTGCTGCACCGGTGGTAATTCTTCGAAAGGGGCGTGAATCGTCTTAAGAGAGCGACCTAGTCTGCGCCTCAGCCAGCTATTTTATATTATGTTTTTGGAGTTGTTCTTGCCTGTTTCTTGCAACAATTCCAACAATTCTTCTAGCAGCTCATAATGGAAAAGCCTCTACCCGTTTAGTGAAATAACCTGTTACCATTAGGATACCCCGACTGTTGTCTTATGAAGGTAAAAGTATCATAGTAATCATATCGATAGCCCATCCAGTGAACAACAAGGGTTTGACTAATAGTTACATGTTAAGAGCAAAAACATGCTGGATTTGGCCATGTCATTGAGAAGCTTAGCAACCCTTAGTGTAATTTTCAAAAAGTGGGCCACTAAAAGTTTAAGCTTTTAATAAACCATTGGATCATTGCTCTAGACTGATCAGCACTACATCTTCCAACCTAGACTTCAGCCATCACAAGCATTGCCTTATATTTTTCAGTGCCTCCTCAGAAACAAGTCACCTTTCATGCTTTTCTTAAACAGTTTTCTATCTAGAGTTACGTGATTAGCTGGCAGTCTTTGGGACAATGTAGGAAGATTATGATCGGAAACCTCCAATCATTTCCAGAGACTTCAATAACCATTAATTGACAAAGGACACTCCTTAGTTTTGACTAAAGGAGTAAAAACAACAAGGGTTTGACTAATAGTTAAATGTTAAGAGCAAAAACATGCTGGATTTGGCCATGTCATTGAGAAGCTTAGCAACCCTTAGTGTAATTTTCAAAAAGTGGGCCACTAAAAGTTTAAGCTTTTAATAAACCACTGGATCGTTGCTCTAGACTAATGAGCACTACATCTTCCAACCTAGACTTCAGCCATCACAAGCATTGCCTTATATTTTTTAGTACCTCCTCAGAAACAAGTCACCTTTCATGCTTTTCTTAAACAGTTTTCTATCTAGAGTTACGCGATTAGCTGGCAGTCTTTGGGACAATGTAGGAAGATTATGATCGGAAACCTCCAATTATTTCCAGAGACTTCAATAACCATTAATTGACAAAGGACACTCCTTAGTTTTGACTAAAGGAGCTCTCTTTGTCAAAATTGATTAGTTCATCTTAAAGATGTTATCAGATTCTCAACCCTGAAGTTGTTTGAGCTATAGATCATTAGCTTCAAAGTTATCTTCTCTTGGTATGTATTGTACTACTACCACATTCTCAAAGTATCTGCTAGTTAGAGGCTATCTCAAGGTAAAGAAAGAGCACCCAGTTCTTACACTTGAATTTTCCTCCAACTAATTGAATTGGCAAATCTAAATCTCAAGTGATATGTACTGTTTTGATCTTCATACCTCACAGCACTTCAAAATCAGAATCAAAACCTTGTACTTATCCTGAAACTATATCTTGGTTTTTGTCAAAGGTCTTACGGTCATTTATACGTCCCTAATAGATTGTTATGTTCAGGTTTTATCAAACTATAACTTCTAAGGTTTTAAAGATATAACAAAAACACTTTGTTGATCTTATGCTTTAGATTCTCTGAAGCTAGATGATGGACCAGATTGTCTGTCACCGCTTGTCTTTTTACTGCCTGATGTATTCTCCTCTGAGTAATGCCCATGAAAGTATTCTTCTTTGAGTAATGTGCTGGTACCACCGTTGGTATTGCTCGATGCTTATAACAAGGTCGGGCTGCAACACAATAGCTGCAAGTGTGTTCTGCCAAGATTCCCACAATCCAATCTCATATTTGCACAGTTCCATGCCATCAACATGCCTGAACATCTGTGTTTGTGGGTTCCTGTTCTGTCTCTTGTCAGCGGCATCCGCTAACAACACCTACATACAATCATATTGTCGCATCGTGCGATCTACTAGTTGCCACTCCATAATATTCCAATGGATCAATGGAGTGCGCTATAATATGGAGAGCACAAAAGCAAATAATCCTTCACCTGCCCTTTCAATTCTCGTACGGAGCCCAATGTCTTTGACCCGTAGCCAACATGTCAAACTCTCCCCTATAAAAGGTTAGATTATGATGGGGTCCTCTTTTCTCGAATAGTGGCTTTCCTTCCAACTCTATTGCCACGCACACAACCGAAGCCATAATTTTTAGGTTTTGGCCTAAGTTCGAGGCGCCCGACACTTAGGTCTTCATGAGACCATACCTGATAACAAAGACAATAAGGTAGTAAGCATGGTTGAAACTAATTGTGCAACGACTAATAAAAATAAAAAAATAAACTTTAAAAGGGTTAAATGATGTACCTGCAACAACAAGAGACACGCACATATAGCTTTACAATTGATCCTCGTTGCTTTGTACAAAGCGACATACATGTATGCAAGAATAGCTGCACCCAAGCATACTTGCCAACCTCGTGCATATTTTCCAACATAGTCAAAGTACTTCACGTGAATGACATTCTTAGTCATCATTGGAAATAAAATGGCCCCCATCGAATAGAGCAAAAAAGCCTTTTGTGTGCAACCCCATCCATGAAATTTATCAGGAATTTCCCAAATGTATCTCCTAGCTAGCTCAATTTTTTTTCTGACGCGCTCAAATGCACCTTAAGGTATCAGACAAAGCTTGTCCCTTCCATATCTCTTAAGTTAGCCATTTATGTTACCAAAACAAACTGGTCGTCCAGTCACGGATAATCTTATGATGAACCCTACATCTTCTAAACTTATAATCGGCTCTCTAAGAGGGAAGTGAAATGCACCTTTCAATGAGTGCACAAATTAAAGTACGGTCATGTTGAAGAAACACATCACCATAGGTAAATATATCAAACTCCATTCCACGCAACAAAGTTTTTTTTATTTGGGTGTAAATTTCGCAGTCCAAATGAGTGTGTTACTTCTACAATAGTGAGTGTCTCTCTTTCCTATGAAATAAAAAAGCGTATTTAAAAGTAATCTACCATGTTCATGACTGAAAGTTTAAAAAATAATCACAAAAATTAATATCTTACTTGTCCACTCCAAGTAAATATATCAACTTCGGGTCCGGGATTAAAGTCTATTTTTTTTTCTTGAAATTAAGCAAATATATCAACTCGTAAGATTACTATCAAGTGTTAGCAAATCTAGCTTTGTTAACATTAGCACATGCATAATACATCATCTATACACACACACACACACACACACACACACACACACACATATATATATATATATATATATATATATATATATATACATAATAAATCATCAAAATAATGTGCATTACTCATAAACTCAAGATTAGACACATACTCCCTCCGTCCCACATAATTTGATCAACTTTTTTGCACGTAGATTAAAGATTTAAGTGATATATTGTGTGTTTTCCATTCTACCCTTTAGAGAAAGGAGGGAAAGAAAATGAGCCATGAGAGAGAAAATGGGTTAGTGGAGTGCTAAATATGGAGAAAGAAATGAATAATAAAAGTGTATGAAAGTGGGCGAAGAGAGAGAAAATGAGTTGATTGAGATTTAAATATGGAGAAGAAATAGAATAAAAAAAGTATAAAAGGGATAAATATGTAGAAGTACATACAAAATCTTTGTAAATTTAGAAATGATCAATTTTTGTGGGACGGCCCAAAAAGAAAAGTTGATCAAATTATATGGAACGAAGGGAGTACAAAGCATGGTTTGTGGACTTATATGGTTAATTGCGCGATTAATGGGGTATCCTTTGAAAATTCTAGGGCTTGAAGATAGGAAACTCGCAAATCTATTTACTATCGACGATGGAGGATGGTGAAGGAGGAAGAAGAGTTACAAACTTAGGGTTTAGGGCTTTTATACCCCGTCATCCACTACAGTATGTGGTAGATGAGGAAGCTTTAAAAATGGGGGAGTTTGCTCTGTCGTTCACTACATAATGTAGCGACGGGGCACCGTTCAGTTATTGATGAGGCTGGAGGCGCAAAATGGTCAAATGGACCTTCCGCTGTATAATCTAGCAGACGACAGGTTCTTTTTATTTCTTTTAAAAAGAAGTTAGATCTGGTCCGTCATCTTTGATGGACGGAAGGCGAAATAGCGCTGGCAACTTAACTCACATTGTCTGCTCTGTCAAGGGATCAGCGCCACACACACACACGTGCGTATGTAGTATTTTATATATTTTCAACCACTACACATGTTTTTCTTTTTTTTGCTAGAATAGGATAATGACATTGGTAAAGTAAGATTACAGAGTTTTACAAGTCAGCCAAGGGTAGACATAACAAACAAAGGTGATGGGATTTTCGTGACTCAGTATATAAGACAACAAAAGTCAAAAGGTAGTAGACTACCTAATATGACTTGTACAAATTACAATTAAGATAAAGCTAAACATATCCACACTTCAGCCTAACTTAAAGTAACTTGCAAAAGCCCTAAAGATTAAAAAGTAACACGTGTTAGATTCAAAACAAAGCAAAATAACAACACATATATTACAATTAGAAAAGTAAACAGGAACCGCATGAAACAAAAGTGGATTCGACCACCTATGAAATCACTGCACATAGATAAGAGGTCATCAAGACTGCAAGTTCGACGACCTTCCACTAGCACTTTCATCACCGATGCTCATTGTTGTTAGAGAGGGAGAAAGCCAAAAAGCAAACACAACAAGGGACTAAAGCAGTATTGGTCCTAAGCACCCCCCTCCCCCTCAAAGAAAAAAAAACCTCAAGCCCCCCGAGTCCCGATCCCTCTACCCCTCCCCTTCCCCAACGACATCATGGTTCACCTATACTAAAAGCTAGAACCAAAAGCTAGACACCTCTACACAAAGCCCCCCAATGGCTGCTATCAGAGCCCCTTACTCCCCATGCACCCTAAGACCGACTCTAAGAGGCCGGCGTGATAATGACAAATTTTGCAATTGTGTAGAAAAATTCTAAAAACCCCAGTCAAATCTATTCACCGCCATTGCATATGCGACTCACCTTTGGCAAAGATTCTGGTCACAGTCAGTGGGAAATCTAGCCACCGTTGGAGATGAAGCAACTAGCCCAAAAATTGAGAGCCTTTTGTTCTTGATCAACCATCCATGGTCGCAAACATGTAGATATAACGGATCTAGTATATTGAAATTATCACATAGATCTACTTAGATCTGACTAGATCCTGCGAAATCAGAGCAAGGATCTTTGGTTCACCATCCTCGTTAATTTTTTTATGAGATGGTGCCTGCCGTCGTAACGCATTCATCTACCATCCACTTTTGTTGCCGGCCATGATCGCTGCACTCCTCTAAAGACACCAACACACTGCCAAAATAAGGAACCTACATAGATATTAAGCTGGAGATTGACCGCCGCCCCACACGCGCTAATGCACGGTGGGGTAGCTAGAGGGGCGACGAAAGCCTTTGGGACTTTGGAGGGGTAGAGAGATGTAGGAGGTTTTTTCTTTAGAGAGAGAGATACGCCAAATAATTTTTTTTTCTGAAAATGTAGAATGCTTCTACCATTACGCATGTTGATAATATTAACAATATCTACATATATGTATGTAGTAAAAAAAAAAGGAACTGTCATGGCCAAGCTGGACCAGAAAAGAAGAAGCATTCCATTAAAACTTTGTGTGTGTGTGTGTAGCTTATCCGTTGCTCGCTCTGACAACTTAAGTATGTTGCCTACGCTATCTGACCGTTCATCTATAGCGGATGTACAGGCTAAATCTAACTTTTCTTAAATATGCTCGGCCGTCTGCTACATAATGTACGGACAGTATTTCTGACAAAATTACCCATGATCCAAATAAAATAAAGTGCTCATCCGCTACAAAAATGTAGCGGACAATTAGGTTACTAGTCATTACACTTTGATCTGTCTCTTTCCTTACACACACACTCCCCCCCCCTCTCTCTCTCCATCTCCCTATTGTTGGCGCTGCCATTGGTCGCAACCCCACTTGTCGCCCCGCGCACAACCATTAGTTACAACCCCCACACCGACGCTGCACGAACATCACCCACTAACCAGCACCATCATCATTTTTCAGCACCCGTTGCGGCTGTCGTTGCTAGATCTTGGCAGGTGTGGACATCGCCCATGGCCAACACCCCTGCCACCGCCACTACCAATGAGTCAACCGCAACTCTGCCTCTTAAAAATTCCTGACCACGACGTCATTGCTAGATCTGCAGGGGTCAGCCTCACCCATGGCTAACGCCACCTCCGGCGCCACCGAGTCAACTGTAACTTGCCTCGCCCTAGTCCCTGACTACCATCGCCAGATCTTGGTTTTTTATTTTTCAATCGGTATTTTTTTTCAATTATCTCATCTTGGGAGCTTGAATGATAACACTTGAGTACAAGCAGCTTGGATTTTCCAGATTGTGGTATCTTGGGATGACTTAGTTTTTATCAATCGCTGAATTGGTGGGTTTGGTTTTCTTTTTATCTTTTATTCTTGAATACAAGCAACTTTTTCTTGTTCTAAGTGGTGGTGACAAAGTGGTGGTGGTGATGATGATGCTGTCTAGGCTGAAGAAGTCGGGTTTGTTGGTTAAGGTGGAGTGGAGTGGGGTGGTGATTCTGAAGCGGTGGTTGCTGTTGTGGATTTAATTGTTTTGCCTCATCAGCATATTGCAAAGACAAAAGAAAAAAGAATTTGCTTGATGATGCCTTGGTTGATGATTGAAAATATAGAGAAGAAATATTTGAATCATGGTAATTTGTTAGTTTTAATTTGTAAAAAGAACATCCATACAGAACCTTGAGCACCCAAGAAGACATAGACCCAAGAAGACCAGATAAAATGAGTCTCCTGTCGTCCGCTATATTATGTAGATGACGGTCAGATTATGTTCTCACGGACGAGGGACAATGCAGCGGACGACATGAAAGTTTAACAAAAAAAAAAAAGATTTGAACTTGTCCATCCGCGATAAATCTCGTGTTTGTGATGTTTTCAGGATTAATGCATTTGCCCACTTGCAGTCTTGCCCACCCTCACACTACGAACTAGTCGCTTGGGAGCATTCCAGTTCAAGACGGATTCGACTTTGCCGTAGTAGCTTGGGCGCTTTAAAAATTGACACTAAAAGTGACGAATGTTAAGGACCATTGTCAGCGCGTCTAAAACACAGAATAAAGCAATTCTGTAACACTCCTTAAATGTGAGGCGAGGAAAGGAAAGACTTGGGGAGGCGCATTTTAGCTGGACGTAGAGATGGAGAAACGGCCACGTCCCTTGAGAATGAGAACCCCAAGACCGAATGTCGTTTCCCCACGTGCTTGTCGAACGCGTAACCCACACGACACCCCCCCCCCCCCGCTTTCTCTGTGAGGGAACACGGTGCATGCAAGACACTCGTCGTCATGGCGCGTGAAGCAGGGACACAATGAGTTGCAAAGAGGAAAGATTCTGTGGGCATGGCGTTGATATTTTTTTCTCCCCATTCTCCAATCTCAATCATTTCCAGTGCAAATGGCTCCCAATATTTTATGTATAATAGGTTGCAAGTGAGATGAAGCTTTCAAAATTCATTATTAGCCAAAGTAAAATGTTATTTTTACCCCTTCTTTGTCATTGAACTTCGGCAATAAATAAGAGGCGAATCAGCTAAATCAGCGAGCAAATTTTTTTTTTCTCACTTGATCTAATTTAGATTACCATCACACAACTTTTCAACCAAATGTAGAAGGTTATTGTGAGTATATAGGGTCAAAAAGTTGCCCTAATCCATCTACTAATGACAAAGGAATTCGAACACGCGTTAGTTCGTTCGTTCGTTCGTTTTTTCTTTCTTCCAATAACGTATGATGATCAAGAAAAAACTTAACGTCTAGATATAACAGAAGGTATATACCACACAATTCAACAAGCCAATTACTGTATGTATGTTTAAATGACGTTGTTGTGACGGTATGCACTAAGTACTGACCTGAAAAGGAGAACAGACTTTCATCCATGTTAAGTAGTGAAATATGACGCAAATGCACCGCTCATTTATCCACTCAATGTATTCACTGAGGTTTTGTGGTAAAATAGCCACTAAGGTCAGCTACTTTCTGCTTTCATCTTCTTCAGATCTGCAAGTTGAATTGCTGCGAGATGTGTTAAGGAGGAGAGGCCATGATCACCCTCTGTCCTACATGGGATCTGCCCCCTGGGCAAAATATCATGTATTACTCGTCAAACCAAATATGAGTAGAATGTACACATTTATCCCAAGTTATAAAAAATTAAAAAAAAAAGGCCACCTTTAGCAAGAGTGTCTTCCACTTACTTCTAAATGATATTTTTCCGCCCTTTATATTGATATATACTTGGATTCTTGATTGCAATTAACTATTTAAGCAATGTGGCACAGGTTATATAGGAAAATCAAATTTTGTCGAGATTTAATGGCAAAACAAGTAGGCAATCAGCTACAAGAATACCGGCTATGGAATCATGAGTAGATTTTTTTGTCCAACCTCATGTTACGAGTAGGAGAGTCGCCTCACAACGTGTGACCCAAAAAAATGTTGAATAAATACAATTCTCTTGATTTCCCACAAAAAAAAAAAAAAATGTGCCTCTACAAATTTAAGTAATATGTGCCTCCGTCTCACCCGCTCTTTGCTCTTACTTTTACGGCATATTCTTAAAGTGAAAACATTTGTCTGCTATTTCGGTCGGAGGAATCTTCCTTATATTCCCTATATAGCGACAATTGATCGTCTCTAAATATTTCTAGTGGCTTTTATTTAGTGACGCTAAAAAAATACTGTTAATAATTATCTCTGAAAGTGTTAGAAGAAAAGTTACTAAAAATATTTAACGTCTATTAACTGTCACTGTACATGAAATTGAAAGAAGATTGTTACGACCGCATAGAAATTAGAGTTTGTTCATTCTTAAATTATCCTTCTTCTCACGAGTTGCGCGTGTTTTTTTTTTTGCGCGAGGTGGGCTAGGATTTACACTTTTGACTAACAACCATATTTGCTCCACTGGTGGACTCCTTTACCATTCAAAGTTTACGGCCAATAAAGGGTTCCGCTCACCAATACTTTGCTTATTTCTGTACTTTTTCAGCCTGAACCCACACTTAAAACAGTGAGGAAGATCAGGCATGATGTGATTTAAAATTATTTGTTCCTAATTGTACGTGGTTGTCCAGTGTCACTAAAGAGTCTGTAGCGACAAAACCTGGATTGATGCCTCTCTCTCCCTCCCTCCCCCACCACCCCCTGCTTTCTGTGTCTCTACCTCTGTTAATTTTTGTGTTTGTTACTTTGGTATGAACGTGACAAATCAGTCCATCCCTTCAACGTCAAAGTGGTCCTATTCCATTAATACACTTGATTGATACTCATCCTGTGGTCCTGGACCCCCACTCTTATTCTACGCACTCGTTCTCCATCCTTCGCTCTCAAACAGAAAACAACTTGTGCTAGCAGCATTTTCCACCATTATTGCACCTACAGCTGCAACATTAACTTGGAAAAAGATAATTGTGCAAGACCAAGAACAGGCATGTCAGCGTCAGCTTCCATAACGCAGTGGAGCAGAGAAGAAGAGAAAGCTTTTGAGGATGCCATTGCTATGCACTGGATTGAGGATTCCAAGGAGCAGTGGGACAAGATTGCTTCCATGGTTCCGAGCAAAACACTAGAGGAGTTGAAGCAACACTACCAATTACTAGTTGAAGATGTAAGTGCAATTGAGGAAGGACTAATATCACTTCCAAAGTACGTTGGAGAAGAAACCTCCTCATCCTCCACCAAGGACCACCATGGCCTTTCAAGCCTCACAACAAGCAATAAGCGTTCGAGTTGTGGTTATGCAAGTGGGTTCTCTGAATTTGGCCATGAATCAACTGGTCATGGAGGCAAAGGAGGATCGAAATCCGAACAAGAACGGCGCAAAGGGATTCCATGGACTGAAGAAGAGCACAGGTAACCATAGGATACTCGTTTCCTTTTCTCACTATACATTGCAGGGCAACCTTGCTGCAATAATAAGCTCCTTAGTAAAAAGGCTGGATAAGGCTAGTGGGAAGCATACCCCAAGTAACGTGACCTCAAAAAGTACATGTTGAATTACACAATTGCTAGTTATGTGCTAGTACTAATGGAATAGGAAGAGAAGTAAACTCACACATGTAGATCTTTCATCAGCAGGTTACGTACGGATTGCATAAAGGTGAAGCCAACTGTTTGTTTGCTTGCTTGTTTTCCACAGGTTGTTTTTGCTTGGTCTTGACAAGTTTGGTAAGGGGGATTGGAGAAGTATTTCAAGGAACTATGTCATTTCCAGGACTCCTACGCAAGTGGCAAGCCATGCCCAGAAGTACTTCATCAGGTTGAACTCGATGAATAGGGACAGAAGGAGAACCAGCATTCACGACATTACCAGCGTAAATAATGGAGACGTTTCGTCCCACCAGGCCCCCATTACCGGCCAACAGGCCACCACCAATCCGCCAAATGCAGCGGCAATTGGGCAGCCAATGAAGCACAGGAGCCAGCCTAATATGCCTGGTTTGGGGATGTATGGAGCGCCAATGGGACATCCGGTTGCCGCAGCTCCGGGCCACATGGCATCAGCAGTTGGGACTCCTGTCATGCTTCCTCCGGGACACCATCATCCGTACGTTGTCCCGGTTGCGTATCCCATGGCACCGCCGCCGGCAATTCACCAATAACATTGAGACTCTGCTGGTATAATAATTCCAGTTCCTCAATTTAGGCTGCAATTGCAGATGAGCTTCACAATGAATAAGAAATGTGAAGCGCTCATGCCTGAGCGAAGGGCAGTGTTAATTAAATATTCTTAGAACCGCATTCATGTAACCTGTATATGCCAAACTTTTTTTAGTCTCTTCACGATGAGCGACCTCAGTGATACTTTCTTTTTTTGAAATGTTCTTGAGAAAAGGGCAATTGGTAAGCCAAGTGGTAAATGTGGAAATGAAAGACAAAGCACTGCCTTAAATAGTATTCTGCACAAAATACGAGACCAAAACTACATAAATGCTTAGGGGCAAAGTTAATTAGCCATACGCATGGAACCTACTCTACTTCTAAAAAAGTGAGAATCTGAAACTGGCAGTCACATATCATTGGAGTCCTAGTTAGACCATTACTTTACGAGGCGAGTTATCTGTTTGCACCAAAATCATTGCCATGGACAACATACTTCGAAATATCAGAGCAAGTGTTTATGGCCACGATAGACAGTTTGACTAGTAGAAAAGCACGCTCTCTCATGGTCTACACTATGTATACCTGACAATCAACTAGGCTAAATATCTGGAGCCATGTCTGCCCTCAAAGAGCAGCAGTCATTTCAACAACGAGAGGCTAGAAACCACCAAAGCCGAAACCAAAAAGGAAATTCATCATTGAGCTCCAATTCATAGAATGGAAGATTATGTGGCTCGACTACATAATCTTCTACGCAGCACTCCTGACTATCTTAACGAATTTTGACTTCATTATGACGATATTTTAAGTGTCTCGTTAACATCTGCTTGTAACATGTTTAACCGAACGTCGTGTCATAATTAACTTTATGAATACAGCTTGCCTTTGGGGCAACACTAGGTCTAAGATAACGGGTATCCATGAGTTTATCTAATATTACGCTAGATTTGAACCAGTCCTAATGCCATGAGTTCTGGGCGATGTACAATTTCTACAAAACGGCCATGCCTACTTTGGCAATAGGGCGGCCAAAACTTGTGCTCTGGATTTACATTACCCTCCAACGTGTTCTTTTTGTACAAAGCGTTAGAGCACTTGATTAGCCTGACAGAAAAATGAAGGGCAAAAACCAGAAATCCTTTTTCCCACCTCCCGTCTGAATAAGCAAAATGTTGGTCGTATCCAAGATTGCAAGAGAGGGAGGGCTGTAAAACATGGGCAACATTTATATCCCTTGATTCGGGAAACAATTATCTTGAAACTACCGCGCTAAAGAAGCCACAATTTACAAAGGGACACGCAAATATAAGGTCCCAAGGATACTTAACATCCCTTCGACTTCAGTTGGAGATGCTCAGAGAGGACACGATACAAGAACCTTTTACGTCCCCATTTCCACCATATTGGTACCACAGTACGTCGTCTCTTTATTTTCTCTTTTCCTGCAACAGAAGAAAATTACTAGGACGTTAGCTATTGAACCACTACAAACACACCCACTCGCACGTCTAAATATATCTTCTCCACACAGTTTTGTAAACTGCCGACTTACTGACATGATTTCTTCTACATCTCAATGTAACTTTCGAAGAAGATTTCTCAACTTTATGGAAGAAAAATCATCCTCAATAAGGCCGTTAGATTTCAGCATATTTGAGCCCTAAATCATTCCCCCTGAAGAAACTGGAGAGCTCTCTATCAGAATACTGAAATTATACTGTCCTCGTATCTTTTCACTCAAAATCGACAACAAGAACCTTAACCCACCTTCACCTCCACCCCCGCAACTCCATATGCACGTGATACAATACATATGTAACTAAGAGCTGTTCTACTCTTCTGCTAATTAAGAACAATGGATTGGAAAGATAAAAGTTTACATTAATTGTGAGTGAATTGTTATCTAAACTGCCTCAAAACCCAAAAATGAATCTCTCTTTTCCTGAAAGAAATAATAGCAGTAATATACTGATGCCGCATCCAACGTGTCTCCATCTGACAGATATAACAAGGGCATGGTTACACCTCAATATGCTTCATAAAACCCAGCTATTGGTTGAGGGTAAATACTAATATCTATGCTGAAATTTTGAATGGCAGTTTCGTTGAGGTAAAATCATCACTTACAAGGAAATACAAGTATCACTCCCTCGAGTCATTAACTTGGAACGAAGAACATCAGGTACCCAACAAGCTCTTAGGCTGAAAGAAGTGCACACTTCGAAGTAATTGATAAAAACTAAAGGCACTAGTTTTTTCTCTCACTATGTAGGAAACTAGAGGATAATAGAGGATCCATTTTTCCGACTTAATTTTTTTTTTTTACCTGATCAGTTAGTCACAAGTGGGAGAAATACTATGGCTGCACATCATTTTTCAGCTGGAAGACACTACGTTTCCAGTGTTAGTTCATGCATGGTACTTGAGATGGATATGCATATGCTTAGATTATGGTACGATATCATACTAATGAGGATATCATCATTGGAAAAGAGGCAAATCTGAAGTATCGGAGGAGCTGCGATATCTCTATATGACAGGGAGGAAAGGACGACAACAGGGGGTAAGTTTCGATGATCGATGACCTAATCTGGAGGGGCCAGGTGATAAGTGGTTTTGTACAGTAAAAGGTGCAGGGACGAGTAAATCAGCTTCGGAGACAACAACGTCGATGCTATTCGGGGGAGAATCAGGTCAGACGCAAAGACAGTGGGGAGGACCAATCAAAAACAACTTAGGACCTATCCCGGGGAGTTCAAGAGTAGGAATTCAACATTCAAAGCACTTGATTAGTATTATAAAGTTAGGATATTACTTTAGTCTTGAGATTTCATCCTCGCTAGTGATAGAAAAAGCTTGAGATTTCAAGCTCGCTACAATATTTATGGAGGCGACGCCCATCGAAAGTGAAGACTATAAGAGAAGAGTCCCTTTCTGGCATTGTTGGTTTATCTGGGAAGACAGAAACCAAATATTGCGAGGCATAGAGAGCAAAACTTATCACAATGCCTATATGGATCTGTTAATTGTATGTGTAATACAATATGCTCCAATAGCTTAAGCTCCGGGCTAGTGGGCCAAAAAATATATATCATGCTTCTAGTTGAACTCCCCTTGGTGCAAACCTGAAAGAACCTGGAGAGACAAATCAAAGGTGCTGACCAGGGAAAAAACACCATACTATAGCACTCGCCAACGCTCAAAAAATAAAGGAGGATCAAGTGCAAGTTGGTAGACTCAAGTGCAAACATTTATAAACCAGGGCCATTACGACATATTATCATCTACTCTAAAAGCTTTATGATGTCAGAGAACAGGATAAACAATAGGTATCGCGTCTTAAGCTTATCATGCAATGTCTTACCCGTTGAGGGGTCTCTTACTTCTAGACTCTATGTTGCAAAATTTTCGGCTCTATATTTTGTTTATTGATCACTTTTCGTGTTGGGTGGTGGACTGGTGGTTGTCATCTTTGAAAAACAATTGCAAAAGAAAAACAGACATAGTAAGAGGTAATGGAGGGGTTTTCGAAGAGGTGAGGTGAAGGAAAACACACTCACTTTTTTCTTGCAAATCATATGATCTCCATCGCAGTTTCAACTCTGACATGACATTCTCCAGTGTAGGCCAGTAGGTCATCTGAATTTTTAGGACTTCCAGAACAGTTTGCAAACCAGCTTTTGATGGTACAACATCATCCACATGGCATTCAGGACTTTCACCTAGCAAAACCTTAACGACAAACAGCAAAATCAGAAAATTTTGGAAGGACTATAGATTCGCAAAACATGTATGGAAATGTCATCTATACATGCCATATCTGCAGATTATTGCAACATCACCATACTTCCTTTAAAAGCAGATACCTACAAGCAATATTTGGAAGGTGAAGCCTAATGATTCAGCTGTCCAGCACAAGTGCTCAACAATTTGAAGTGACAAGGCCAATCCTTGACTTAAATGCTTAATAGCTTGTGGATCCAAGGAGAAAATAATATAGCAAACAAGAGAAAAGAGGCATCTATAGCACATCAGTTGCTAGTCGGAAGGAAATACAGAAATGGGTAATGAAAGAGCTTTGTCAATTATAGAGCATGAATATTCGAAAGTAATATAATCAAGCTCTTTTGTTTGGTTTTTCTATCTTTTAGTCAAGTTCTTCGCTTATTATTACTTTTTAATTATAACACAGAGTTATTAAGGACTGAATGCTATAGGTTTCTTACGTCCAGAAATAGCAAACTCACAGAAGCGAAACCACACAACATTCTCTAACGTGTTTTCACAGGCAAAAATACATGTTTTGTAGACCAAATATGAATCATTATAAGTTTGCATCCAAGAATTTTCAAACAAACAGGAAGAGGATCTTGAAGAGTCAAGAAAAGTAGATGACTTTCTCATCACAATCCATAACACCAAGAATAAACTAATTCCTGCAGTTGAAAGCTCACATACCGTTGTTCCTCTGTTGTACAACCAAACTTGATTAGTCAAGCATACTCTGTAACCCCTAACCCAGACGACGGCCGTGTCATAAGCATCATGTTATTAAACCCCAGCCTTTGCAACTAGTTGATACCCTTCAGCAGAGAGTATTCATTGAGAAGTCCAACTAATCGCTGGTACAATCCATTGGTTTCACCCTCTTTAGACCGCAAACGTATGGTATCTTGTCAAAACGTTGACAACTGTTTTGAGAGGAAATCCCTTAAGGTAAACCTCCATGAAACTGACATCAGATAAATTTTGTTTCTTTTGCAGATTAACTGCCAGAGAACTCTTTTAGTGCAAAAGGGGATTGAAAGGAGTCTTAAATAAATTCAGGATTATCATCGGATGCGTTGGGGTTGCTTTTGTTCCAAACATTGATAATCATTACTGGCAGATCATAAGGCCACTACGGCTTCTGCCTCATCCCCTCAGCAACCCAATCTCTTCTTGAGCCCAAGCAGAAACTTCTGTAGCCTTGACAATTGGCTCTGCGTAATTTCTACTTCCCGTAAGCATAAATAATTACCGACCCCTTAATCAGCAGAATCCTTATAAATGACAACCAACCGCTAGAATTTATGCTTCCCTAATCTTCGTATTAGCTAGAGATAAGGCTATCTCTTTAGTCCTCCTCCCCTCTTCCATATTATCTTCATTACTTTCTTTTGCAGCCTAAGCTTCCTCAAAATAGTCCATCTAAATGAAAGATGATCGTCCTCACCCGTCAGCTCCACTCCCATTGACACTGAACAGCAACCGCAGCTTGCAATAGCATGACGTGCCAGAAAATTGAATAAAACTCCAATGCGCCTTCTCTAAATGTACTAAACCTATTCTAGGAGTTTGTAAAATGCAAAGGGGAAAAGTCCAATGGAACAGAGAAATAATCAACATATGGAAAAGGAAAAAAACCCCACCCCCACATACGCGCCAAAAAGGAACACAGAAACTGCACCACTACAATGTAGTTTGCAAATGCCCCACACATGCTGGTTTTGTTTATAACAATGCAAGATATTCCAGTCATTTCCTCAATCCTTTCTATAAATACCCAAGAAAAAAGAAGTATCACTAGAGCTGTTCTTAGTCAAAGTAAATATTTCATACTAGACTTGCTCAAAGCTAAGCAAACATCATGACCATCAGTTCTTCTGTACAAAACAAGGGTCAATCAACAACAACAATAATCGCCAGATCAGCCACCTTTTTGAGTAAACACTGTCAAGTGGATCATGTTCTCAAAACAAATGGCGTAAATTGCCTAAACACTTATCAGGACTTGATCAACATCTCTCGTCCTTCTTGAAATGTTTCAACATAAATAAAAAATGCCAGCTTCAACGTGAACAATAAATGACAATTAATTAGAAATCACTTGGGTACTATGGAAAAGTTTACCTTAATTACAGATGTAGCAGAGGATGATATTGCACGGAGATTGTATCTACAGGAAATACACGTTAACAAATCAAGTAACGAAGACCTATAATTAATTCAAAACCAGAAAGACCAAAAGAAACAACAAACCCGCCCTCAAGAATAACAAGTAACTTTCCACCACCAAGAGAACTCAGCATTTCTGTCATCTGTGCGAAGCCGGCAGGAGTCACCTACAGAAAACAATCCTTCACAATCAACAGAGCTATGAAAATGAACTTGGACTGCTGACATCCACTTAAACACTGTAAGACTAACAAATTGGTCATAGACCATTAAAACCATTGAGCTCCAAAATTCCAATTATAAAGGGCTTAGTTAGTGACACTTCCATAATCGATTCTGTGCAGCTGATTGAATATCTTCTACTTGCAATGCCAAAGCAACCAAACGGCCTATGTTACATGGACTCGGTACTAGTGTCCGGATCGGATACGTGTCCAAGTGTCGGACTCGTCTAATTTTGAAAACCCAAGACACGGGGACACGGCAAAATGTTCATATTTATTATTGCTTTTTAGTTATTTCGAAGGCAAAAAGGTGTTTTATGTGATGCATTTGGTTTTAATTGACAACTTATCTCCACTCAAAGCAACTACTAATTAAACAAAAGACTATAAGATAGTATCATAATGGCATATCCTATGAGATGTGTCGGACACATATCCCATACCCATGTCCAAGTGTCGAGTGTCCGACACGGATACTTCACACAAAACCGAAGAGTCCATGTAACATAGCAAACGGCAACACCAATAGACTAATCAATTATGCACTGTAACTAAAACAATGAGAAATTAATATATATTCCACAGAAAGATAAATACTTACATCACAGCAGCCAAGGGGATCACCCCTTGCAGCATCAAATCCTGCTGAAATGATGGTGAAATCAGGGGCAAACTCAGACACTGCGAACAATGGACAGTGAAATACAGTTAACAAACTAAGCCAGGTATTAAGAGAACTAACTTTTCCAACGTCAGAAACCAACAAATAATACAATAAAGCATGGGCAAATTAGAAAGTCCATAAAAGGCTCCACCATAAGGGTGCTCTTCCTCTTCCTTAATAACAGTATCGATATAAAAAAGCTGGAAAATACAGCGATCATAAACTGGAAAAGGCCCAACCTACCTTCATAACTATACATATCCCAACTGATACTTTATAGTTAATAAGGCCATGAAAGATCAAACCTTAGTTCTCGTAGACAGGCCACGAATCTCCCTGAGATTCACGAATTTCCACTCCCTATCATGGGAGCTTGTTGGGAGGATGATCCCAGGTGGATTGGGAATGCGAAACTAACTCAGATTCTCTCATCTCATACCACATTTGTCCTATGGGTCATCAGTAAATGTAGGTTTAGAGAGAGAGGAAGACAAAGCTGACCAGGCGTTGGGCTAAGAGAAAGCCAAGCTGTTATAGGTTTTGATACTTAGTAGGGCTGGTCACCTATGAAGCACGGATGCGGGTGCGGATACGCGGATGCGGCATTTTTGAAAATTTTAGGATACGGGTGCAGCGGGGATACGGCAAATTTTATAAATATTTTTTTAATTATATACACTAAGTATTAAATTTTTAAACAGTTTAAATCCCAATAATCATAATATGTATGTTTGATTTGTAAAAGATATTAATATTCCAAACAAAGTAGTGAGGTTTTAAGTTTAATGGGCTCTTTCGTAAATTTTAAAGCTTTCAGTGAGAATTTGTTAAGTTTAATGGGCTATTTTATAAATATTAAAATCATAAATTTGAAAAGAATAAAGTTTTTATGTGGTATCACTTTTATTTCTTTAAAGTACTTGGGGGTGATTTATGTAATAACTTAACAATGGGTACTTAAAATAAATTAACAAATATTTTGTCAAAAGTCAAAAGTCAAAATTCAGCTTCCCACAATTAATTAAAAGAAAGCAGGCCGGCAGCTTCCAACATAGAGAGTATCGACAGCGTCTTCTTCAATCTGGCCGCACGCCGCACTCCGTCGCGGCATGCCGTCGCCGTCGCCGCATGCCATCGCTGGTAAGTCCTTCTCCTTCTTCTCCTTCTTCTGCTGCTTCTACTTCTTCTCTCCGGTGTCCTCTCTCGTCAGAGTCCTTGCCGGTGTCGCTGGAGTGGCCAGTGGTCGCCGGTGTCGCTGGAGTGGCCGGTGGTCACAGATCTGAGCCGATCCGCACCCGGGATTTAAGAAATTAAAAAATAAATAAATGGTGGACACGCACCGCTGCCGCACCAGAGGCGCACCCGCACCCGACGCGTATCCGGTGCCGGTGCTTCACCCTAAGTGCCGCACCGGTGCTTCCTAGCTAATCACCTTCGCTATGAGGCAGAAAGTGCGTGGGAGTGGGTCTTTCGTAGTCCTTGGTCTATTAGTCAAAAAAATACTTCATGCATAATCTCTGATTTTCTACTGAACGAAAACATAGAGCAGCTGGGTACTATGGTATTCAATGAATGATAATTCATATTGTATGTTGTATATATATTCTATGCATATAGTGTAGATATTATAAATTGTTAACTGCATATAAGTGCCAATACTAATTATTCAGCCGCTCCCAACTAGGATTCTTCTAGTGTTTACGGTCCCCTCCTCCCGCTCAGTGCAAATAAGGATCAAGTACATAAATGCATGCATATATACTGAAATAGAACTAATTAAAACACATATAGAAACACATGAATATATAGACATATAAACACACACAAAAAAAGGCCCCAAGGAATCGGAATATTGCAAGGACACGTTATCCATCTTACCTTAGCAAGAAAATTAGTGCATCAACTAACTTTTACATATGAACTATAGGCCGTTGTAGCTGGCTTCCACTGTAGCCATTACAACGAAAGAATTTTACAGATCACAACATTGATTGATTACTTTCCAGTAAAATACACAGGACTGATAGGAGTCTGAAGTAACAATGAGCCATCAAAGCCACATGTAGGAACGATAGGTGATGTTTGTTTTATGCTTTCCATGGAAAAAAAAATGAATAGCATCACCATGTTGCCAATATGGACCATTGCCAAGTCTTCCATATTGGCAAAAATAGATAACTCATTGGCATTGCCTAGGTGATCCCACGGTTGCTAGTAGACATGTTGTGAAATTTGTCACCTCGAAAAGGATGAGGATAATGGAGCTTCGGAATTTCCTCCTTTTGCATATGTTGGGACCTTTTGTGTGACAGGAGTAATACAATTTTTGTGGAAGGGGAATTATCAAGAGATGGACTTGAGAGTTGGGTATTTCAGACAACTTTTCTCTGACATTGGAAAGCAAGTCAAGTTTCTTCAATAGCCACCAATTGCCAGTAGTGCTGGGTACAAGAGTCTGAGCACTGCCAATCCATACCTTGGAAGGTCTTCAATCTTGATAGATTTTCTAAGACATCGAAATTCGAAAGCATACTGATCAAGAATATAAATGTACTAAATACCCCCGAAAATGCTGATCTGTCCTGATAATCCATGTCGTACTTCCCTTCATCCACAAGGAGTACGACAAGTAATTTGCCTCCAGTATATCAATCATTTCTGAGCTTGTTTAATTACTTTCTTGCAAAAGTATTTGGTCCCCCAACACCCTTCTCCCAATCCTTTTTCCTTCTCCAATCAACCGGGAAGATCAAGTAACTGCTATAGATTACTCATATCCATCAGCTCTCTCAGTGGAAAATTTTCAATGACCAAATCTAATTGCTCATTCTAGCATTTGCATAAGCAGTATCAGGGGAAGATTTTCAATGACAAGATATAAGAAAAATGACAAATAAAACTTCCTTCCATTAAGAATTTTTCAAGATGAGTAAATAAACATATAACCTATTGGACGCACGACATGCTGAAATGCAAAAATATAGTCATTGTCGCCAACACCCCCCCGACTCCAAGGTACATTCACACAGTAACCTTCTGCACCCTGAGTACCAACCTGCAGAACCCACAGTATTCAGATATGACCGTTAATTACGATTATTCAAAACCAACTTTGAAACGGTAAGAAAAAATGTCAGACCATAAACTGTATACAAATGTGATTTCAGGGAGCAAACTTGCAAAAAGTGCAAAACCCAAGAAACAACCCAGTAATATAAAGACGGGAAAACAGAAGTAGCTTAACAGTAACACATGATTAGATAACTTTGTACGTCCCAACATAGGGCGTTTCTACCCTTATCACTATAGTAGATATAATCTATACAGTTGACATAATAAGTCCTCGAACATAAATTTTGGTCTCGTGTAGCTCTGTGTGTGTGAGAGAGAGAGAGAGAGAGAGAGAGAGAGTCAAGTACCTCATTTGCAGCTCCAGTACCAGGATAAAAAATTCCACCCTCATGTCTATGTAGGGATATATACAATACCTACCCACAAGCCAAACTCATCAGAGAGAGAAGGAAAGGAAAGAAAATAGAGAAAGCTGATAGACCAAGGGGTTAAAGCATTTGCCATAACAGAAGAAGGTAGGGTTGAATTTTACCAAAAAGTAGCACAAACAACTATAATGACCCCAAATAGCACAAAACAAGTGACCACCAAAACAACCTACTCCTATGCCATCTAAGCACTATGCTACAGCTCCAAAAGGCATGTCCATGTCCTCTCATGAAATCATGCTGCAGCAATAAGTGGTCAATTGCCTCTGCTGCTCTGTTGCACAAGCAACAGTAGTCAATCAAGAACTTTGCTCTTTTCTCAAGTTTCTCCACACTCAGACTCCAAGAGGAGTCATGAACAGAAAAGCAAAGTTTAGTGGAGCCACTCATCTTCAAAGACCTTGCCAAGGATGGTTGTCCAAACGATACCACAATGGAACTGGAAGAAAAAGACACCCACCCTGTGCCCCAACTTCGTGTCCCCTCAAGAAGAACCAACCTCATGGAGCACAAACAGTCGAGTATCAACTGCACCCAGCACCAAAGTAAAAAAAGTACCACCTTATAAATGAGGGACTTTTGACAATCCTATAACCCTCGAGGCTCAAATGAACCGGAACCCTGCGGCCTTGTCAATGACCCGGCAAAACAACTAAGGGGGTGGAAATCTTATAAACTAAGGCACTGAAAATATATGGAAAAAAACCAACAAACAAATTACATGCCAAAATACAGCCCACTGCCTACCGCCAATACATAAAAGCAAAGTAGATATAAAAAATGTAGATTCTCACATGGTACTCACACTTTGAGGGAACCCGGAATGCCAAATTCCTCAAAACAAAAAAAATGTTATGCTGGAGAGTGAAAATATCAGGAAAAATAAAATGCTCAATCTATAAATGACTCGTAAAGCTCAAGAAAAGTATAGGCAGAGAAACAAGAAACCAAAAAGGTCTGAAACTAGTTTATCCAAAGCTTAGTTGCAGGATTCTCGTAGACAGGACACGTTTATCCCTGAGATTCTTGAATTTCTGCACCCAAACTTGGGAGCTTGTTGGAAGCGCGATCCCAGATGGGTTGGGATCACAAAACTAAGTAGCCTCAGATTCTTCCCTCTCGCTGCACAACTTGTCTTATTCATCATCATTAATGTAGGTTTAGGGTAATAAGAGAGAAAGAGGAAAACAAAGCTGAGCAGGCGTTGGGCTAAGAGAAAGCCAAGTTGTTCTCAATTTTGATATTTGCTAGGGCTGGTCACTTCACTAGGACGCAGAGAACACGTGGGAGCGCATCTTTCGTAGTCCTTGGTCTATCCATCAAAAAGCTTTGCACAAGTATTTCATGCATAACATTTGATTTTCTAGTGAACGAAAACATAGAGCACCTGGGTAAAACAAGATAATATAAATGGCAATTCATGTGTATGCGTACCTATATATTCTATGCATAGAATGTACACGTTGTACATTGTTAATTGCACAAAAATATAAATGATATTTTTGGCAAAGCAGCTCCCAACTCGAATTCTAGGTGCTTACGCTCCCGCCAAGACTCAAAGTGGGCCCCACTATGGCTATTAAACGTTCTTAATAATAGTGAAATAATACCTTGGCTTTGTTCAAAAATGGTATCTCCACCGAACTCACTGTTATGTTCAACTACTAAATGGGAATATTCAACTCGATTATGTTTCTTTCCTTTAGTGGTAGTAGTTAGACAGCTAAAGAGGTAGCGAGACTGATCGGGTAAGTGAATGTGTTGAGCATTTTAGGAGCAAGCAACAATTTTCCTATAATCCATTCCGGCTAATAGATGGCATAATGGTACTGCTATCTGAATGTGGTACTCTACATACTCTACTGTTACGAAATTAGTTGATCCATTAGGCCATTAAATGGTTGTAATATTAGTACAGTACTAATTTGCCTTCTGTCCAAAAATGGTATCTCTGCCAACTTATTGTCATGTTATACAATACAAGTAAAGAGGTAGAGAGACTGATTGAGTAGTGATTGTTGAGCTCTTTTAGGAGCGAGCAACAGTTTTCACATAATTCATTCAGGTTAATGTTATAGTCTTGGATGGTGCAATTGTACTAATATCTCAATGTAGTACTCTAGGCTACATACTCTATTGCAACAAGGAAAGGGGAATAATTTAAAAACCCAGAAAATTGCACTACTCTCTGAGCTACGACCCATTCCTCAAAATGCCAACAAAAGACTGATATTCATCACAATGAATGCTCACACCATGCCGTCCCACTGATGCACGTTTTAAACACATTAAAGTTGAAACTTGTTTACTATTTTCTATATAGGGCATATATAGCTATCAACCTAAAATTTTGAGATTTTTAATATGCATAACAAGAATTGCCAACTGTGTTTCTTTTAAGCACGTGATACAACAAAATAATACATGTGCAAAAGTGTCAAGAAATTAAGAAAAATTTTCATGTTAAACTATAACAGGGCTCACCGATTTGCACTGCTCAAATATTTCTTGTGTGCCGTTTCCATGATGCACATCCTGCAAGGAACATTAGGGGAAAGAAAAAAGAACAAAAATGAAAAAGTTTTTGTCATTTAAAGCACTAGCTTTTCTCTTTCCAGACTCAACAATAGCATAATGTTATCGCACCATAGATTTGAAAGCTACGAAAGCAGCCTAACAAGAAATTACAGGAGATATACCCAGTCAACAATTAACACCCTCTTAGCTCCTGCGGCCTGAGCTGCTGATGCAGCAACTGCTGCATTGTTATGGAGGCAGAAACCCATAGCTTGTTTTACACCAGCATGATGGCCAGGAGGCCGAACCTGCCTCATGCATATCAAAAAATTACGCAATGGATCGAATAACGCTTCCTTGTCATCATAGAGAGGCTATTAAAGGTCATAACAACAAAATCAAACTTTTTTCCCTTACAAGTGCAAAGCCATTTTTGAAGCGTCCAGAGAATATTGCTCTAGCAAGATCAGCACATAAACCTGCGGCAAGCCTAGCCGCGAGCGCTGAATGTTCATTTGCATATGTATCACTAGTGAAATAACTGCCAATTGAAGAACTTTTCAAACTCAGATTCATTCTCATCTGAAACTTATCCATCAACATTCGACACCTACATTCTAAAAACTAGCACGCGTAAACAGACTCCCATACACCCAGCACAGAAGTAAATAAAAATCAAACTTGAAGCGGTGGGAAAATGGAAAGAAAAAAAGAGGGAATAAATGACAGGCAATGAAACATACCTAGCAAGAAAGCGGCTTGTAAGTTCTACAGCTTCAATATTTTCCAGGGCGTGGACCTGAAGACTCCAAAACAGATATGCAATGTTCTCAAAGGTTACTAAGTTGTTTCAAAACCTAAGAAATAACTGTTTGCCTTTGTCGTCCGAACTTTACGGTTCAAAAGGACAACAAAGCCAAGGATGCAGTAGACATACTTTCACAAAGATTCAGTTCAAATTCAAACTCATGTCTGACAATACAAGTTTTAACTAGCTGGCGTGCTCTGCCATACCCGCACACAATACCTCAGAACGTCAGATATCCAAACCCAAACACGTTCAGCTTATTGACAGAGAACAAACACTGTCATTGTAGGCCTTCATTATGATGATCAATTGCTTACCATCTGGAGTTCTTCTCGCGTAATTTCTCTTGCAGAAATTGAAAAGCATCTCCCTGGAAATATACCTGAACAGATTGAAAATTTGTCAAATTCTTGTCAATATTTCAGACAGGAAAACATAAGAGGATACGAAGTTTACTAAGCAACACGCCCCAACAAAAGAACGAAAAGAATAAAAATAGAGCCTGACTCAGGCCCTAGTAAAATGAATATAACAAAAGGGAGATTAAAGAAGACACCTGCAGTTGCAAGGCTAGCAGCAATAGCTTGAAGACGGTCGGGTCTTTCTGGATGTGGATGTGACTTCATTTCAACCTACTCATAGAAAACATCGTCAGAAAAAAAAATCATACAAAATGTAAGGAGCAATAAGAACAACCAACCTAGAATAAACCCATATGTATGGACTAAACAATTACGCTAATCACTAGTAGTCCAAATTACTTATAGAACCACATCCAATGCAGTGAAAGATTAGTGCTGGACCCATATGTATGGAATAAACAATTACGCTAATCACTAGAAGTCCAAGTAAGTTTCATACTTTTTTTTTTTTGGATAAGTAAAAATACATTCAAAGCCGCCAAGGGGATAAACCCAAGATACCAATAATACAACAATAAGCTGAAATCCATCTAAACAGCTATACAACCAGTAAAGCTGTCCAAATTCCAAAAGAGCATCAGTTGATCCTATTCGGACCACAAAACTAATTTGTTTAGGGCATTAGCTTCAAGCCCAGACACCCCACACTCATTTGCTTCAAACACCCTACTGCTTCTTTCGCGCCATACACATCAAAAAATACACAAAGGAGAAACATCCCGAAGAAAAGTCTTCCTTCACTTCCTTCTATAAAAGGACCAGCTCTGTAAAAAAGCCACAACCGACTTGGGCATGACCTAAGATATGCCGAAAAGGGAGAAGACCGAGTTCCAAATCACCTTAACCACCCTGGAATGCAGCAGAAGATGATCCACGCTCTCCCCGTCAGATTTGCATACGTGGCACCAAACATAAATCCTTTGCCTCTTTCGCAGGTTGTCCCCTGTGACCGGTGTATTCAGCGTTGCTTCCCAAGCAAAGAAACTCAACTTAAAGAGGGGTCGTGGTACGCCAAACAGCCCTTCAGGGGAAGGGGGTACCTTCTCTAACCAGCAATCCAGAAAAGGATTTCACTGTGAATTTACCCAAAGAACTTCCAGCCCCAACCGCCTTATCCCTTGACCGTGGATCACACTTAACAGAGTAAAGACGGCTCAAGAAATCAACCACCATCTTTATCTCCCAGTCCTGGAAATTTCTGCAAAACACAGGGATCCATGAAGCCACCTTACCACTGTGACTAAGATAATCTGCCTCTAAGGAATTTTTGTCAACAGCCAACCTGAAAAGCGAAGGAAATGATTTGCGAAGTTACTCCTTCCCGCACCAAAGATCACACCAAAACTGAACCCTCAAACCACTCCCTTTGGAAATCGGATGAATTTTTGGGAAGCGTTCACGCAATAGCTTATACCCACCCACAAGCTCAGACCATAAGGCCATAAGGAACCCCTTCCTTTTCGGCCACCATCCAGAATCCCCAATGCCATACTTACTCACCACAACTGGTATCAAGGAGGTTGACAAGAATCTTTATAACCATTTACCAAGCAACATGGCATTGAAGAGTTTCATCTTTTTTATCCCTAACCGCCAAGATGCACTGGTGAGAAAAGCCAAACACAATTTACCAAATGATACTTCCTCTCCACACCTTCTCCTTCCCACAATAACTCCCCTTCTCATCTTTCAAACTCTTGACAACAGAAACAGGGAACAGTAAACACCAAACAAGTAACATACGATCATTAAGGAAGACGAGAGAGGGTGCTTTTTATCAAGGTAAGCGTCCCACCTTTCAGAAGGTAGTGTCTTTTCCACCCCGCCAATCTTAGCTCAAATCGTCCGATAACCGGACCCCAACAGGTTGTGATTTTATATGAAGCGCCCTAGGGGTGACCAAAATAAGAACAAGGAAGACTCACCACCCTTCAGCCAAAGGCCTCAGCTAAACGATTCACATTTGGCACCATCCCTAGTTTCACTTTTGGCAACATTAATGCGCAGGCTCGGAAAAGGAGCGGCAGCATTTTAAAATCATGAGTTGGTTCTCCTCTGCCTCACAAAATCAAGGTGTCATCAGCTAATAAAGGATGAAGAACCATATTCCCTCCCTCTCTCAAGTCCCCCACTTTCGAAGCCTTTCATAAATCCCCAGAACGCTGCCCGGTCCCTGATCCTGCTAAAGGCCTCCATAGCAATAACAAAAGGAAAAGTAGAAAGCGAATCTCCTTGACAAAGAAAAGGAACCTGCAGGGAAGCCAGTCACCAAAACTGAAAACCGAGAAGTAAAAGTACAAAACTCCTGTCCATTTCCTCCAAGATATCCCAAAACCCATCCTCTCTAGCATATAAAGCAAAAAATCATTCGACATGATGATACACCTTCTCAATACCCTATTTATATAACAAACCAGGGGATCGGGGAATCCACTCTTCAATCTGGAATTGACACATCTGTTAGCAACAAGGACAGCATCCAAAAATTTGACGTCCCACTGACAAATGCACTTTGAGAAACAGAGATATCATCAGGAAGAAAAGATCTCAATCTAATAGTCAAAACCTTCGATAGAATCTTGTAGACACCACTCAACAAACTGATTGGCCGGAAATCTTTGATGTCTTCCCCCTCCCCTCCCCCCATCCCCCCGCCCCCCTGCCGCGGGCCTTTGGAACCAACACCATGAAAGTATCAGTGAGACTACACCCAAAAGAGCTAGGCTATCTGAAACCATCCGGACCAGTGGCTATCTCCCCATTTATGCCTTTCAGAGCACCCCGTATTCTTTCAAAATTTCCTTGGCTTCTTGACCGATCAGAGAAAAGTCTAAATAATCTAAAACTTGTCTAAAAGATGTGTCATACTTTCACTAAATTGAGTCCAAATTTCAAACTAGAAGTGTGGGGGTGAGATTTAGATGGAGGGAGAGGAGCTCATACCCAACTGAAAAATACTGGCGTTTGGCATACAATTATCATTTTTTTCCTTTCAGTTTTATAAACTACTCTAGTTTTTAAAACGGGGCTGTTTTTCAAAACTCCAATTTGGAGTTTGGAGTTTTCAGTTGTCTTTTTTTTATTTTTTTGAGATCCACCTTTCAACTTTTATTGGAAGCCTTTTATGGCTCTTCTTCCCATCAATCTTCATCACCAACACCTATCAACGCTGAACACCAAACCCGTCAACATTGCCAACCACCATACTCACTGAACGCCACCACCACGGCCAACACGCCGAACCCCAAACCTACCACTTCTGCCAACTACCATAGCCATTGACTGTCAGTCTCCCACCACTACTGACCAACAACCCCAAACACCAAACCTGCCAACCACCATAGCCACTGACCGCCACTACCATCACCACCACCACCACCACTAACCAACACCGAAGAAAACCAAACCCAGCAACACCACTGACCACCATAGCCACCGACAACCACCCACGAATGACCAGCACCAACCGAGCACTAAACTCTCTAACATCGGTCACCACCACTCCTCTTAATCCGAATCCACCATCATACCGACCACCATTGCCCCTGCACAAACATCACCACCCGATTTCATCCATTGATTAGCCCAAATATCTTTGATCTGTGCAGGTGAACTCCAAGCCAATCAAACCCAATGAAGCCTAATTCGCAAGCTAGTGTGTTACTGCCGTAGCAGTGGTTGGTGGTGGTGGGGGCGGTTCTAAAGAGAGGAGCTCAGAAGACGCTCTCAAGTATTCGAAAATAAAAGCAAAGAGAAGAGAGAAAAATAGAAAAGAAAAACAAAAGTAAATACCAAATACACAAAATTGCTATCAAACAACCCATCAGTTTTGTAAAAACAAAAAACTTAACAAGGTTTCGGTTTTGGTTTTTTCCAAAATAAAAACTGCAAACTGAAGTGGGTTTTAACCCTAAAACATAACATGACAACTTTTGACTCAGAGAGAAGCGATTGCGTGACTAAGGCCCAAATGTGGACCATAGGGTGGTTCGTTCATGACATGAGCCCAAAACTAATAACAAGGTTGCAAGTTCTAATCAACCCGATAGTTCTTAACCTTCTGGCGCATAATCACATCAACATTTTGCAAGTACCAGATTTAGTTTCTCAAGGCATCTTTCTCTTTTCTTTTGTTTTTCCATGTCTACAAGCTCCTACTCATAGTCATACAATGATAGAGTGCATGTGGATATTAATATTCTGTTGTTCAGCTTTTGACATCCAGTTATAGTGTATTTAGAATCTTTTCTCCAGTATATTCCTATATCATTGGAAGTGTAATCTAGTATTTCTAATAAGTGCATAATCTGTGGTGCCTAAAAAGGTTGATTATGTATTGATGCTGAGACCACCCTAAAATTTCTCTTTCAGAAGGTACAAGAAACAACCCAAGCAAAATCAAGACAGATCAGAAGCACAAAGCAGACAAGACAGCAGGTCATCGAAAAGCAAGATAGAGACATGGTAACAACAAAACATACATTAAACACATTATCTACTCTACCTCTTGAAAATCTTAGTAGGTAAAGATCAATGTTACCTAATTCTCTGATGACACTAGCATACAGCGTATTGGTACTTGCCAACCAATATGCTTGGAATTCGCATACCAGTATTGCACATTGTGTGAAACAGAGGAGAAGGAGAAGAAGAATTGCAGGTTGCCAATTTAGCTCTATCAAATAGAGAAAAAGAAAGGTCTCGAAAAGAAGAAGTTAATTAGGAAAGGAGAAGCCTGCCAAGAATAATTTGTTACTTAAGGAAAGCTTGCCATTTGAAGAAAGTTACCATTTCCCCAACAAGAGATATCTGAGAGGGGAAAGGTAAGGGGGAGAGAGAAATTACACGGTAAGGGGGAGAGAGAAATTACACGGTTAAGGAAGTAATTTAGGAAATTAAATAGTTAAGGGCATTAATATACTGCACAACTATACTTTTTTAAAAAGCAACATAAAGACTGAGGAGATTTTCTCAAACATATAGAAGAAGTACTATTTATGGTAATACAGATAATGTCTTACTTCAAATCAGCATTTATGATTACATATCGTACCGATTGGAAATCCGAAAAGTGAACCAGCCTACCCCCCACGTACTGCATCCGTGCGAATGAACGCACGATGCACCCGTACCCGTAACACATGACAAAGCGAACGATAAAGACCAAATATCAAACTTTATGTAATGCTTTTAGTCGAAAAGCACTGGACATAGAAAGCCTTATGTACTTCATTCCATAAATTTGTTTACCCTATGTAAACCCAAAAAACTAGGTAATGTCTTCGATCTCCATATCTCATTAGCCTTTGGTTTTGCATTTTATTCCATAAATTTGTTCCCCACCCCCCCCCCCACCCCACAACTGAAACCTCTGTGTGTGTTGGTTGGGGGGGGGGGGGGGTGGAACACTTACATTGCAAATTCACACGCAAGTAAAGTTAGAACCATGGAGTTTCCGTCTAAAACAGTTTCTGAAGCCAAATGACTGGCACATCTCCACATTTAACAGTTGAGTCCTCTCTCAAGTGAACTAACTACCAGGAGTTCCAAGCCTAGACAAGAGGACACTCTTGCTCCACGTTTTAGGAGACTAGGACACTGAAATAGTACTCAAGCAAACAAAATTCCCATATTCACTTGGTATCAAATTTTTAACTGTTAGTAAAGTGGTAACTTGAAAAACTTAAAGGTATACTATGTGAAGTGTGATGGAAACTATAGTTTCAGGAGAAAATGTAGGGCGTACTTCTGAGTGAAGCAACATTCGCTCATCAAAACCGACTGCTGTGGAACTTTGTGATGCTAACTTCCCCGAGCAAGAACCTACATTGATAGAAGAAATAAAGTACGAAAAATAAAACAACTATGCTGCAATAATGCCGTATGTCCATACATGCTAAACTTCCAAAAGGAGATCTTTTCTCAGTTTTTGTTTTGGAACATCCTAAAAAGGAATAGGGGAAGAATCCAATGGAACAGAGGGAGTATGAATTTGCATATCTGTTTCTATGATTATCTAATTGCGGATATACTGTGCAAGTTATCGGAATGTAATTCTTTTGCACAAGTTCTTATGGAATGGATACTGTATTATTTGGTAACAGACATTGCACTTTGAAATTACATTGTAAAAAGTGCAGCAAACTTCCAAAATCATCCCTCCCTTTCACATTGCATTTTCTTCCCGCTCTCTATCTGTCTGACACACAATCACACATACATTATGCCCACATGCACAAACACACAGTCACACACAGATGCGCAACCGCAACAACAGACTCACAGTCACAATACAGACCCAGACACACATGCTCACAAACACACAGGCGCCCAGTCGCAACATTCACAAACACTCGTGCACAGCCGGTTTAGCCTTTCAGATTGACTGAAAAATCCCAATGCTATCAAACCCTTCAATTGAATAGTTTTAATATCGTTTTGAGATTTGGGCATTAATAACGTCTTGGCGATGGTCAACAAACTGATGGTGGTGACGTGGACGGTGGTGTGAGTAGCGGTGGTTAATGGTGGGGGTTGAAGCTTGAGCGATGAGGTTGTAATTTATCTAAATGCTCTATAGGTATGTTTGGAAAGATAATATGCTTTAAAAAAAGATTGACTTTCAAAGAGGGAAAATCTAGTGGAACGGAGAACATGACTCCAAGAAAATCTCGAAAGATCCATGTCAAAGCAAAGCATTGGTTTTTTCAGCAGAAGAACGGATCTATTACATTCTGGTTCTGTTCACCCATCTGGACAACTGAACAAACTAAAAAACCAGCCCAACAACAAGAACCAACATATTATTACCTCATATATGAGAAGAACTTAGTATGTTGAACTTATATTACTTTAAACCTGCGTAGTTAACACAACTTAGTACATCTTGTATTAGTGATTCAAATGCTTTTTACCATGAAATCTTTATGCTGTAGGAGTTTAGTACTTACAACAACGATATGCCTTTTCAACTCTTTGCTTTTCTTATCCTACAATAGTTTCATTAAATCTTCGGTAAATATATCTGAACACTGATTATGCAGTTTTAGTAATAACAAATTGTTTAAAAAGTGGGCAATGTTTGGTTCGGTTCTGACAAGCATTTCTTTCAATTCTGGTTCACCCAATTTGCATACCGGCACTATAATATCAGATTGGGGAGGAAGATCAGAATTAGAGATTGATAGAAAAGCAAGGATATGGGCTCGTGTGAGTAGGAAACAAAAAATATCTATTAACAAGGATGGACACAGCAGTTGGGGACAGAAAAAATAAAGAAGAATGCCAAGTCTTGAATTTTAGTGCTTAAATTTACATAACAAGGTTGGTTACTGTTGACAAGTGCCCCTCGGGGACTGGCTTATATGGAATGCAGGAGAAGCAATAAGTAATGTTACTCAAAATGCGTGAAGTGTATAATCACCATTTAAACTGCATCATAAGTGCATTTCTTAAGTAGAAGTCTTGCCGCAGTGAAGACTCCGGCCAAAAGTGCACAATCTGTTGGCAGAACAGAAAGATACTGTAATGTGACCACTAGTGCTAGTGGCAATTTTGTGATTATGAGGAACTGGGTATTTGACCAAACGTGTTAGAGGGAACCCAAAAACATCCCAAGTGTTTTGAAAGGTTCAAGATCATTTTTGAAGTTCACATACAATTATAAGGTTGATTATTTCCAACGAAAGCATCCCTTAAGTCTTTTTTCAAGCTTGTGAAAACAAATTTTGGAGAACACTTGCTTCCCGACTAAAACTAAGTTCCAACAGTGGTTTGGAAGCCAGGAGATTAGTGTCAAATATTGGTATCTTTGTGAAGAATAACAATTCTAGATGAACCACTTCGCAATGTTCTTCAAGATAACTAAAGCTCCTTGCAGCATGGTCAGTCACGCTTGAAATATAAACAAAAAACCTGAATAAACCCCTCTTCGAGTTGATTTTTCTTCAATCAAGTTCAAATCAACTTCGGAGTCATCCTGCTCCAAGCACCCCAATAGTTCGACCAATGGCCTACTCTTATGAATTGATAGGCCTTTCCCTACCACAATGATATACAATACAGAAGCAAACTTGGATAGGTTTCTTTCACGGAGAAAAATATTTTGCCACCAACAAGTTAAATAGGAAATAACCACAAGAACAGATTAACCTTGTGAAAGATTTCTTAACATACTCGGAAGCGAAAGATAGAAGTCGGTTTAATTTAATGATACAGAAACACCATACCACTCAGTTCTGACTCACTCCAAATGGGACCTGCTTCTTGTGACAAAGGAGATGCAAAAAATCCATGCTTAAGCAACTGAGATTTTTTATGTTCTCCACATATCTGCATAAAAAAGATTGAATTAGACTATCCACAAAAACCACAAATGTCCTACAGAGAGTTAATTCAGTTCACATGTTCAACGCATAACACGTCATGCTGACTAAAATTTGGGAGGAGAAACACTAAGATGCGTCTACATACATAAAGAGGCAGACAGATAGGTATATAATCGAAATTAACTAACAAATTATCCAAAAAACGAGACCATACATCACAATGGACATGATCGTCAAAGTTAACCATTGTACAATTGATGCAAAACCACTTTGTGACCGCAATACGCGTTTCTAACGGCTCCCAATCACTGTCATCGTCCTCGTCATCAAAACCATTTTGGTTGTTGTACATATCTTCTAAAGTCATATCCTTGTCCCGCCCTGCCTCTTTCTGCAATAAATCACATTTTGAACGCATCACACAAATGCAAGAATGTAACACGAAATAATAAATTTCAGCGCTATCACTTGATCAGCTTACAGAGATAACATCTGCCAGCATGTCCCCATTCAAATCATTAGCTGTGTCTCTGGAAGATAGTCCCGATGCCTCACCAGAGTCTCCATCGTCCTGACACATACTAGCACTGATTCCTACAGAACCTAGGTTTCCCAGTCTTTGATTATAACGTTGACAATGGATTTGGTCCTTTTGATTATGCAGATTGTTCTCAGCCTTTCCGTTTAGTAACCGGCTCATTTGCAGGGATTCTTCTGATGCCATTATTTGTTCTGTTTTCATATGGAAACTGTCCACCAAATAATTCCTGCAGGAGGACAATCTGGGATCTGGAATCATGACAAAAAAATATATCCAGTAAGAGCATCAAGAAAATGTAAAAAGATTCATATAAATCAGATTGGGAAAGAAAAATTTCTACAGCATGAAGGTTCATTTTACACAACCAATTAACAAATTTTTATAGAGCATGATGTATAAAATCGGTAACACCTCACCATAGAATGCAACTAAAGCAACAGCGGTAAATCCAAGTCAGGTGGATATCACAAACAAGATTAACTTCAGTCTTCACTTGCCAAAAAATCGCGGTAACAAATAGACAAACAACATTAGTCTAGTAATGACACTAGCCGCAACTACCAAGGGTCTCGCACAACAGATTGATACACCTTCTGCCATAGAGATACGCACGAAGTAACAACTACAACTTGAGAGGTAAAACGAGAGCACAAAAGCAGCAATATATGAAATTACTGTGTCCGGCAAAGCACCAACTACCATCCAATGACATCATTTGAGTTACAACCTACACGTCAGTTGGAACCACAAACATAAAAGTCATTAAGCATATTCAGGTCGACGATGCTCGAGAAAGAATCTTCAGGTCGTCTAAGGCTTCACGAATTATAATAAATAAATAATGTAGCAAACCAGTATGAGCTTTAACACCCAATATCCGTTTGTTGCCTTCCCCTCAAAGAGACAACACTTGTAACGGGACAAGGAAAGACACGCAAGGCAATTAGATCCTAACCTCTACATCACGCCTTCAACAGTTCAACAGGCTAACTATGTTAAGGTCTCCTAGTGTAAAGACATCAAAATTATGAGAGCTTCTTTGTGTACATTCAGATAGTTTTTGAGATATCTGATAGTAAGACTCAGTATATATTATTCTTTTCATTTTTTAAGTTCATACTATCCTTAATGTGTACATGAATGCACCCCCTATTTTCTTGCCTTCTACTTCAAACAACATTACTACTTCAGAACCAATTTTCATTCATAGACAACCAGAAATGTAGAGGCATATTTTCCGGTTACTAACGTAATAAATTCTCATCAATGAAATTTTCTGCACCACTTTCGATATAAATCCTAGCCATGCACCTACCGGCAGTGTTAAATAGGACATGCAGTAAAAACTTGAGATCTCAAAAATATTGTGGACTTGAACCAGCAACAAAAAAAAACTGCAAACCTCGTTCAAATCTCTCCTTTGATAGCTAGTCAGCAACCAATCGGCGTACAACAGAATTTACATGTATCCAAAATCATAAACACAAGCAAAAGCATACACATTTACTTTAATTTACAACGTCGAGTTGTCGGCCAAGCCAAAATGTGTATCAAAACATTCCATGATTAATCCTCTGCTCATTTGTAATGACCAGACTACCGGGAAAGCTGGTACAACAGCAATAAGGTTGATTTTGTAGGCATTTTAGCTAATTCCTAGGGTTCCTAGCTAGACAAGTAAACGATCAAAACGTTAAGCATCGCATTGATACTGTCCCAATGCATTTAACTAAACTGATAGACGAAAAATCTCAATCGACGTGACGCATACCTATACATGTACAAGCACAGAAACACAGATAGGAGAGGAAGGAGAACAGGGGTGAAAATATAGAGAGATTTCAGAAGTAGAGAGGGAGTGGTGATCTGACCTGGGGCTGGTTAGGGCAGAGTCGCGAGCTCCATGGAGATCCGGTCACCTTCTCTCTGCATTTGGGGGCGATAATTTTTCGACAAAACGGGGGGCGCCACTCTTAAATTTACACCGGTGGTTTTTGCACTTTCTGCCCTCTTTTTTAATCTCTTGGTAAATCCAAATTTAGACATCACTCCTTCTATAAAATAAAAAAAAATTATATTATTTTTTTCTGTCTATAAAAAAATTAATGACTTTTCAAATTAATATATATCTTTTTATTATATTTTTTTGTCCTTACCTTTTTATATTTTTTTATTCTATTTTTCTTATTATATTTATTATCTCTGACCTACTCTCTCCCTGATAGAACTGAAAATGTAAAATAGAAGAGAAATTCCTTGATGTGCGTGCAAGTCGAATGCATTCAATTATTGTGGGACGGAAGGAGTAACTTTTTTACCAATTGAACTTCACTTTTTCATTAACCGAGTCCCTGACATTCACGATTGTTGTTAAAGATTATTATTCATTTCTAAAACTTGTTTTGTTTTAAAAATATTACAATTGATCACGTTTGGCAGTAATAAGATTTACCTTTACTATACGCATGCTAACAATTAAGTTTAAAATTTTCACTCCGCAGTCTGCACTATCTTTCTATTTTTCTTCTTGCTCATGGAGTTCATAGAATCTGTTAAGGGTGAGTACAACTCGATTGAATTCGGTTTGAAGGTCAAATCACAAACTCAATCGTTACTTCTTGGTTTGAAAACCTTTGAACAGAAACGAAGTAAACAACATCGGTTTTGAGGATTGGTTTACTCAGTTTAAACAATTCGGTGTGGTCAGTTTGGATTGGTTTGCGCCTATCTAAAAAATTTGTCCTCTTTTGTGCATGTACTATTAGATTTAAACATTATTGAAAATTGAAGTTATACTTTTTCTAAATTAAGCATAATTTTGTTACATTTGATATCTAATTACTTGTATTAACATAATATATAAGTATTATTCCTAATGTATATTAGAATAAAAAAATCAATTATGCATTTGTCATTGAGGTAGAAGAAAGAATGAGCAAATATACTAGAGTACTGATCATTATACTTTTATGTTATAACTCTCATTATTTTTCTTTTAGCTTTCAAAGTTCTGTTTGTTTAGATTTTCATATAACCTTGTATGCGAAAATTAGCAATGTCACTATAATCAAATTAATAAATCATAAACAGAATAGGTCGGTTTGAACAATCTGAAAGCAAACAATTTAGGATTTTGTATGGTTCAGATTGGATCGCTTCAATTTGAGCTGTTTGGATCGGCTTCAAAGTTATGGTGCTCACCCTGGGATTGGTTTGATAGGTTTGGTATTATGAACCCTAGATTTGTACTTTAATGATTCTTAGATTTACATTATAGGTTTTGGATTTGAAGTTGTTATTTGGAGGATTATAAATAATTTGAGGTAAAGGTCATATGTGTATCCACCCATCGTTGTAAAACAATATTGTCTTGTGACCAATCACTTATTGTTCGCATGTGATTATAAATTGAATAGTTTACCCTTTTATTTGGTTTTTCGTTCTTGATGTTAGCTATATTAATGGTCTTGATTTTAGCGCATTGAATTGGAATTGCATTTCTTTTTCTTTTTTTTAGTAACAATTGTTCCATTTTGAAATCGGCTTCAGTTTTGATTATTAAGATAAATTAAATTTTTAGCCTTGTACACATCGACCTTTCTTTCACTTGATTCGCTACTTTTCTAAGCTAACTCAGTACTTTTCTATTCCAAAAGGCTATCGGAATTGTTTTTGTGGTTTCATGATAAATTTCGGTAACTTTAGAATCCAAAATGTTGGGCATCAAACATTGTCAACCATTGTTGGCTAATAGGGTCTGTTTGAAATCCCTTTCAGTTTTGATTTTTTGTTTCCAAAAAACAAAATTCAAAACGAGTTTAGTTTTTTTTTTTTTACAAAAAACAAATGAGTGTTTTATTATTCAGTTTTTTCTTTTGAGTGTTTGCTTATCCAGTTTTTATTTTGAGTTTTTTCTTTGATGGCGGTGGTGGGGCGTGGCGGTGGTCGCCTGCAGGCAGTGGCCGGTGGCGGTGGGAAGGTGGTGGTGGTCTTAAACTAAAAATCAAAATTAAAACCTAAAACTCCTAAATAAAAGTTTTCAAAAATAGCCCTATTTTCAAAACTGAAAAAAAAAAACGAAAACTATGTGCCAAACGCGTTTTTTCTCCAGTTTACAAAACTGGAGAAAAAACAGAAAACAAAATGATTTTCAAATGCTACCTTAGTTTACAACATCTTTATTTTACCTTTGTTATTTATTGATTGGGTAATATTTTGCTTCATTGTTTCACCTATTAACAAGTTACCATATTTGTTCAGTTTCGATAGTTGGTTGATATGGTTTGTCGCCGCATTACATTGTCTTGACATTATATGAAGATTTAATTATATTATATAGGGTTAATAGCGAAAATATACCTCACATATGGAACATTTGAAAATTATGTCTCAAACCTTTCAAAATAGCATTTTTATCCACAAAGCTATGGCACGATTCTGGTGCCCACACCCTGTTAGTTTTTTCCGTTAACTGAGAGGGTATTTTGGTCATGTCACTTGTTGCCAGGGTATAAAAATGCAAACCTAACAAAATATTAGGGTATAATTTTGTAAAAAAAACACTGTTAACCTGAATAAAAGGCAAAATGATTCCTTTTTCCTCCAAATTCAAAATGCGTGCACACACACGTGCGCGCACTTACTCAAGCAGCAGAGGCACACACACATACACACGGATGAAAGTAGCAACAATACTTTCAGATATGGGAAATCAAACCACTCCACCACTAATTCATCCATGCCCACCACCTGTTGTCGTAGACAAACAATCACTTTGACCATGTTGTGGATTAAGAATAATCAGGGTAGAAGATTTTTGGGATATGCTCATTACAAGGTAAACTACTTACATCCTAATTTGATAATCGTATGGAATTTTGATCTTAACTAGTGTAGGGTTTTTTATATGTATATATGATGAACAAAAATGTAAGTTATTCAAGTAGTTTGATCCGAATGTAAACGATAATGGAATGGTCTTTGGGAGGTTGGCTTTGAAGAAATTAGAAGAGGGGCATGTACAGAATGATGAATTGTACAAGAGGACTACACAATTGCAGTTGAGGAACCAAGAATTAGAGATGAGGGAGTCTGAATTGGAGAGGAGGAACATGGAGATACTCATCAAGATCAAGCTTAAAGAAATGGACTGTGATCTTGTATGTAGCTATAGTTCTATTGGTAGGGTTTAGGCTTGGGGAAAAGAGTTGTGTAAACACTGACAAGATATTGTATTTGCGCTAATTGTATGCAACCTATTGTATTTGCTCTAATTGTTATTAATGTATCAGTTGTTTATTGACCTAAACATCTAAGTCTTGCCAATTCTACAGTCATTAATCAAGTGTAATAATAGATGTTTAAATACTAAGCATCTAGTCTAACACATAACAAAAGAGTCATTAATATTAAAACTTAATCATCTATTTGGAACAAAAGTATCCAAGTTACATCAACGGTGAACAAGAACTGTTAAGCATTAACATAGACAATGCCCTAAAGACCTGGTCAAATGCTACCATATACAAACAAAAAAGATGCCCCTCTATCTATCTGCCCGTATGTTTGCTATATACCCCAATATCTACACAAAGTTTGGCCCTTTTAAAACTGGCCAAATGATCACCCTGTACCCCAATGTATGTGCACAAAAAATGCCCAAATATACAGCCTTTACAATACTCTATTGGCACAAAAAAAATGGCCCTATATATCCCCAATTTTTTGTCACACAAAATGGCCATATAACCCAAACTTTATAGCCAAAAGCCAACTGACAAATACTTATACATGCACATTACTTATCTACCAGCCTACATCACTTCCATGCCTTTTCCTTTTCCCTTGCCTCCTTCCACTCCTTTCTTTCCACCAGCAGTGTCCTTCCCTTCCCCCTTGCTTTTAGTAGATCTTCTAGTCTGAACTGCAGTAGCTTGCAAAGGTGAGGTGCATCTGCTGTTTTTTTTTTCACTAGCTGTGTCCTTCCCTTTCCCCTTGTCTTGAGTGGAACTAGTAGTCTAAACTGTAGCAACTTACAAAGATGAGGTGGTTGTAGATGCTTCTCCCTTCCAAGTATATTGAGCAACCTTCACTGATGTTGACCCCATTTTCTTCATCACTGCTGGAGGTGCTTGCTTAAAAACTGGGTGTCATTGTATTGTGATTGGAGGTGCTTTAACTTGTATGAACCCCGAAGTTTAAGGATATAAAACTGCAAGCTCTGTTTTTTGTGCTTTAGTGGCAAGAATTTCTAACCACTTCTGATGTTTGAGAAGCATTTGTTGTAGCCATACGTTGTTGGCTCAAGTTTTCTTGTAACAACTAACATGTCGGCCACTTGGCTTCCAGACAGATCTGGCCTTTTTCATCTTTAACATAAAATAAAATTAAACAAGTATCACGAAAACAATCCAAAACACAATTCAGAATTGCATTACATATGCACAAAGTCTTACCAATCCTACTGCACTGTATGACTGCTTCATGTTGCCACTACTGCATTGTATACCTGATTCTTATTGCCACTCTTGGCAGGGGTTGAAGCTACTGCTCCTAAAAGTCAAAAACAACAACTTAAACCATGCTCAACCTAACATGATTAGAAACCAAGGCACCACCCTGTTTTAATTCTGTGGTATACCTCTATGTTACCAGTCACCTCGTTAGCCCTTTCCTACGACGAGTCCAAATCCAAAGAGATATTTTGTAACAAGTCCAAGTCCAAAGACCTTCTCAATAAAAAGGTCAAAAAACAAGTTAGTTAATCCAAATCCAAGGTAACATAATCTAAACAAATGTAAAATGCTACGCATATGTACCTCTGGGATAGCAACTTCTTCTGGCATCGACTCCTGAGCACCAACTGTCTTAAAGACCTGGCCATCTTCCTCTTGAGTACCACCCTGAGCACCACCCTCTTCGTCTGCCTCTAATACACTGCCTTCAATGAATTTTGTGCACAAATTCTACTGTTATGACCAAGTTTGCCACATGTCCTACATTTGTGTGTTGCTTGGAATTTCCTAAGCTTATTTGGGTTTTTCACTTCACTCTGCTGTCTTTTTCTATTTCTATTTGGTCTATCTACTGTGGCTATAACTGTAGGTGATTGTAGTGGATCCGTTTCAGTTTGGGGCCTTTGATCTTCATTATTCATATGGTACACAATATTGTCATGAGCTCTTTTATAGGTATCAATCTAACAGTATTGATGCACTTAACTCTCAGGTAGCGCCACTGCATGATGGATTGCAGCAATAGCATGGATGTAGGGTCTTCCAGTTAAGTCTCACTTTCTATAGCTACAGCTATGTGCATTGACGTCAACACTGGCATGTCCCTTATACTTTAACAAAATCTAAAACTTCTATCACCATAATACTGTGGGATACAGACATTGGAATGCTCTTTGATGGTTTCTAATTTGGCTTGGATGCTTGGGCAAATGTTTCCTACCTTATTTGCTATCTACTTTCTTTTTTCCACCACCATCCTTTTCATGCAATGATATTATATGCTTGTCTCTTGCAGAAAAAATTGTTACGTTGAAGGACTTACACTAGTTGTTAAGTAAAATGTCACACTTAGGGAATGTCCTTTAGTGTGAATTGCTTTAATGTTCAGTTGGCCTATCAAGTAACCAAGAATGTGCGCCCTCACTAGCCTTTTGCATCACTGCCATCTCTCTCTCAAACTTATCTTTGTATGAAGATCTAGCACAAGCCCATACCTGATCAGTCAATACTTTGCTCTTGAACTCAAGTATAAAATTCTGAACAAAATGTTGGTACAAAATCTGTGATTTCCTGTGGTACAAGTTCCTCTAACACTTGAACCCTTTCTACTTATCACTTATAAATGTCTATGCAGACTAATTTTGAATGCCCACGTCATTAATCAACATGTTAACAAAGCACTTCGAGTTCTTCTTATTCTCCACTTCAACCACTACATGAGCCACTGGCCACATATTATCGCTAGGGTCTATCCCAACTGTAACTAATAAAATCCCTTTGTAATGACCCTTTAAACGACATCCATCCATCACAAGCACAGGCCTCAAGCACTGTACAAGTCCTTTTTTACAACCCCCAAAAGATACATACATTCTTTTAAACCTACCACCCTGAACCTCCAAATCAAAAGTGGTATTGGGGTTACTCCTTAAAACCTCTGCCCTATAGTTCCAAAGCTTCTCATATTGTTCCTTGCAGTTGCCCTAAATTTCCTCCATAGGAAGTTCCATAGCCCCATATATCCGCCATTTAGTGGCCTCAATGTTGTAGGACTCATGAAGTGTATTAGCTATAACTTGAACTGGTAATTTAGGATTAGATATCTGGGAAGACTTTATCCTTCCCGCAGTCCACCTATAGTTCACCATGTCTACATCATATGTCCTTGAGCAAGTGTGTTCAGGATTTAGGACTTTCACTTACAAAGTGATAGTTCTGTACATGTAAAAAGCATATAGGACCCAAGGGCAGTCACTCTCACAACACACAACTCTGACCCCTATCTTCTCCATCTTTGTAAAGCTAATGGCTTTACCATTATTACATGCATAATTTCTAATAGCTTCCATCAGTTGTAGGTGTGCGACAAAGCACTGACCTAACTCAAATGAGGGACATTTAGACATTGAGTCATTGAACTGGGGATAACTAATCTTTTTCCAAGCTTTCTTTTTCATTTTAGGAGCACCTTATTCCTTAGATGAACTATCCATTTCCACCTCCTTTGGTGCATAGTCAAAGTCATGTCCACCATATCAACAGCCTTTGTTAAGTTCCCTACTTCAATTGTCCTTAGTTTCACAACTTCATCATCACTAATAGGGTAATCACTGTCCACTATCCTACCATCTTCTTCCCTAACCTCTACTGAGTCCTTTGAGGTTACAGAACCATTACTGTAGTCTTCATCTATGGTGTTCTCTGACTGAAATTCTACCGGAAGATTACACATTTTAGGCAGAACCATAGAGGTGGAAGTGTCTTGACTGTTAGCTTGACGTCAAATATAACCATGGGTTCATTGTACTTCACTTAAACTTTTACTACTCTATTGTCTTTGATGGCACATTTTTTGCCCTATTGATTAGCGTAAAAAGTTTGTGCCATTAGATTCGTCGTGTGCATATAGCGACATTTATTATTTTATATATTGAATTTATATTCCGATTGGCTAAAGAGCCAACTGTTAATTATGTTCATGACAATCTCTAATTAAAGAAATGTAAAATACAAATAAGAAATAAAGATATATGAAAACTTTCATTTCTATTTAAATCTTAACGTCATGAAATAGACTTGAAATTTACACGAGGTAATAAAGAAATAAGAAATAAAGAGCAATGGACTAATTCACCTTAACCCTATTTTTTTTGGCTGATTTCTTCCCTTTCTATCTTTCCTTCCCTCTCTTTTTTCTTTCTTTTTCTTTCGGCCGTAAGCAAGCAACCTCTCTCTCTTTTGTTTCTTTGTTGTTGACTCTTTTTTCCTTTTTTGACTTTGCCTGCTCCTCTCTTTTTTTTGTCTGCAAAGAGACCCTTTAAATGCTGAAGTGTCTCTCCCTTAAATGGCACTTCATTTCAAGTCAATCTCATGTGTTGATAAAATCAAGCATATCTTTATTAGTTTCTATCTCTTATCTCCAAGTCTTTCACATAGAATCTGACTTTGCCCCATGGACATGACCACTTTTAATTCCAATTGGGTTATGGCCAGCCTAATGCAATATTTAGTGGACTTGTTAAAAGTGGGCCTATTTGAAGAGCCTGGATGTTTGGGCTTCTTTTAGCAAAAGCTTCCAACAAAAATATTGGGTTTGCTCGTCAGCGCAATATAATTTTTTTTCAAAATTTTACTGGCAACAAATACCCCTCGTGATTTGGGCTTTCGTATTTGCTAAAAGACCGGATCACAACTGATTTGGTAGGTCAGCTTTTTCAGTTCTCTCCTTCAGTCCAGACGCTCCTAATAGTAAACTATCTTGGAAATAGGTGACAAACTTTACGCTTCCATGCCATAAATTTCTCCTTTTTCCTCGTGATGCTCATGACCAACTCATATATACATTTGGTCTTTCTTCCGTATAAGGCTTGAGTCGTTGTAATACTTTTCTAAAAAGTCTTTGATGTCCTCTGTTGTTACCTTAGAATTACGTGCCAAGGTACATTAGATATTGAATACAAGATGTCTGGAGGAGTACTTGGAAATATGCATCGAGCTGCCTGCGTACCTATAGGCTCAAGGCTTCATGTAGTTCAACAACTTTCGTTGGAAAAACTATTCTCCTATTTTCTTTTCTTTTTTTCCCTGAAAAGATTTTTTTTCCTTTTCACTTTCAATTTTTTTTTGATTGTTGCGACTGAACCTGGGGAACATGCCGCAACCTGCCTACGTACCTGAAGGATCAAATCATGATGTAGTTTAAAACATTTTATTTATGGAAAAATAAGTTTTCTTTTGATTATTGTGACTAAACCTGAGGAATATGCCCCAAGCTGCCTACTTACCCGAAGGATCAAGTCATCACGTAGTTTAGAGGTGTCAAATGGGCCGGCCCAGCCCAAGCCCATTGGGCCTCCAGCAAAACGGGCCAGGGCTGCTGTCAAACAGGCTGGGCCAGAATGGGGGAAATCTGGTCCTAGTCCAAGCCCAGGCCCTAGGCCCAACATCTAGGGTCGGGCTTAGGTCTGGCCCGGGCCCAATTTTTTTTTTTGCATTTTCTTGTTATTCAAAATAAAGGCTTTAATTACAGTAAATTCTTGTTATTATTTAAGCAAATTGTAATGTAGTACTATGACTAAGATTCTTATTATTACGTTAGCAAATTGCTCTCTCTCTCTCATTTTTACATTTTTCAATTTTAAATTTCTTCTTTCATATACACAGGTTTCATCCCTCTGGTGTTCCTTATTAATACATATCATTACTTACTAGAAAGAAGATAGATCAGTTGTGCACTCATGAGTTGCACTATGATTGATTACCCACCTTTATTTTCTTTTTTCATTTTAGTTCGCTATTCAGTCATAACAAAAAAGGGAACACCAAAGGCTAGTAGAAGTATGAGTCCAAGATTGCCTACCCTTGCTTCTGCTCCTCCATTTATTTATGTTTGGAATCAGGTGCGAAAGAAAAGTGTTAGTGACGTGGGTAAAATGAAAATGCATTGCATGCTTGTCTTAAATTTCTTACCTATTCGAAATGATTTTCTATTCTTGGTATACACTACTTTTAGCGTCCATCTAATTGGAAATTTCTTATTAAAGTTCATAGGTAAGATACCCAAGGAAATTGGGCCAGAATCGGGCCAAAAAACAGGCCATTTTAGGGCTGGGCCCGGGCCAGCCCGCGGGCCGCCCGGCCCATTTGACACCTCTAACGCAGTTCAATATTTTTTTTTTGTAGAAAAAAAATTTTCTTTTGATTATTGTGACTGAACTTGAAGAATATACCCTAAGTTGCCTACGTACCCGAAAGATCAAGTAATCATGTAGTTCAACATTTTCTGTAGAAAATAAATTTTCTTTTGGTTGTTGTGACTGAACTTGAGGAATATATCCCAAGCTACCTACGTACGCGAAGGATCAAGTCATCACGTAGTTCAACATTTTCTTTATACCCTAACTTTTGCCTGGACCACCCTTTTCAGGGTTTCAACCTAGCAGGCTATATTTTTATTAAGCCCTAACTTTTACCTAGACCACCCTTTTCAGGTTTTCAGCCTAGCGGGCTTTTTTTTTCGCCCTAAATTTTACCTAGACTGCCTTTTTTGGGTTTTTGACCTAGTAGGATTTTCTTCACACGTAGTATTTCTTCAAGAACCTTGCATTAATGGGAAGGATTACCTGATCTCCGTTCATGGTGACTAACAGGTACGTTCCATTAGAATAGACATTTTCGATGACGTAAGGTCTTACCCATTTAGGCTCGAGTTTCCTTTTGGTCCTTAGATGACTATGATCGGGGTTCGTACCATGAGAAATGGTCCCCTTTCTTAAACGATCGTAGCCTCACTCTTTTGTTAAAGGTTTTCTCCATTCGTTGTTAATATATCTCGAGACTCTGCTGAGCAATGAGCCTTTTCTCATCGAGGCTTTCTAGTTCGGGCAACCTGATCTAAACACTTTCTTCATCAATGAGTGATTCTTGGATGGCTATGCGTAGCGAGGGTATTTGAACTTCGAACGGCAAAATTGCCTCGCTTCCAAACACTAGTGCATATGGGGTGGCTCAGGTTGAGATTCTAAATATGGTCTGATATGCCCACAGGGCTTCAAAAATCCTTTCATGCCAACTTTCTTTTGTTTTTGTTACCCTTTTTTTGAGAATCTTACACAGTTTTATTAAAAGCCCAAATCTGTAAATAATGTGGATCTTGATGAAGTCTGCAACAGTTTCACACTTAATATCTTTCAAGGCGACTACCTCGACTAATTTCGAGCAGTAATTAGTTGCCACTAAGATGTACTGGTAAACTTTTGATGATGGTGGGGTGAATGGTCCTATAACATCCATCCCCCAAGCAACAAATGGTCATGAACATGCAGTGAAATGCAGAGGTCTTGAGGGGCTTTGAATAAAATCACCATGTAATTGGCATGTCTAACACCTTTTAGCAAAATCAAAACAATCAACTATCATAGTTAGCCAATAGTATCCTAAGCA